>CM033476.1:326228665-326574214 GCA_019447015.1 Hymenochirus boettgeri | reverse complement strand
ATACTATGCTGTAGTATACTATAATATACTATACTATCCTATACACTTTACTATACTATACCGTACTATACTATACTATACTTTACTATACTATACTATAATATACTATACTATAGTATATATTATAGTATAGTATAGTAAAGTATAGTATAGTATAGTACGGTATAGTATAGTAAAGTGTATAGGATAGTAAGTTATTATGTATACTACAGCATAGTATAGTATATTATAGGATAGTATAGTGCAGTACAGTACAGTACAGTATAGTATAGTTACAGTATAGTATAGCTATATTATAGTATAGTATAGTAAAGTATAGTATAGTACAGTACAGTACAGTATAGTATAGTGTATAGGATAGTATAGTACAGTATAGTATATAGTATAGTAAATTATAGTATAGTACAGTACAGTATAGTACAGTACAGTACAGTATAGTATAGTGTATAGGATTGTATGTATATTATAGATACTATAGTATAGTTAGATTATAGTATAGTATAGTATAGTGCAGTACAGTACAGTACAGTATAGTATAGTACAGTATAGTATAGTATATTATAGTATAGTATAGTAAAGTATAGTAAGTACAGTACAGTACAGTATGTATAGTGTATAGGAAGTATAGTATATAGTATACTACAGCATAGTATAGTATATTATAGTATAGTATAGTATAGTGCAGTACAGTACAGTACAGTATAGTATAGTATATTATAGTATAGTATAGTAAAGTATAGTATAGTACAGTACAGTATAGGATAGTATAGTATATTATAGTATATAGTACATATAGTAAATTAGTATAGTATAGTTGTATAGGACAGTATAGTACAGTACAGTATAGATAGTGTATAGGATAGTATGTATATTATAGATAGTACAGCATAGTATAGATATATAGTATAGTACAGCATAGTATAGTATATTATAGTATAGTACAGCATAGTATATTATAAGTATAGTACAGTACAGTATAGTATAGTACAGATAGTACAGTTACAGTATAGTATAGTATTGTACAGTACAGTATAGTATAGTATAGTACAGATTGTATATATAGTATGTCAGTATAGTATAGTATATTATAGTATAGTACAGTATAGTATATTATAGTATAGTACAGTACAGTATAGTATAGTACAGTATAGTACAGTACAGTACAGTATAGCATGGTATAGTATAGTACAGTATAGTATATTATAGTATAGTACAGTATAGTATAGTATAGTACAGTATAGTACAGTATAGTATAGTACAGTATAGATATAGTACAGTACAGTTAGTATAGTACAGTATGTACAGTACAGTACAGTATAGTATGGTATAGTACAGTACAGTATAGTACAGTATAGTATATACAGTACAGTATATTATAGTATAGTACAGTATAGCATAGTACAGTACAGTATAGTATAGTACAGTATAGTATAGTATATTATAGTATAGTACAATAGTATATACGTATAGTACAGTACAGATAGTATAGTACAGTATAGTACAGTACAGTACAGTATAGTATTGTAAAGGACAGTATAGTAAAGTACAGTATAGTAAGTATATAAGTATAGTACAGTAGTATAGTATAGTATAGTATAGTATAGTATATATAGTACAGTATATTATAGTACAGTATAGTATATTATAGTACAGTATATTATAGTACAGTATAGTATGTACAGTATAGTATAGTATAGTATATTAGTACAGTACAGTATAGTATAGTACAGTATAGTATAGTACCGTACAGTATAGTATTGTAAAGGACAGTATAGTAAAGTACAGTATAGTATGTATAGTACAGATATTATAGTACAGTATGTATAGTACAGTACAGTATAGTACAGTACAGTACAGTATAGTATAGTATAGTTAGTATAATAAGTACAGTATATTATAGTACAGTATAGTATAGTACAGTACAGTATAGTACAGTACAGTACAGTATAGTATAGATAGAATAGTATATTATAGTACAGTATATATAGTACAGTATAGTATAATAGTACAGTATATTATAGTACAGTATAGTATTGTACAGTATAGTATAGTATAGTAAAGTGTATAGTATAGTAAAGTATAGTGTATAGTATGGTACAGTACATATAGTATAGTACAGTATAGTGTAGTATAGTATATTATAGTATAGTATAGTATAGTGCCGTATAGTATTGTATATGTATAGTATATTATAGTCAGTATACTAAGTATAGTACAGTACAGTATAGTATAGTACAGTATAGTAAAGTATATAGTATAGTATAGTAAAGTATATGTATAGTATAACAGGTATGTGTTGTGTAGTATTGTATAGTATAGTAATTACAGTATAGTATAGTATAGTATAGTGTAGTATATAGTTATAGTATGTATAGTATAGTATTTGAGGTTAAATATAAGGGATAAACGCTACCTACAGTGTAATATAAGGATTACTTTACCTCGGAGTTCCCTAACCATATAAAAACATGAGGCCATTAGGCTGAGTGTTTTATAGAGGTCAGGGAACCCCGAGGTGGCGTAATATCTTACATTATTCTGTAGGTAGCTATTATTCCATATAATACATAAGGTAAAAAAAAGAAAAATCCAGCACAGACATTCTGTCTCCCCCTCCCTGTCTCCCCCTCCCTGTATTAGTAATGTAGATAACAAGCCTGTTTTTGTAAATACAAATTGGTAACTGCCATTTCTATCTCAAACTAAAAGACAATAAACATCGTCTCTCACCTGGTTGTTACACTGACTGACTGAATTACTGATAAGGAGGAGCGAGCGCATCCCTGTGAGTCATAATGGACTTGGCCGCTCGCTCCTCCTTTTCAGCACAGTAATTCAGTATTCAGTCAGTCAGTGTACAGAAACGGGCTTGTTATCTACATTGCTAATACAGGGAGAGAGAAATGGGGAGGGTCAGGGAATACAGGAAGTCACTCAGTGACATCACTGAGTGAATGATTATATAGATTCTCGCCACTGCACCTCCCCATTCAATACCAGAGCATGATGTATTATAAGACATCGTCCATCCAGTCCAACCATCTAGCAATACAGTATTTTGCTATAGTATTAGTATAATATAGTATAGTACAGTATAGCATTAGTATGTATATATAGTATTGTTGGTATGTATAGTATTAGTATAGTATAGTATAGTATATATAGTATTTGAGGTTGAATAAAGACATACGTCCATCTATTCTCATCTAGCAATATCCTCATTCCTGCCTAACTGTTGATCCAGAGGAAGGCAAAAAAAAACCCACCAAATTTATGAAGGGGGAAAAAATTCCTTCCTGACTCCAAGTGGCAATGGGAATTTCCCTGGATAACTCTACTTTATGTATCAATATCAGTATTGTAACATTCCTTGTTTGCAGAAACTCTCCAGCTTTTTATTAACTGACCAATGAACCTGCCATAACAACGTCACTGGAAGACAGTTCCATAGCTTTACCGTTGTCACAGTGAAAAACCCTTTCCCAACCTGAACCCTAAACCTTTTTCTTCAGTCTTAAGTGATGTCCTCGTGTCCTCTGACATGTTCTATTGGTGAACAATGCCCCAGATAGTTTATTGTATGGCCCGTTAATGTATTTAACACAGTAATCATATCCCCACGCAAGCGCCTTTTCTCCAGCGTACATAATTGTAACTTTTCCAGTTCTCTTCATAATCAAGCTCCCTCAATCCCCCATTAAACTTAGTTGCCCTTTCTGAACCCTTTCCATTTCAAAGATGTCCTTTTTGTACACAGGATTCCAAAATTGCACTGGATATTCCAAATGAGGCCTTACCAACGCTTTGTAAAGAGGGAGAATAACATTTCCTCCCTGAATCCATACCTCTCTTTATACAAGACAATACCATGCTGGCTCGGCTGTTGCTGCCTGGCACTGCTTGCTACCTTTAAGTTATCCACCAAAACTCCAAGATTCTTTTCCAACAGGGATTCACTTACCACAAGAGCCATTCATAGTATAAGTAGCACACTAACACAAAATGCATCACCTTACATTTATCAACATTGAATCTCATCTGCCACTAGCAGCCCAATGTGACAATCTATCTAGATCCCCCTGCAACGATTTGCACATCCTCTGAAGTTTTTAATGGTCGACAAAGTATCATCAGCAAACACAGAAACCTTGCTGACAATACCCACTTCCAAATCATTAATGATAGATTAAATAGAAGCGGCCCCAACACAGAACCCTGTGGCCCCCACTTAGCACTTTAGTCCATAATGATGAAGCCCCATTAACAACTACTCTCTACATCCTATTCATTAACCAATTTCTATCCATGTACAAATGTGATCCCCAGACCAAAAGACTAGCTTATACATTAGTCGCCTATGGGGGGCTGTATCAAAAGCCTTAGCAAAATCCAAGTAAACAACATCTACTGCTATGCCAGAGTCAATTTCTACTTACTTCCTCATAAAAGCCAAGCAAGTTAGTTTGACAAGATCTATTCCTCCTAAATCCATGCTGGTTACTACTTATAATGTCAGTCCTTAAAACATACTCTAGAACATGTTCCCTTATTAAACTTTCCAGATCTTCCCCACCACTGAAGTTAAACTTACAGGTCTGTAATTACCCGGCTGTGAACGACTACCCTTTTGGAATATTGGAATAACATCAGCCTTTTTCCATCAGAGGCACACCACCGGACATGAGGAATCTGCAAAAATAAGAAACAATGGCCTAGATAAAAACTGAGCTTAGCTCCCTAAGTACCCGAGGATGTATTTTATCCGGTCCAGGAGATTTATTAATATTAACCTTATTTAGTTCTTTCTGTGCCATATCCTTGGTTAACTAAAGTGTACTTAAATATTTTATACTATTATTGCTACTATACTCTATTATATCTGTACTTGGATCTTCATAGTGTATACAGAGGGAAAAAGTATTCAAGCATTTGCTTTATCGCCCTCCTCCGTAACTAACTTATCCGGATATATTAATAGTGCCACATTCTCAGTCCTCATCTTCTTACTATTAATATACTTAAAAAAATAATTTAGGCTTAGTGATGCTTTGTTCAGCTATCCTAACTTCATATTAATTTTACCTAGTTTGATTGCTTTCTTCCAATTTCTAGTAGGAACCTCAACCACCTGTGAGAGAAAAGTATCCTGCAGCAAATTCAGGAACTCATCGCCTTTTTCTGTGATGGCAGTTCCACTACACCAATCAATGTCAGGGTGAATTAAAGTCCCCATAATGAGTACACACACCAATCAATGTCAGGGTAATTAAAGTCCCCCATAATGAGTATACTACACCAATCAATGTCAGGGTAATTAAAGTCCCATAATGAGTACGGTACACTACACCAATCAATGTCAGGGTAATTAAAGTCCCCCATAATGAGTACACTACACCAATCAATGTCAGGGTATTTAAAGTCCCCCATAATGAGTACACTCCACCAATCAATGTCAGGGTAATTAAAGTCCCCCATAATGAGCACACTACACCAATCAATGTCAGGGTAATTAAAGTCCCCCATAGTGAGCACACTACACCAATCAATGTCAGGGTAATTAAAGTCCCCCATAATGAGTACACTACACCATACAATGTCAGGGTAATTAAAGTCACCCATAATGAGCACACTACACCAATCAATGTCAGGGTAATTAAAGTCCCCCATAGTGAGCACACTACACCAATCAATGTCAGGGTAATTAAAGTCCCCCATAATGAGAACACTCCACCAATCAATGTCAGGGTAATTAAAGTCCCCCATAATGAGCACACTACACCAATCAAGGCCAGGGTAATTAAAGTCCCCCATAGTGAGCACACTACACCAATAATGTCAGGGTAATTAAAGTCCCCCATAATGAGCACACTCCCCAAACTTGCAGCTTCTGCCAACTGCATATGAAGTTGACTCACCTCCTCTCTGCTAGCATTTGGCGGCTTATAGCAGCACCAACAATGACATTACTCGCTTTCCTGTTGCCTAATTCCACCCATATTGCCTCCACTTTAACATCCATATCACCAGTTATCTCTTCTTTAAATTTGGCTTCAATTCTTTTTTAACATAAACACTACTCCTCCCCCTTTCCTTGATTGGAAAGGGGGAGTTGATTGGTTGATTGGTTAAAAGATTGTAGTATTTTCTGAGGTTCTGATTAAATGTAAATCTTGCGCGCACTAGCAAGGGGGGCCCCTCCACTCCCACGGCAGGGACCCTGCACCCCACCAGCAGCCCTTAAAAGAGCCTTTTGGGGCCATTGTGGCACTGACAAGTGCCTTTTGGGCTTAAGGGGTCCCGCAGCTCAAAACTGGGCCCCAGAACGATTTTCACTACTGAGGTTCGGCCCAGAGAACATTACACTTCCATACGTGAACATACATGCCTCCTTATACTCTATTCGCAATCATCCCCTATCTCCTCCCTCCCTTATTAAACACCTGGGTTTATTTTATAGAATTAGATATGATAGAGAAACATCACTGGAGACGATTGTGTGATGGTTTATTATATAGAATTGGGTAATAGAGAGAGGGACCATAGATATGATAGAGAAACATCACTGGAGACAGATTGTGTGAGGTTTATGTTTATTAGAATTGGGTAATAGAGAGAGGGACCATAGATATGAAGAGAAAACATCACTGGAGACAGATTGTGTGATGGTTATTATATAGAATTGGGTAAAGAGAGAGGGACCATAGATATGATAGAGAAACATCACTGGAGACAGATTGTGTGATGGTTTATATATAGAATTGGGTAATAGAGTAGAGACCATAGATATGATAGAGAAACATAACTGGAGACAGATTGTGTGATGGTTTATTATATATAATTGGGTAATAGAGAGAGAGACATAGATATGATAGAGAAACATAACTGGAGACAGATTGTGTGATGGTTTATTATATAGAATTGGGTAATAGAGAGAGGGACCATAGATACGATAGAGACACATCACTGGAGACAGATTGCGTGATGGTTTATTATATAGAACTGGGTAATAGAGAGAGAAGGACCATAGATATGATAGAGACACATCACTAGAGACAGATTGTGTGATGGGTATTATATAGAATTGGGTAATAGAGAGAGACGGACCTAGATATGATAAAGAAACATCACTGGAGACAGATGTGGTGATGGGTTATTATATAGAATTGGGTAATACAGAGAGGGACCATAGATATGAGAGAAACATCACTGGAGACAGATTGTGTGATAGTTTATTATATAGAATTGGGTAATAGAGAGAGACGGACCATAGATATGATAGAGAAACATCACTGGAGACAGATTGTGTGATGGTTTATTTATAGAATTGGGTAATAGAGAGAGGGGCCATAGATATGATAGAGACACTTTACGGAGACAGATTGTGTGATGGTTTATTATATAGAATTGGGTATAGAGAGAGGGCCATAGATATGATAGAGACACATCACTGAGACAGATTGTGTGATGGTTTATTATAGAGAATTGGGAATAGAGAGAGAGACCATGATATGATAGAGACAATCACTGGAGACAGATTGCGTGATGGTGTTTATATAGAATTGGGTAATAGAGAGAGAGACCATAGACATGATAGAGACACATCACTGGAGACAGATGGGTGATGGTTATTATATAGAATTGGGTAATAGAGAGAGAGACCATAGATATGATAGAGACACATCACTGGAGATAGTTGTGTGATGGGTATTATATAGAATTGGGTAATAGAGAGAGAGACCATAGATATGATAGAGACACATCACTGGAGACAGATTGTGTGATGGTTTATATATAGAATTGGGTAATAGAGAGAGGGACCGTAGATATGATAGAGAAACATCACTGGAGATAGATTGTGTGATGGTTTATTATATAGAATTGGGTAATAGAGAGAGGGACCGTAGATATGATAGAGAAACATCACTGAGAGACAGATTGTGTGATGGTTTATTATATAGAATTGGGTAATAGAGAGAGGGACCATAGATAGATAGAGACACATCACTGGAGACAGATTGTGTGATGGTTATTATATAGAATTGGGTAATAGAGAGAGAGACCATAGATATGATAGAGAAACATCACTGGAGACAGGAACATCTAGTTAATGTGATAGGAACCTTCCCTCCCCTCTATTCTATTCCCCACATTGTACATAACCACCAAGGTTAGAAATCTGTATAATATCTGAGCTACTTTTAACCCTCTGTACACAACACCGTCCGTTATCATTGGCTGCTCAATGTTCCCACCACACAGTTAATGTCCATCTACGTTATATAGTCCGTCTTTTTATTGATAGAAGGAAATCCAATGTAACAAGACACACTGCAGACTGTCTGTCAGTATTATATTATGTTACAGATTGTGGTATTTTCACCATGTAACTTTAAATAAAAGGGGGACCCAACACTGTGATATAAAGATAAATGGCCCCTAATAGCGCAGGGTTATCTGTTAATCTAGGTCTGGTGTCTAGTCAAGATAGAAATTCACTGTACAGGGTAAATGGAATCAATATAAGGAGATATTACTATAGAAATAGAATGTACTACAGAGTAAAGAAACCATCAGTACGGGAGCTGCCATGGTGTTTGCAACCAGCACATGGAAATAACTGTCTGAATTTAATAAAAGAAGAAATTAAATGGAATTGCTGTGACTTCCTGTTATCGGGGGTGGGGGAAGGTTTGTTATATTTGTAGTTAGTTACCGTACAATTTCCTTAAAGGAAATCTTTACCCAGAAAACAAACAAAGCATCCAGTGAAAGGTTATTATTTTTAGTTCTTAATCTTTGTACAATGTTAATCTACATTTAAGCTCCACCCCTCATTGTGCCAGTGGGTACATTAGTACTAATTAGCTGTTAATTTTAAAGCAGTTTACAAATGAGAGTTCCGAAAGAAAACTTTAACTGGTGCCTTTTCATCTGCTATAGATATAGGTTTAGTACATTTCCTGTACCTGCTAATAGCTATTTATATAACCAATAAAGACAGGCTGTGGCACACAGAAGTAAAGATCACAGCTATATTGTAACCCTGTTTATTATTGGAATATTAGTCATAGCACAGAATGAAATGATTTATTACAGCGATACAGTTAATGTTACAGACAACCTCTAGATATCTCAGGGTTATGTGTGGTGCAAAGTAGAGAGACACAGGGACGCACAATAGGGTTTTATTATATAGGATTTGGCTGAAATAACACCACATGTGTTAGGCTATTTTTAAGTAACAAAGATAGGTGTTCAGTGTGTATTAACCAATTTAATACTACTTGAAAAACCACCAGGGAGTATTACCTATTTACTATCATATGTGCAGAGCTTTTTTCAGCATTATTAGTGGTTTTTGCTACATATTTCACTTTTGATGAAAATTCGCCTTTTTAATAAACTTTGATGAAAAGAAAAGTTGAAAGTTAAAAAATTGTGGTAAAGGCTGGTGGGGAAAAAAACAAAAATAATGCTTTATAAATATGTCCCTCAGACCCCATTCGACTTTATTGGTAATAAAGAAAATTGGAACCTTCTTAAAAAAGCGAAAAATAAACCTAAAAGCGAAATATCAGATCGTATTACAGTAAATGCTGGAAATAGTCTAACACCCCCCTGAGTACTTATTGGTATTGAGAAACACTCCACAATGTACTGACAACTCCATGGACCCATTGGCAGGCTAAATAAATGGCCACTTTGCGTTTTCGCCACCTCAGACTTGGCGAATTGGAATGGCTGGAACTAACGTAAAAATACACTTTTCGCCATTTTATTAAATATGCTTGAGCGGTACCGCAGCGATGTATGCGAAAAGCGAAATGTAGCGGTAATGACCTTCACCACTGGTTATCACTGTTTTATAAATAGCGAAAAGGCCAAATTTGACCAAAGTTTAACAACCTTTAAATATGCCCCAAAGAGTTAGAGTGAGTTTAAGACAGGAATTGTTGTTGGTTTCCTGGAGTTTAGGCAGGTGGATTGGTGTAATTGGTTTAAACGGCCACAAAAGGCTGGTGTTAAAGTTCCACATGGATATAAACCCCATCTGAGTTTACGGGTACATTACCCCATTTTGTATTTACTTGTACAATCTGAGAAGGTCAAAGGGAACATTGAGAATATGAATGGATTCAGCCAATGGTCTATTGTCTGTACGTAACTTTACAAGATATGACTGATTGGAGGGAAAATAAAAGATAATATCCCTAACTTACTGTCTGCTGATAAGTTTAAAGTTCAACCGATATTGGATAGACCTACCCCCAGTCTTTCATACAGAAAAATTATCCTAATGTGGACTGATATCCCAAACCCTGAAATACGTTTGCACCAATTATACTGATTATCGAGTCTTGGGGGTAGGAGTAGAGATGGCGCGAACTTTCCAAAATTCGGTCTGTTTTCGAACTTTCAAACTATATGGAAAGTTCGACAACGACCATTAAAGTCAATGTGAGTCAAATAGTTTGAAAAGTTCTAATGAAATGCAATTAAAATATCAATGGTAACTTAATGTTAAATGGCTGTGGGACCTGGGAAATGGTCTGGGGAACATCCAGGATTTTCAAAAAGATCTCCCGTGGACTGGTGACTAAGACTTGACCGGTGACAGATGAGTATCACTACCACGGAGAAGGGATATTTTACTCTTTTTGGGTCGTAGGGTTTGTGTCTTATACTAGAATTTAGAGTTATTATGGTTCACACATGTTGTTTTATTTATAGTTTTTAAGTGTTTGTATCTTTTCATGCACTATGGTTCCCCATTTTTGCTTAAATAAAGAGATGTTTTATACACTTAGCCCTAGGTGCAGTGCCTGGTCCCTTTTCTTTGGCTATCACTTTTTTTTTTTGGTGCCTGGCTTTGTCATGGAAAAAAAAGAAAGATCACAGTATTTAATATTAAATGTGTTATTATAAATTTGTTACAATTTTCAAAAGCATGTTTCACATTAGAAAATACTGTAAATTTAGATTAGAAAAGAGACTTCCATGTACGGGTAAACAGATTTTAATATATTCTGATGGGCAGTCAGGGGTAATGTAGATTTCAGAACACATCCTGCTTCCTTTGGACTAAGTCTATGTAATTAAAAGAAAATGATATTACTTTGAATAATTTAATTATCAAGTGCCTGTGATGCATTTCTGTCTTTTAGATTTAATTAGAAAAATTAGAAATAGCAAATTCACAGGAAAATGCTCTTAAATAAATAAAAATGGAATGGTAGTACGTGTATGCTTGTCAAGGTCTCATTTATCCATGTCATATTACAGCAGGTGTTAGGGACCTTCTGAATGCAAGGTGTGATTGAATTGGGCTAAGGGTGTTATCAAAACTGCCCAGGGTAAGGTGTCAAAACACCCTTACCAGCAGAACTGATCTTAACCCAGAACAGGTGTGTTCCTTACTGGACTTGTGCCTGAATACCACCTATTCAAATACAGGGATAGGGATAAGTAAAAAACACGGATGTGCTATGGGATCTCCAGTTTCACCCATTGTGGCCAACCTTTACATGGAGGAAGTGGAAATACAGGTGCTTAATACCTTTAAGGGCATAGCACCCAGCCACTGGTTCAGATATGTGGAGGACACCTGAGTTAAAATCCACCAGAAGGAAGTACAAGCTTTCACAGAACACTTAATGCGGTAGACCAAACATCAAATTTACAAGGGAAGAGGTAAAAACAACAAACTGGCTTTCTTGGACTGCTTGGTAGAAAGTCAGGGAGAATAGTAAACTGGAAGTAAGGTTTACAGAAAAACCAACACACACAGATCAGTATTTGATGTTTGACTCCCACCACTTAGATCACAAGCTGGTGTCATAGAACCCGCAACACAGAGCACGAGAACATCCCCACAGCACAGAAACGAAGGCTAAAGAAATGAAACATCTCAGAGGAGCCCTTAAACCTTGTGGATATCCAGACTGGGCCTTTGGTCAAAAGAGAGCAGAGGAGAAGAAAAGAACACGAATACCAACAGTGAAGGGGAAAAGCAAGACAGGAGAAAGAACATGGTCATCCATATGTAGCAGGGGTCTCCGAGAAATTAAGACATCAATCCCTGTCAGCTTTAAACCAAACAAACACACCGAGCAGCAATTGGTACATCCGAAAGACCCAATACCCAAACACAAGATAAGCGGAACCATATACGCAGTGCAGTGAAGAGTGACATCATATACGCAGTGCAGTGCAGTGAAGAATGCTCTGATTTGTATGGTGGGAGACCAACAGCAACTGCATCAATGTATGGCCCAGCACAGAAGAGCATCCTTGGGTCAGGACTCAGCCGTGTACCTGCCCTCTTAAGGAAAGGGACATACATTTGAAGATTGTAATGTTAACATTTTGGCAAAGATTCTTGTACAAGTCATTCTGAATTGAGAAAGCCAGTCGGATGACTAGCGAAACATCTTTCAAGAACTAAACTTTAAGTCCAGTTGATCTAACTGAATACAATGGAATATGGTAGTACAATGTCTAGAAAGTTAAAGGTTGTTTTCTTTGTTTTTCAAGCTTTTGTAGCCTTCTCTACCCCCTATGGAACTAAAGGCTGAATGGATGAAATGACTATGGAAATGATGGATTTTTGGCGGGGAATGAATTTCTGAGGGAAAGGTGCTGATTGCCCATAGTCCAAAAGATTCATCCCCTGATCCAATCAGTTTAACTCTGAGTTACTTGATGTCAAAGTTCTGGTAGATGCAGGATGAGTCCGATATTTGCTTGTTATCTTTCCTACGTTTTTTGTTCTTTATCACAGCAAGTAAACCGAGATGTTTCCTAAATAAATCAAAAACAAAATAGAGCCATTAAGTGTAACAAAGTAATAATAATTCCACACATAAAAGCGCTTTTCAATAACCATGTGTTTTTGATAATTCGAAAAAGTGATAATTATCAAAATTATGGAAAGTTCCAAGATCCAAAAGTTCTGACGGAACTTTGGAACTGGGAGCTCTGAATCAGAAACCGGGTCCGATTAGGATTCCATCCCTAACACATATTCCGCAGCGCTTTACAATTATTTACTCAATCACACCAGGCCCTGCCCCGAAGAGCTTACATTCTAATCCCTTTATGTGCACATACAACCTCCGGAGTGCCAGGAGGAAACCACGCAAGTACGCGGGAGAAAACAAACTTCAAGGTGTTTCAAGGGGGAATCGAACTCAGGACCTCAGCGCTGCAATGTTCAGTTCTAAACCATGAGCCGCCGTGGCTGCCCTTGGTCTCTGTAATTGGTAATATTAGCCCATATTAGCATTCAGGTCTAAAGTAGAGAGTCCGAACTTCGCAAATTCCGGTCCGCTCGAGGATTCGCGAAATTTCGGGAAAATTGAAAATTCGCGAGCGGACCATTAAAATGAAAAATCCTCGAAAATACGAAAAATCTTCGTTATTTTGAAAATTTTCGAAAACGCAGTTCGGAAAAGTTCGGAAGGCAGAAAAACCGGAAAATCCGCGATATTCGCAGTTCGCGAACGAGGTAAATCCGCCGCGGATTCGGGTTCGGATCCGCGAACTGGGCCATCACTAGTCTAAAGCTATGAACAGACGTGCAATCGCGGGGGCAAACAGCAACCACACGCCTGGGAGACGAAAAGCCTCTTCGTCCAACTATCGTTAAGTGTAGGGCACTTGGTCGCTGTATGGCCGCTCTGGCGGATCGTTAAATAGCACACAAGTGGCCATAGAGAAATGATCATTAGCTGAAATGGCACTTCGTCTCCTAGACATGGATTGTTTTGCGGCCCTTCGATCGCATGTCTGTGCTGAGCTTTAGGGCTCGTTCACACTAGAAACTGACAGAAACGCTCAGTGTGTGTAGTGTATTTTCCGAACGATCGGACACAGATGAATGTTCACTGTCGGCCTCGCGGCCATTGGAAAAGACCAAAAATTCCCCTCGTGCGGACATCTCCCTGTACTTAATGTATAGGGACTAGCCCGTGACTGGGGGAGGAAATCTGCAGTCCTAAGCATTCTCCCTATGCTTCACATGCTCAGGACTGTGTGGCGCCACCGTTAGAAAAATTGTGCAAGCGTGTACCCAGCTTAAAGGGTATGTCCACCTTTATTTTTTACTTTCTTTTAGTCAGTTTAACTGAAGAACGGGAGAGTAAATGAGCTACAGATGTCTTACCTACCGTTCCTCAGTAAAACCTGCAGGAGAGAAAAAGAAACTTACTGCAGATGGATCCTGCGCTGCTGACAGTCTCCGTTGCTCACACTCTCCGATGCATCCAGTCCCTGCAGTGTGCGTGCATATAACAGTACAAGGGAGTTTGGATGCATCAGAGACTGGCAGAGAAGCTGTTGTGGAGCAATCCCAATCCGCAAGTTTCCTCTTCTCTCCATTAGGTTATAATGAAGAATGTTGGTAAGACATAGTCATTTACCTCCCTTCTTCAGTTAAACTGAATTACAGAAAGTGAAAAACACTGTGGACATACCCTTTAAAGTCTAATAATGTTCTGGAGAACAGCAAAGATCTGTATGGTTATTAATTAGTTTAATATGATGGATAGATATGTGCTACTCTTGTCTAATCTCATCATCAATCTAATTTTTGCTCCTTTTGGCCCACCTCTCCTTAACCTTCCCAAGTCCTGCCCCATAAAGCCATGATTCTGTATCTCCACTAACGAGATCTAAAAGATCGAAACATGTCATGTCTCCAGGTCAGATGATTGGCTCTATACATTAGGCTGTATTGCATGTTAATAAGTCAGCGTTTCTGGACACTTGCATTAGCCATTGGACATAAAGGAGAATTTTGCATATCTCCGCCCCTTATTTTGGGGAAACCCGAGAGTAAGAAATTACTTCTTGTTTGTTGATTTTGTGGGCAATGTTTTCATATAGCATGAGACTGCAAGATACCTTATGTTATAAGAAGGGCTCTGCTCCATTTAAATCTCATCAACCTGGAAGTTCTGACTAATAAAAAACCTTGAAGTTTAGATTAGGGAAAATTGCTGTCAACAAGAACAATTAATTATTATTATTAATAGGGTCGGGGAAGGGGGGTCCCGGGTTTGAGCTGCGGGACCCCTTAAGCACCAAAAGGCCGCTGCCGGTCCAGCCACCACCACACCCCAAGGCTCCTCCGTCCCCTCCCTGCATTGTACGGGGCAGGGAGGGGCTGCTGTAAGGGTTATATCATGGGTAGTCGATGCGGGGGATGAGGGCGAGGTGGGTGTACACCCAGTGGCGAATGCGACCTGCATCTAGGTGTGCGTACACCCCCGCCCTCTCAGGCGGAGGACCCAGGCATTTTCCCCAACTTAAAGTTGCGGTAACTATGCAATGTTATCGCAGTAGTAACGTTGTGCCGTGTTGCCTTCTGCCGCCATTTCGCCTTTTATAATTTGCGGTAATTCCACAGCAGGAAAGTTAATGGACCTTTATAAATATGCCCCTAAGACTCTGTAAATTCCCCATCCCCTTTTATGCAGGTGGTTATTCTGAGCAGTTCTGCATTTACTAGTGGCGGCCATCAGGGAACCAATCAGAATTAGTATTCTAACTTTAAAACGTTCAGTTCCTCCCACTAAACAAATCCCATCAATCAAGTCCATATGGAATCCCACGGTACTTACATGTTCAGCTTTTAACATCGGAGGAGCTGGGGGAGAAAAATAAATATATTAATGATACAAAACAAGATATGAATGTTGGACAAAAGCATTATCATCATAGTGGATCTTACATCAATAATATGTCATTCCAATCTTAAGTGATGCTTACAAATTAAGAATAATAAAACATATAATATACACGCGTGTCATTTTAAAACGTAGGTGAGATCCTTTTAAGCATTGCCCTGTAGATGCTGAATCTGAAAAATAACTGAATGGAAAAGCCATTGACCAGGATATAAATAAACCAATAGCCCAGTAGGTACAAACAGTTTAGCTTTCTGCATGGACCTTGGTGAATAACTTTAGGAATAAGGGTTGTTATTACATCATTATCAGTATACAATTACCTCCTGTGTGCGTCTTATATCCAGGTAACTATAGGAGACATCTTCCCCCTCTGGGAGGCTCTGACCAACTAAGAGAGAATGAGAGACAGAGAGAGATAATGATAGATGAGGACGAGAGAGAAGTTGTGTTGAATGTGAATTTCCAGAACCAATCAGTTACTCATATATTCTCCTATCATTAACTGTAGAGATGGCTGAAACGGATGGGTTTTGGTCCATTTTCGGATCTCGGAAAATCCAGAAAATCCAAAAACGGAACTTAAATTCGTGACTTCGGGGCGCGTTTTCCATTTCTATCGAATGTTTGTGGCTATTTTGAAAAAAAATAAAATAGCCTTGAATGTTCAATAATCCTAGAAAATAACGATTGGAAACTAATTTCGAGTTTCCGACCGTATTTTCAAGTATTAATGAACGTTCAAGGCTTTTTCGAGAATCTACAAAAATAGCTTGAACGTTCGATAAAAAATCGAAAATGTGCTCCGAAGTCCTGAAATCGGATGGGACCAGGATCCAGAATTACTCTTGATAACTAATATAAGGGTCACTCAAGGAGAGAAAGATAAACATTATTATAGATAGTTCTAGGAGCTGTACTGTATATATTGGAATATAAGGAAGGTAAATACCAGAGGAACCTTAAATAGAATTTACAGTATTATTTATATTCCCAATGTTAGTCCCTTACCCAAACTGTTTGGACTGGTCTTGGTGAGATCTGTAATGTATAAATAAGATATTTTATACAGTTTTCCGTAAATAAAAACTTTTAAAAGTTACTCTCGACAATTACTTTCATTTGACCAAATGTTTTTAACCTTAATTCCATTTTGACACTAAATGAAAACAACTTCAATAAATGCATTGTGCTGTGTCAGAAAATCACTACAATCCTCTGCAGTTAATCTTATTACTACACACATATGTTGAAGTTGTTAAACTGCAACCGTCACGTCACGTCACGTGTGTACTATGGGATATAAATAAACACACGTACAAGTAAGTCTGGAGTGCACTGGAATTCTTTATTACACACAGGATTATCCCGTGACCAGGTTGCAATCCGTACAGACTTACCGTAGGTCTTTATTCCAATCTTAAAATACTATGTAAAAACACTAAATACCATTTTCCTACAATAGGGAGTACAGGATACTTGTATATTCTCAGTATACTCAACAGTGTGATGGGGTATATTCAGTGTGCCCCATAGGCTGGGAATATTCGGTTAAAGGACATGGGCTGAGATATGATGGATGTGCGTATCTATCCCAACCACCCATCTTATCTACCTCCATTCCCATAGCTGACCCCTTAAACCTCCCTCAACCTTTCTTAAATAAAGACACTTGACACTGACTTTTGGATCAAAAGGGGTCACCGCTTTATTTTCTAACCATTCTGTTCCTAAAACCATCTTTACTGTTACATCAAAAGCAACACTGTTATTATACCAACCATTTAACCATTTAAACATTTTAACCATTTAAACATTTACACTGTAAAGTGGCTCACTGGAAGCTCCGTTGAATTTGCTCATCAGTCGTAGATGCACCGACTCGATGAGCACCTTCCGTGTATGCCGACACCATACCCTATAGTCCAAACCAGTATATTCTGGAGCTGCCACCCCTTGGGCTAGCTCCACCACTTGTCACACCAGCCAGCTTCCAGTGACCAACTGCCGCTGTGACATCATCTTGCCTGGGTTATCACTGCAATAAAAAACACAACAGAAAAAAAAAAGGGGGGGGGGCGGGAACTTCTTCTGTCTCCTCTGCTTCACTGCACCGGCACTCCCCTTTTCCTCACTTACATTCCCTTCTCCTGTTTTTGTTGCAACAATGTTTGCTATCCCTAGCCTATCTCGCCTTTAAAACCCTTAGCCTATCACTACCCTTGCTTATTTTCAAAACTACCTAGCAATACTGCTCCCCCTCCCTCTCAGCCATGTATCCCTTTGCATTATGGCTTGGGATTTCTGGCTGAGATATGATGGATGTGCGATCTATCCCAACCACCCATCTTATCCTACCTTCCATTCCATAAACTGACCCCTTAAACCTCCTCAACCTTCTTAAATAAAGACAATTGACACTGACTTTTGGATCAAAAGGGGTCACAGCTTTATTTTCTAACAATTCTTTGTTACCAAAAACCATCTTTACTTGTTACATCAAAATATGCTAACACTGTTTATTATTACCAACCATTTTAACCATTTAAACATTTTTAACCATTAAACATTTAACACTGTGTAAGGCTCACTGGAAGCTACCGTTGAATTTGCTCATCAGTCGTAGATGCACTGACTCGATGAGCACCTTTCCGTGTATGCCGACACCATACCCTATAGTCCAAACCAGTATATTTCTGGAGCTGCCACCCCTTGGGCTAGCTCCACCACTTGTCACACCAGCCAGCTTCCAGTGACCAAACGCCATAACAGGGAGACCTGACACCTTAGGACTGCCTGTTCCCCCAAACTGCCCAGGCCGCTTTTATTCCATCCCTAGGTCAAAGTTGAACAGTCCATACCTATTTCGTCAGGTGAACCCATCTTTTCCAAACCATCCCGTTTTTCCCTCTCGAAGTCCCTATGGCTAATTACCTTCCCCCCGTTCCTAATTATGACTTGTTAACTGCCCTGTTTATTTTAATTCTTGTTTCTTCAACTGCTTTATATGACCTACAGTCCCTCAGTGCAGGCGGGTCGTAATTCGGACCAAATCCACCGCATTGTCGGGAACGCCGCCCACAGCCGCAACAGTCAATTTGATATCCATCATCAACACTTGCTGGGCACTGAACACAAGTCGTTTCCCCCTAGGTGGATAAGAAGGATATTAGGAGGGCCGTGGAGCCTAACCCTTTCCATAAAACGGGGTAATAGATTACGCCAGAGCATACCCCTGCGCCCTAGCCAGTGAATTGCTAGCATACTTTTTGGAAACCCCAGTTGTCTGCCCTCCTCCTGACTACTGCCCTCTGGCTGCATGATGGATAATGAATGTCCATAATCCATAGGACCGCCGTGGATCTAAAGGGAAAAAACATATTGCCGGTGTAAATAGGGTTACTTATCTGTTACATTAAAGATTTGTGCGGACGGATATGTACGTACGAATCTGTAGATTGCCATCTGCTATGTTTGACTACTTCGTCTCCCAAGCCCCTTTGTGCGCTTCTGTTGCTGCGCCTATCCGGAATGAATTGTGATCCAAATTCGCTGGGCGGTAGTCCCAGGAGTGCTATGCCCTTTTTCAATACCGCAACGTACTGGTATCTCGACAGTGATGTTTTATCTATGTGCGTAAAGAGGGGGGCTGTCTGATGGCCTTACTTTAAGAAATTTCGTAGGGAGATAAAGGGGCAAGCTTTCGCCCCTGTGGTGAATTTTTACCCATTTCCCTTTACCGCTCTGGTCCGTTTTTGACCTTGCTAGCCATATCCCTACTGCTGGCCCTGTTAATGAAATGTCCGAATCTGATGCCCCCGAGGTCCTTTTTTGATTAGGTAAAAGTTCGCTGATGCGGAAAGCTCCAAAGAATGCCATTGTGGAAAGCCGCCTTAAATAATCTCTCCTCGAACTCTGAAAGCAGATTTCTTTGAGCTTACCCAGCAGCGAGATCAGAACTGCGAATGTGATGGGCCTGCGCTTGTCTTCCTTCAGTGTCCCTTTCCTATACCTTTCAACGTTTGTTTGACTAGAGCATCTTTTGTACAGTCATGTTGTACCCTGCATTTTGAACCAGAAAGAGAGAGACCTGCCATTTTGTTTGTCACTGCCGCCTCCTGACACTCCCTGCTTTGTACATGTCCACTATCCACGAAAGTAAAGTTTGTCTGTCATCTCCTTCTGCGATTGACACCACTTCTTTTTATGAACCCCATTCTGCCCATGTCTTTCGTATCTTTTCCAAGTAGTGCGGGCCACGGATTTTAAACTAATTCCTCAAGTCCCAAGCCGCTAAATCCCATATTAATGGGGGGCATGGACGGTTGAGTGGTTCTGCTCTGCGGCCATCTTCCGGAACCTGTCCCAACTGACAACGAGATAATGCATCCGCTATGTATTGTGTCCCTGGGATGTGTTTGCGTGATTACTATATTATTTGTAGGCAGCGTGGACTAAATGTCTAATAGCCGAATGACCCGGGCGGTGATGATGATATAATGTGTGAGGGCCGTACCACACTAAGGTTATCGCAATTAACATTACCCTTCTATTCTGTTAGACGTTCGTGCCACAATTATATGCCACGAGTAATGGGAAAACAGTCCAGGAATGAACAAGTTTTTTGTTACTCTACAACTCTTTCCAGGAAGTCCGGCCATTACTTCCGCGCTCCATGGTCCCCGGAAAAATGCCCCATACCCGTGGCCTGCCCGACGCGTCGGGTGAACCGCTGCGGTCTGCATTGGATACTCTCTTCCTGCAGCCTAATGTCCTGCCATCTTAATTTAGAAAGGAAAGCCCAAAACTGCTAAGTCCTCCCTAACTGTCTGTCTAATCCGAAACAAAATGATGTGGGCGGAGATACCTTTTGTCCGAAGTGACGTTCCAGGGAAAATATTCGGCCCATTGGCATGATTTACAAGCAAGTTTAACCCTTCCAGCAGGGACCTGTACATGGCGCAAAGGTAGGCTCTTGCAGTGTTGTGCCTGTAGACAAGATGCTTGTAATTCCTTTCACTTTTGTGTGGGCAATCTTTTTAAAAAAAAAATCCATTTTGACGGAATCAATTCGATCCCCAGAAAGCTTAGTACGTGTAGTTGGACCCTCTGTGTTGTCTGTTTGCTAGTGGTCATACCAATCTACTCTGATATTGTTTCATGGTTTGTAAGAGCCAATTACATTGATGGGTCCGGTGACCCATGAACAGAAAGTCATCGAGATAATGTATACTTGATTCGCTTCTGTCTCTAGACGCCCCTACCCATTTAAGAATGTGCTAAAACTTTCCAAAGTGGGAGCATGAAATCAAAAAGCACATAGGCAGGGCATTATGTCTACATAATACATTCCCACTCCATTTGCCCAGCCTAGCAGGTGAAAGCATTCGGGGTGAATGGAGAAGTCGAAAGGGCGGATCGATGCCCGTCTTCGCATCAGAGCTCCTGTCCCGACTTGTCGCAGCAGTGGTGACTTGCCTTGTCGAAGGCCGTTGTAAGGTACTTTACATATCTTTTCGATGTCATCATTTACCGAACCCACCTTGGGAGGGGTCGTCGCGGGTAGTGTAGGACAAATGATGTATGAGTCGGTATTTCCCACCTCTTTCTTGCGGACCAGGCCCAGCGGAGATACCTAAGTTATGAATGGTGTTGATTAAAGGGCCTGCCATTCTCCTGCTGAACTTCTTTGTTAGTTTTTGTTTCTGACTATACCTTGGGTATTGTAGTGCTGACCTCAGGTTCCTTGATATTATTGGGTTCTGCAAGGCCTTGTACGGATGAAAAACCCCTTTACTGAAGCCCTGTTAAGCAGCGTGGACTGATTGGACTGTCCTTTATTATAAATTTTAGGAAAGGGGCCATCGCGCGACAGTCCACTGGTGGTCTTTCCCCTTGTTCCAGAGACACTCGTTTTGGTGGGTCGCCTGTTTGTCTACCTTTTTTGTAAGCATCTAGCAAAACTGTGGGACCCCCCGCATTGCGAACATTCTCGTTTGAATTTACAGGTTCGACCGAATTTGCCAGTTTGTCCCTCGTTGAAGGCCCAGCAAGAAGCCCTTTTGTTTTGTACGCGAGGAGAGTAGCTGCCACCTCCCACAAGCAGCTCACGGAAAGGGGGGGTTATGGATGGCACGCGGGGCACATGAGCTTCACCAGAGGCCCCATGTACCTGTGGTCCCACTGAATCCCTGGCCATGCGGCTTTTCCGTTGGCCGGAAACTGCTCGTCGTATTTTAACAAGCTAAACCCCCGAAGGTTTGTATGCTTCGAATATGCCATCCAGGTAGCAAAACACAAAGCGGGGCATTCCCCTGGTGATTCTTCGCCGTAGGACCACTGCCGAATATAAGGAATGCATCGCAGCCAATTATGAAAGTTTTGGTATGAGCCGCACACTCCTTGCTCCATCTCCTCCCTTTTGATTTCTTCTGTTTTGCTGCTCACTTCCGCCTGACTCCTTTCTGTAGGTAATAGAGCCAAAGGTCTACGCCCTATTGCCCTATCATATGCGCTCTCGTTATATGGTACTCAATGAGTGCCCAAAGGGCCCGCGAAGCACAGGAGGTTGCTCCTTTGAAGATAAGTCTTCGGACAGTCTTCCTTTTCTGCCTGGCCCGTCATTCTGTCCCTTGCTCGGTGTCTATTCCTGCGCGGCTGCTGCTGATGTTTCTGATCTATCTGCGCCGCTCCCGTGTCTGGGGCGACCCAGGTGCTGCTTGTTGTGGAGTTGCTGGTTCTAGCGCTGTGTTGCTTACCTTCCCTGAAGTAAACCATGCTTGAGTTGGGTTCAAATATCCATTGAACTGGCCTACTGTGTTCTATCCAACCCTTGTCCTTGGTCGGCTGCCTAATCTATCTCCATGACCTCATTAGTTCCTTCAATCCCCCAAGAGAACTTCCCACAAACCTTTTGTCATGCAGTTTGTCCCTGGTTGAGGTTGTTACCGTTGGGTAAGTTCAATGTTGTGTGTGTGCGTGGCCTTGGACCCCACGTTAAGGGACCTCACCGATATAGCGGTCAGTCTCTTGCGGTTGCCCGACTGGCCGTGGGAACCCCTGACGCTGCCGGTGGCTGCAGGACTCTATGACGCTCTTACAGATGGTATGGATAGCGTCGCTTGAACTCCGGCTACTCTACTTCCCGCTGATGTCCTCTGCGCTGATGTCCTACTGCACGAGGTGTTCTTGCGATGGGGTGAACTGCTGCTCGGGATGTGGAAGCTGTTGTCTACTGAGGTGGTAGTTGTGCAAAGATCCCTCCCTGCTATTCTCGGTCGCTTCGGTGAGCATGAGCAGGGGGATCGTTCTCCTCTGCCACGGGCAGGCCTTGGTTGTCTTTCGCCTCTCCTGAAGAGAGTCTACTTTTGAACACGAGGAATCAGCAAGCTACCGTGATTCCCGTCGTCTACCGGCCTCTGTGACCTCCGTGTGGGTAGTGGGGCCTCCCTGTGGCTGCTGCTTGCGCCTGGTGCGTTATCGCTCCCCTCCGCGGACTGGCGCGGGCGGTTGTGTGACACGCTTGCTTCCGTGTGACTGTGGCTGGGACGGCGCGGACGGATCCCTTCCCCGCTGTTGGCGGGCGGGCGTGTTAGCCCGGCTTTCTTCCTTGACTTCAGGCGCTTCCTGCGATCATCACCGGTGCATCTCGCCTGCTCCAGCGACACGTCTCCTGCTCCGTCGACTGTTGCGAGTCACTGGTCCGGTGTTCGGCTCCCGATTGCTCTGCCTCTGGCGCTCACCTGCTGACGCTCACTCTCGACCTCACTTCTTTCGCGGGATCTCGCGCTGCTCCTGGATGACCGGGATTGGATGGGCCTACCGCTGTTACTCCTCATCCTCAAGGCGCCGGGGGCCGTGTCCGGGATGTCTTCTCAGGTGGTGCGCCTCCTCCGTTCCGAACTGCGATGGTTTTTGGGCGGACGAAGTCGATCCTCTGCAGCTTCTTCTCGCCAGTCGTTCCTCTGTCGCGGCCTTGCATATCAGCTCCTGCAGACAGTCCGGTCGCTTTCTCCATGGGCTCTCAGGGAAAGCCCAGGTGTGTTCAGCCCTGTGGGTAAGTGGGGGTACAGCTCTGCCTGGGCCCCTACCCCTTAAAGCCGTTTGTTCTTTCTTCGTGCGGATTCTTCTTATGTAAACTCTTCTTTTCTCTGCTTACTGCACCGGACCCTCCCTTTTCCTCACTTATATTCCCCTTCTCATGTTTTAGTTGCAACAAATGTTTGCTATCCTAGGCCTATCTTGCCTTTAACCCTTAGCCTATACTACCCTTGCTATTTCAAAACTACCTAGCAATACTTGATCCCCCTCCCTCGCAGCCATGTATCCTTTGCATTAGCTGGGATTTCTTTGTACCTATAGGTGCAGCCTATAGGTAAAGATACCCCGAAAGATACTGACAGATCTAGTTCCCTTGCCGGGTCGCCGATGTGCTGCTTTGCCATTTTGCTGTCTGGTAGTGGCCCAGGAGTAGAAGTAGTTAGTACAGCAAATATCTGAGAGCCGCAACCAGCAAGCGCCCCAATTCTTGCGTGTGCTGAAACCAGGCGGGAAGGGACAAGGACGTTTTTTGAATAAACCATTTTTAAGGTGAATGTTTAATTAAAAATCTTACAACATGATTTAGTTCAAACATTCAGTCAAATTATACAATACGGGATGTTACACAACAATAAAAATAATAATCTAATTAAAAATATATATCAATAATATATATGAGATAACAATAAATAAACATATATAATATATATTGTTTTTTAAATGATATAATAATAGATATTACACATAAAACACGTATTTACATAGACAACCCATCTAATACTTACACAAACAGGAGTGTCATTATGTTGGTCTATGAAAAAAAAAAAAGAAGCTTAATAATAAGATCAAGGCCGCCGATATAGATAGTATATTCAGGGGTTATTAAATAAAAGTTCTTATCGTAAAAATGGTGCTAATTTTGGATCCAAACAAACAGATGTAGCTTTCAAATGTTAAATAAGATCTGAGTGGTTCGGGCAACTTTAGCACATTTTTAAATTATAAGACTTTTATTTAAATAACGCCTATTTTTATTACCACTGGTAAACCTCACCCAATAACATTAAAATAGGTTGGTAGCTTAAAGGTGAGGGCAATGGCAAATGGACTCTAATCCTAAGCCAGGGTAAGTACCTCAGCACTCACAACTTAAAGCCGTTGTTGTCCTGGGTGGGGTTCAATGTAAAAATCATTTAACCCCAGTCATATAGCAATGAATGGAAAATATTTACAGGGAGGATTCATAAAAGTTTTATCATTAAAATGGTGCTAACTTGCCCCAACCAAAGATGGTAGTTTGCAAATGTTAAATAAGATCTGATTGGTTGGGGAAAATATAGCCCCATTTTAAACGATTAAGAACTTTTTTGAATATCCAATGCTAATATCATCACCCCGACCGTTTTATTAAATTGATAAAAATTGGGCTATGAGTTTTAGACAGGAATTGGTAATTGGTAATAGCACATTGCCCCAGATTGTTACACCTTTTAATTCCAGAAACAGCTATTGCCACTTTTTTCGTGCCGTAAAAATAGTTATATTCAATCCCCCAAGAAGTTAGTCAGCATAATAGAAAACATGGATTATGATATATATTTTTGTCCAATGGACACAAATACAGACATTATAAACCCTCAATTATAGATATATTTAAACCTAAAATAACATTTTATCCCTGGGCCTCTAGGTTTCCCTATGAGGGCATGGAAATCCTCTGCACACATGTATTGATTGCTACCCGTTGTCTTGTATTATGATAGAAAGTTAGAAGACCTTCAGAGATGCTATTATCCTATCACACCTAGGACTATTGTAATTCTACTTAATGGTCTTCTGACTCCTATCTTTCTCCACTCCAGTTGATACTTAACTCTGCAATATATATGAAGAAATAAAACACCTTTAAGTAGTAAGAAGACATACCTCTATTAATTAGGGTCAATAAATACGAAGAAAAGTAGAGGCAAAAACTGGCTATATAAAACTTTAATTATGTCATCAATTAAAAATAGTCCTCAAAATAGGTTAATATAAGGTATCACAAAGTAGAAAAGTAATGCAATTCAGGTGGCAAAATAATTCATTCTATTGTACAGCATACATGCAAATATTGCATGTTTCTCCCCACCCAAACATTGTGTATCTCTCAGTAAACCCTATTATACTTATCAAGTCATAAGTCAGAGTCGAGTGCACGGACAGTCAGATATTGAGAACACCAGGGTAGACGTTGGAGGGACAAGTGCCACAGCAAAAATGAAGAGATTCCTGGGTGGGGGGAGACCCCAAACGCGTTTCGCTCCGAAAGAGGGGATTTGACCACCAATGAATTGCATACTTTCTACTTTGTGATACATATATTAACCTATTTGAGGAGTATTTTAATTGATGGATAAATGTAAAGGTTGAAGCCAGTTTTGCCTCTGCTTTCTTCATTTATTGCTACTTAACTCGGCTGCATGTTTGTTTCACTCTCTAATAAAGTAAATCCCTCAGTGCTGCCCAACTACCTGGCTACTCATTAACAACATTATTGCTATGCTATCCTTCTATAAAATGCAAATCCTTCGCTCTGCTGCACTTCTATATCTCTTCTTAGTGTCTTGTGTCTATTCTTCCATATGTAACTGCCCATCCTTTCATCTTCCCATACAGACCCTCCTCACACACATCCGCCCGCCTTAACCAGTCTCTCTCATATCCCTAGTGCCCTGACCATACCCTCCACTCACGACAGAACCATCTTTTTACAAACCCCCAATCACACAGCTTCCTTTGCTTAAACCTTTTTTTCTTGTGGCTCCCATCCTTTGGAATTCTATTACGTTTTACTCATCAAGAAACTTCAATAAGTAGGTTTCATTAGTCTTCACATCCTCCCTCTTAGATCAGCAACAGCATCGGATTGGTAAATTTGACCAATCCAGCTAGATTGTAAGCTCTACGGGCCAAAATCCTCTTTCCTCATGTTCATGGTTAGTATTTGTATATTTATTAATGTACCTAAGTATTATATTGCGGTCCCCAAGTGCGTTCTTTATAAATAACATACAGTATACCTATATACATACATACTTACATCAATACAGACATACATACATACTACGACATTTTTCCTACGAGAATTTGGAGAAGTTAGTAATATGGAAGGTTGAAGCTCGTTATTTAATTTAGAGGCTAACTTATGAATTAAAGCTGGTGCCCCTTGTGGGATCATCACAGTCTGACCAGGCATAACGAAAAGTGGGAAAATATTAATACTAAATACATTTCCTTATGTTCAAGCCTTGGTCATGTCAATAGAATGTTTTGATGTTCACTCAACGAATGTTCTGCATGTTCACTCAATCGAATGTTCTGCAGTTCATCAATAGAAGGTTCTGCAGTTCACTCAATAGAATGTTCTGCATGTTCACTCAATAGAGTTCTGATGTTCACTCAATAGAATGTTCTGTTACAGTGTTCATCAATAGAAGTTCAGATGTTCACTCAAGAATGTTTTCGCTGTTCCACTCAATGGAATGTTCTGCATGTCATCAATAGAATGTTCTGCTGTTCACTCAATAGAATGTCTGCATTGTTCACTCCATAGAATGTTGCATGTCACTCAATAGAAGTTCTGCATGTTCAATCAATAGAATGATTCTGAATGTTCACTCAATAGAATGTTCAGCATTGTTACTCATAAGAATGTCTGCATCTTCACTCAATGGAGATGTTCTGCATGTTCACTATTATAGCTCGTTCACTGAATGAATGTCTGGCATGTTCACTCAATGGGAATGTTCTTGCAGTTCCTCAATAGAAGTTCTGCATGTTCACTCAATAGCATGTTCTGCATGTCACTCAAATAGAATGTCTGCATGTTCACTCAAAGAATGTTCGCCATGTTAACTCATAGAATGGTCGCATTCTCTCAATAGAATGTTCTGCATGCTCACTCAATAGAATGTCTGCATGTTCACTCATGGTGTCTGCATGTTCAACTCAATAGAATGTTCTGCATGTTCACTAGCCGTAACATTTTAATTATTTTTTTGTTTTGGATTTGTTTTTAATGTTTTAGATTTAGTTCAAGGTTAGTCTTTTTTTTTTTTTTTTCTATTGTACAGTTTGGCTTGAAAATAGTGGAAATAATTGTAGCACAATTTAATTTTTTGCACATACTAGAGAATTTGGGTCCGATTTGAACCCGGTTCCAAAAATGGATTGACGTTCAAAGTTCTGAATGACGTTTGGAACTCTTGAATTCGGGGAACTTGGAATTTGGATAATTTTTTATATTTTTTAAAAAAGTTCAAACAACTTTCAAAATTAAAAGTTTCTCAAACGCTAAGAACGTCTCACACTCATCAAAACCCAGGTTCAATGTGATGTAGATAAATAACAATATGTAAACCCCGATCCTGAATTTGTAACCCCACAAAATATTCATGTGGACCTTGAAAATATCTTGAATGGGAAGAAAATTCATTTTAATAAGTTTTTTGGTCTATGTACGTGTTCCGAGACCATTTCCCAGTCTCTGTGTCATTCTAAAACTACTTACATTGCTATTTATGCTCTTAAAACCAGAAAAGAAACTCCAGGATTTCAAAATCTCTTTAATATATGCAGGACTGGGCAAGAATTATTTTTCGATTAGGGGAATAATGAAATCACCTTGCAATTGAATAGATATTTTAAAAGTCCTAATGTGTGAAATCACACCTGTACAGCTCATTCATTTGTATGTTTGTTCCCAATTTAAATAATGAGTTGAATATGTTCTAGGGGTAAAATCACAACGTGACCTCCTTTAATTCGATGAAGGTTTCGGTCTGCTAATAGCTATTTATATAACCAATAAAGACAGGCTGTGGACACACAGAAGTAACAAGATCACAGCTATATTGTAACCCTGTTTATTATTGGAATATTAGTCATAGCACAGAATGAAATGATTTATTACAGCGATACAGTTAATGTTACAGACAACCTCTAGATATCTCAGGGTTATTGTTGGTGCAAAGTAGAGAGACACAGGGACGCACACTTAGGGTTTTATTATATAGGATTTGGCTGAAATAACACCACATGTGTTAGGCTATTTTTAAGTAACAAAGATAGGTGTTCAGTGTGTATTAACCAATTTAATACTACTTTGAAAAACCACCAGGGAGTATTACCTATTTACTATCATATGTGCAGAGCTTTTTCAGCATTATTAGTGGTTTTTGCTACATAATTTTCACTTTTGATGAAAATTCGCCTTTTTAATAACTTTGATGAAAAGAAAAGTTGAAAGTTTAAAAAATTGTGGTAAAGGCTGGTGGGGAAAAAAACAAAAATAATGCTTTATAAATATGTCCCTCAGACCCCCATTCGACTTTATTGGTAAATAAAGAAAATTGGAACCTTCTTAAAAAAGCGAAAAATAAACCTTAAAAAGCGAAATATCAGATCGTATTACAGTAAATGCTGGAAAATAGTCTAACACCCCCCTGAGTACTTATTGGTATTGAGAAACACTCCACAATGTACTGACAACTCCATGGACCCATTGGCAGGCTAAATAAATGGCCACTTTTGCGTTTTCGCCACCTCAGACTTGGCGAATTGGAATGGCTGAACTTAACGTAAAAATACACTTTTCGCCATTTTATAAATATGCTTGAGCGGTTACCGCAGCGATGTATGGCGAAAAGCGAAATGTAGCGGTAATGACCTTTCACCACTGGTTATCACTGTTTTATAAATAGCGAAAAGGCCAAATTTGACCAAAGTTTAACCAACCTTTATAAATATGCCCCAAAGAGTTAGAGTGAGTTTAAGACAGGAATTGTTGTGGTTCCTGGAGTTTAGGCAGGTGGATTGGTGTAATTGGTTTAAACGGCCACAAAAGGCTGGTGTTAAAGTTCCACATGGATATAAACCCCATCTGAGTTTACGGGTACATTACCCCATTTTGTATTTACTTGTACAATCTGAGAAGGTCAAAGGGAACATTGAGCAATATGAATGGATTCAGCCAATGGTCTATTGTCTGTACGTAACTTTACAAGATATGACTGATTGGAGGGAAAATAAAAGATAATATCCCTAACTTACTGTCTGCTGATAAGTTTAAATGTTCAACCGATATTGGATAGACCTACCCCCAGTCTTTCATTACAGAAAAATTATCCTAATTGTGACTGATATCCCAAACCCTGAAATAACGTTTGCACCAATTATACTGATTATCGAGTCTTGGGGGTAGGGAGTAGAGATGGCCGAACTTTCCAAAATTCGGTCTGTTTTCGAACTTTCAAACTATATGGAAAGTTCGACAACAGACCCATTAAAGTCAATGTGAGTCAAATAGTTTGAAAAGTTCTAATGAAATGCAATTAAAATATCAATGGTAACTTAATGTAAATGGCTGTGGGACCTGGGAAATGGTCTGGGGAACATCCAGGATTTTCAAAAAGATCTCCCCGTGGACTGGTGACTAAGACTTTGACCGGTGACAGATGAGTATCACTACCACGGAGAAGGGATATTTTACTCTTTTTGGGTCGTAGGGTTTGTGTCTATACTACTGAATTTAGAGTTATATATGGTTCACATGTTGTTTTATTTATATGTTTTTAAGTGTTTGTATCTTTTCATGCACTATGTTCCCCATTTTTGCTTAAATAAAGAGATGTTTTATACACTTAGCCCTAGTGCAGTGCCTGGTCCCTTTTCTTTGGCTATCAACTTTTTTTTTTTTGGTGCCTTGGCTTTGTCATGGAAAAAAAAGAAAGATCACAGTATTTAAATATTAAATGTGTTTATATAAATTTGTTACAATTTTCAAAAGCATGTTTCACATTAGAAAATACTGTAAATTTAGATTAGAAAAGAGACTTTCCATGTACGGTAAACAGATTTTAATATATTCTGATGGGCAGTCCAGGGTTAATGTAGATTTCAGACCACATCCTGCTTCCTCTTGGACTAAGTCTATGTAATTAAAAGAAAATGTATTACTTTGAATAATTTAATTATCAAGTGCCTTGTGATGCATTTCTGTCTTTTAGATTTAATTAGAAAAATTAGAAATAGCAAATTCACAGGAAAATGCTCTTAAATAAATAAAAATGGAATGGTAGTACGTGTATGCTTGTCAAGGTTCTCATTTATCCATGTCATATTACAGCCAGGTGTTAGGGACCTTCTGAATGCAAGGTGTGATTGAATTGTGGCTAAGGGGTGTTATCAAAACTGCCCAGGGTAAGGTGTCAAAACACCCTTACCAGCAGAACTGATCTTAACCCAGAACAGGTGTGTTCCTTACTGGACTTGTGCCTGAATACCACCTATTTCAAATACAGGGATAAGGGATAAGTAAAAACACGGATGTGCTATGGGATCTCCAGTTTCACCCATTGTGGCCAACCTTTACATGGAGGAAGTGGAAATACAGGTGCTTAATACCTTTAAGGGCATAGCACCCAGCCACTGGTTCAGATATGTGGAGGACACCTGAGTTAAAATCCACCAGAAGGAAGTACAAGCTTTCACAGAACACATTAATGCGGTAGACCAAACATCAAATTTACAAGGGAAGAGGTACAAAACAACAAACTGGCTTTCTTGGACTGCTTGGTAGAAGTCAGGGAGAATAGTAAACTGGAAGTAGAGGTTTACAGAAAACCAACACACACAGATCAGTATTTGATGTTTGACTCCCACCACCCTTTAGATCACAAGCTGGTGTCATCAGAACCCTGCAACACAGAGCAGAGAACATCCCCACTAGCACAGAAACGAAGGCTAAAGAAATGAAACATCTCAGAGGAGCCCTTAAACCTTGTGGATATCCAGACTGGGCCTTTGTCAAAAGAAGCAGAAGGAAAGAAAAGAACACGAATACCAACAGTGAAGGGGAAAAGCAAGACAGGAGAAAGAACATGGTCATCCCATATGTAGCAGGGGTCTCCGAGAAATTAAGACATCATATCCCTGTCAGCTTTAAACCAAACAACACACCGAGGCAGCAATTGGTACATCCGAAAGACCCAATACCCAAACACAAGATAAGCGGAACCATATACGCAGTGCAGTGAAGAGTGACATCATATACGCAGTGCAGTGCAGTGAAGAATGCTCTGATTTGTATGTGGGGGAGACCAAACAGCAACTGCATCAATGTATGGCCCAGCACAGAAGAGCCAATTCCTTGGGTCAGGACTCAGCCGTGTACCTGCATCTTAAGGAAAGGGACATACATTTGAAGATTGTAATGTTAACATTTTGGCAACAGATTCTTGTACAAGTCATTCTGAATTGAGAAAGCCAGTCGGATGACTAGCGAAACATCTTCAAGAACTAAACTTTAAGTCCAGTTGATCTAACTGAATACAATGGATATGGTAGTACAATGTCTAGAAAGTTAAAGGTTGTTTTCTTTGTTTTTCAAGCTTTTGTAGCCTTCTCTAACCCCCTATGGAACTAAAGGCTGAATGGATGAAATAGACTATGGAAATGTATGGATTTTTGGCGGTGGAATTTCTGAGTGAAAGGTGCTGATTTGCCCATAGTCCAAAAGATTCATCCCCTGATCCAATCAGTTTAACTCTGGAGTTACTTGATGTCAAAGTTCTGGTAGATGCAGGATGAGTCCGATATTTGCTTGTTATCTTTCCTTACGTTTTTGTTCTTTATCACAGCATAAGTAACCGAGAATGTTTCCTAAATAAATCAAAAACAAAATAGAGCCATTAAGTGTAACAAAGTAATAATAATTCCACACAAATAAAAGCCGCTTTTCAATAACCCATGTGTTTTTGATAATTCGAAAACGTGATAATTATCAAAATTATGGAAAGTTCCAAGATCCAAAAGTTCTGACGGAACTTTGGAACTGGGAGCTCTGAATCAGAACCGGGTCCGATTAGGATTCCATCCCTACACATATTCCGCAGCGCTTTACAATTATTTTACTCAATTCACACCAGGCCCTGCCCCGAAGAGCTTACATTCTAATCCCTTTATGTGCACATACAACCTCCGGAGTGCCCGGAGGAAACCCACGCAAGTACGGGGAGAACATACAAACTCCAGATGTGTTCAAGGGTGGAATCGAACTCAGGACCTCAGCGCTGCAATGTATCAGTTCTAACCACTGAGCCGCCGTGCTGCCCTTTGGTCATCTGTAATTGGTAATATTAGCCCATATTAGCATTCAGGTCTAAAGTAGAGAAGTCCGAACTTCGCAAATTCCGGTCCGCTCGAGGATTCGCGAAATTTCGGGAAAATTTGAAAATTCGCGAGCGGACCCATTAAAATGGAAAAATCCTCGAAAATACGAAAAATCTTCGTAATTTTGAAAATTTTCGAAAACGCAGTTCGGAAAAGTTCGGAAGGCAGAAAACCGGAAAATCCGCGATATTCGCAGTTCGCGAACGAGGTAAATCCGCCGCGGATTCGGGTTCGGATCCGCGAACTGGGCCATCACTAGTCTAAAGCTATGAACAGACGTGCAATCGCGGGGGCAAACAGCAACACACGCCTGGGAGACGAAAAGCCTCTTCGTCCAACTATCGTTAAGTGTATGGGCACTTGGTCGGCTGTATGGCCGCTCTGGCTGGATCGTTAAATAAGCACAAGTGGCCATAGAAGAAATGATCATTAGCTGAAATGGCACTTCGTCTCCTAGACATGGATTGTTTGTCGGCCCTTCGATCGCATGTCTGTGCTGAGCTTTAGGGCTCGTTCACACTAGAAACTGACAGAAACGCTCAGTGTGTGTAGTGTATTTTCCGAACGATCGCGACACAGATGAATGTTCACTGTCGGCCTCGCGGCCATTCGGAAAAGACCAAAAATTCCCCTCGCCTGCGGACATCTCCCTGTACTTAATGTATAGGGACTAGCCCGTGACTGGGGGAAATCTGCAGTCCTAAGCATTCTCCCTATGCTTCACATGCTCAGGACTGTGTGGCGCCACCGTTAGAAAATTGTGCAAGCGTGTACCCAGCTTTAAAGGGTATGTCCACCTTTATTTTTACTTTCTTTTAGTCAGTTTAACTGAAGAACGGGAGGTAAATGAGCTACAGTATGTCTTACCTACCGTTCCTCAGTAAAACCTGCAGGAGAGAAAAAGAAACTTACTGCAGATGGATCCTGCGCTGCTGACAGTCTCCGTTGCTCACACTCTCCGATGCATCCCCAGTCCCTGCAGTGTGCGTGCATATACACAGTACAAGGGAGTTTGGATGCATCAGAGACTGGCAGAGAAGCTGTTGCTGGAGCAATCCCAATCCGCAAGTTTCCTCTTCTCTCCATTAGGTTATAATGAAGAATGTTGGTAAGACATAGCTCATTTACCTCCCTTTCTTCAGTTAAACTGAATTACAGAAAGTGAAAAACACTGTGGACATACCCTTTAAAGTCTAATAATGTTTCTGGAGAACAGCAAAGATCTGTATGGTATAATTAGTTTAATATGATGGATAGATATGTGCTACTCTCTGTCTAATCTCATCATCAATCTAATTTTTGCTCCTTTTGGCCCACCTCTCCTTAACCTTCCCAAGTCCTGCCCTATAAAGCCATGATTCTGTATCTCGCACTAACGAGATCTAAAAAGATCGAAACATGTCATGTCTCCAGGTCAGATGATTGGCTCTATACATTAGGCTGTATTGCATGTTAATAAGTCAGCGTTTCTGGACACTTGCATTAGCCATTGGACATAAAGGAGAATTTTGCATATCTCCGCCCCTTATTCTGGGGAAACCCGAGAGTAAGAAATTACTTCTTGTTTGTTAGATTTTGTGGGCAATGTTATTCATATAGCATGAGACTGCAAGATACCTTATGTTATAAGAAGGCTCTGCTCCATTTTAAATCTCATCAACCTGGAAGTTCTGACTAATAAAAACCTTGAAGTTTAGATTAGGGAAAATTTCTGTCAACAAGAACAATTAATTATTATTATTATATAAGGGTCGGGGAAGGGGGGTCCCGGTTTGAGCTGCGGGACCCCTTAAGCACCAAAAGGCCGCTGCCGGGTCCAGCCACCACCACCCCAACAGGCTCCTCCGTCCCCTCCCTGCTATTGTACGGGGCAGGGAGGGGCTGCTGTAAGGGTTATATCATGGGTAGTCGATGCGGGGGATGAGGGCGAGGTGGGTGTACACCCAGTGGCGAATGCGACCTGCATCTAGGTGTGCGTACACCCCCGCCCTCTCAGGCGGAGACCCAGGCATTTTCCCCAACTTAAAGTTGCGGTAACTCATGCAATGTTATCGCAGTAACGTTGTGCCGTGTTGCCTTTCTGCCGCCATTTTCGCCCTTTTATAATTTGCGGTAATTCCACAGCAGAAAGTTAATGGACCTTTATAAATATGCCCCTAAGACTCTGTAAATTCCCCATCCCCTTTTATGCAGGTGGTTATTCTGAGCAGTTCTGCATTTCACTAGTGGCGGCCATCAGGGAACCAATCAGAATTAGTATTCTAACTTTAAAACGTTCAGTTCCTCCCACTAAACAAATCCCATCATATCAAGTCCATATGGAATCCCACGGTACTTACATGTTCAGCTTTTAACATCGGAGGAGCTGGGGGAGAAAAATAAATATATTAATGATACAAAACAAGATATGAATGTTGGACAAAAGCATTATCATCATAGTGGATCTTACATCAATAATATGTCATTCCAATCCTTAAGTGATGCTTACAAATTAAGAATAATAAACATATAATATACACGCGTGTCATTTTAAAACGTAGAGTGAGATCCTTTTAAGCATTGCCCTGTAAGATGCTGAATCTGAAAAATAACTGAATGGAAAAGCCATTGACCAGGATATAAATAAACCAATAGCCCAGTAGGTACAAACAGTTTAGCTTTCTGCATGGACCTTGGTGAATAACTTTATGGAATAAGAGGTTGTTATTTACATCTATTATCAGTACAACTTACCTCCCTGTGTGCGTCTTATATCCAGGTAACTATAGGAGACATCTTCCCCCTCTGGGAGGCTCTGACCAACTACAGAGAGAATGAGAGACAGAGAGAGATAATAGATAGATGAGACAGAGAGAGAGAGTTGTGTTGAATGTGAATTTCCAGAACCAATCAGTACTCATATATTCTCCTATTCATTAACTGTAGAGATGGCTGAAACGGATGGGTTTTGTTCCATTTTCGGATCTCTGGAAAATCCAGAAAATCCAAAAACGGAACTTAAATTCGTGACTTCGGGGCGCGTTTTCCATTTCTATCGAATGTTTGTGGCTATTTTTGAAAAAAAATAAAATAGCCTTGAATGTTCAATAATCCTAGAAAATACGATTGGAAACTAATTTCGAGTTTCCGACCGTATTTTCAAGTATTAATGAACGTTCAAGGCTATTTTCGAGAATCTACAAAAATAGCTTGAACGTTCGATAAAAATCGAAAATGTGCTCCGAAGTCCTGAAATCGGATGGGACCAGGATCCAGAATTTACTCTTGATAACTAATATAAGGGATCACTCAAGGAGAGAAAGATAAACATTATTATAGATAGTTCTAGGAGCTGTTACTGTATATATTGGAATATAAGGGAAGGTAAATACCAGGAGGAACCTTAAATAGAATTTACAGTATTATTTATATTCCCAATGTTAGTCCCTTACCCAAACTGTTCTTGGACTGGTCTTGGTGAGATCTGTAATGTATAAATAAGATATTTTATACAGTTTTTCCTGTAAATATAAACTTTTTAAAAGTTACTCTCGACAATTACTTTCATTTGACCAAATGTTTTAACCTTAATTCCATTTTGACACTTAAATGATAAACAACTTCAATTAAATGCATTGTGCTGTGTCAGAAAATCACTACAATCCTCTGCAGTTAATCTTATTTACATACACACATATGTTGAAGTTGTTAAACTGCAACCGTCACGTCACGTCACGTGTGTACTATGGGATATAAATAAACACACGTACAAGTAAGTCTGGAGTGCACTGGAATTCTTTATTACACACAGGATTATCACAGTGACCAGGTTGCAATCCGTACAGACTTACCGTAGGTCTTTATTCAATCTAAAATACTATGTAAAAACACTAAATACCATTTTCCTACAATAGGGAGTACAGGACTACTTGTATATTCTCAGTATACTCAACAGTGTGATGGGGTATATTCAGTGTGCCCCATAGGCTGGGAATATTCGGTTAAAGGACATGGCTGAGATATGATGGATGTGCGTATCTATCCCAACCACCCATCTTATCCTACCTTCCATTCCCATAGCTGACCCCTTAAACCTCCCTCAACCTTTCTTAAATAAAGACACTTGACACTGACTTTTGGATCAAAAGGGGTCACAGCTTTATTTTCTAACAATTCTTTGTTACCAAAAACCATCTTTACTTGTTACATCAAATATGCTAACACTGTTTATTATTACCAACCATTTAACCATTTAAACATTTTAACCATTTAAACATTTAACACTGTAAAGTGGCTCACTGGAAGCTACCGTTGAATTTGCTCATCAGTCGTAGATGCACCGACTCGATGAGCACCTTTCCGTGTATGCCGACACCATACCCTATAGTCCAAACCAGTATATTCTGGAGCTGCCACCCCTTGGGCTAGCTCCACCACTTGTCACACCAGCCAGCTTCCAGTGACCAACTGCCGCTGTGACATCATCTTGCCTCGGGTTATCACTGCAATAAAAAACACAACAGAAAAAAGGGGGGGGGGGCGGGAACTTCTTCTGTCTCCTCTGCTTCACTGCACCGGACCCTCCCCTTTTCCTCACTTATATTCCCTTCTCCTGTTCTAGTTGCAACAATGTTTGCTATCCCTAGCCTATCTCTGCCTTTAACCCTTAGCCTATCACTACCCTTGCTTATTTTCAAAACTACCTAGCAATACTGCTCCCCCTCCCTCTCAGCCATGTATCCCTTTGCATTATGGCTTGGGATTTCTGGATGAGCTATGAGATGGATGTGCGTATCTATCCCAACCACCCATCTTATCCTACCTTCCATTCCCATAAGACCTTAAACCTCCCTCAACCTTTCTTAAATAAAGACACTTGACAGACTTTTGGATCAAAAGGGGTCACAGCTTTATTTTCTAACAATTCTTTGTTACCAAAACCATCTTTACTTGTTACAATCAAAATGCTAACACTGTTTATTATTACCAACCATTTTAACCATTTAAACATTTTAACCATTTAAACATTTAACACTGTAAAGTGGCTCACTGGAAGCTACCGTTGAATTTGCTCATCAGTCGTAGATGCTGACACTCGATGAGCACCTTTCCGTGTATGCCGACCACAACCCTATAGTCCAAACCAGTATATTCTGGAGCTGCCACCTTGGGCTAGCCACAATGTCACACCAGCCAGCTTCCAGTGACCAACTGCCATAACAGGGAGACCTGACACCTTAGGACTGCCTGTTCCCCCAAACTGCCCAGGCCGCTTTTATTCCATCCCTAGGTCAAAGTGACATGTCCATACCTATTTCGTTCAGGTGAACCCCATCTTTTCCAAACCATCCCGTTTTTTCCCTCTCGAAGTCCCTATGGCTAATTACCTTCCCCCCGTTCCTAATTATGAACTTGTTAACTGCCCTGTTTATTTTAATTCTTGTTCTCTCAACTGCTTTATATGACCTACAGTCCCTCCAGTGCAGGCGGGTCGTAATTTCGGACCAAATCACCCGCATTGTCGGGAACGCCGCCCACAGCCGCAACAGGTCACATTTGATATCCATCATCAACACTCTGCTGGGCACTGAACACAAGTCGTTTCCCCCTAGGTGGATAAGAAGGATATTAGGAGGGCCGTGGAGCCTAACCCTTTCCATAAACTGGGGTAATAGATTACGCCAGAGCATACCCCTGCGCCCTAGCCAGTGAATTGCTAGCATACTTTTTTGGAACCCCAGTTGTCTGCCCTCCCTCCTGACTACTGCCCTCTTGGCTGCATGATGGATAAATGAATGTCCCATAATCCATAGGACCGCCGGTGGATCTAAAGGGAAAAAGCATATTGCCCGGTGTAAATAGGGTGTACTTATCTGTTACATTAAGGATTTGTGCGGACGGATGTACGTACGGAATCTGTTAGATTGCCATCTGCCTATTTGTTTGACTACTTCGTCACCCAAGCCCCTTTGTGCCGCTTCTGTTGCTGCGCCTATCCGGAATGAATGTGATCCAAATTCGCTGGGCGGTAGTCCCAGGAGTGCTATGCCCTTTTTCAATACCGCAACGTACTGGTATCTCGACAGTGATGTTTTATCTATGTGCGTAAAGAGGGGGCCCTGTCCTGATGGCCTATACTTTAAGAAATTTCGTAGGGAGATAAAGGGGCAAGCTTCGCCCCCTGTGGCTGATATTTTAACCCATTTCCCTTTACCGCTCTGGTCCGTTTTTGACCTTGTTAGCCATATCCCTACTTGCTGGCCTGTTAATGAAATGTCCGAAATCTGTATGCCCCCGATGTCCTTTTTTGATCTAGGTAAAAGTTCGCTGATGCGGAAAGCTCCAAAGAATGCCATTGTGAAAGCCGCCTTAAATAATCTCTCCTCGAACTCTGAAAAGCAGATTTCTTTGAGCTTACCCAGCAGCGAGTTCAGAACTGCGAATGTGATGGGCCTGCGCTTGTCTTCCTTCAGTGTCCCTTTCCTATACCCTTTCAAAGCTTGTTTGACTAGAGCATCTTTTGTACAGTCAGTTGTACCCTGCATTTTGAACAAGAAAGACAGACCTGCCATTTTGTTTGTCACTACCGCTCCTGACACTCCCTGCTTGTACATGTCCACTATCCACGAAAGTAAAGTTTGTCTGTCATTCTCCTTCTGCGATTGACACCACTTCTTTTTTATGAACCCCCATTCTGCCCATGTCTTTTCGTATCTTTTCCAAGTAGTGCGGGCCACGGATTTTTTAACTAATTCCTCAAGTCCCAAGCCGCTAAATCCCATATTAATGGGGGGCATGGACGGTTGAGTGGTTCTGCTCCTGGGGCCATCTTCTGGAACCTGTCCCACTGACAACGAGATAATGCATCCGCTATGTTATTTTGTGTCCCTGGGATGTGTTTTGCCTTGATTACTATATTATTTTGTAGGCAGCGTAGGACTAAATGTCTTAATAGCCGAATGACCCGGCGGTGATGATGATGATAATGTGTTGAGGGCCTGTACCACACTAAGGTTATCGCAATTTAACATTACCCTTCTATTCTTTAGCGGTTCTTGCCACAATTCTATTGCCACGAGTATGGGAAACAGCTCCAGGAATGACAAGTTTTTTGTTACTCCTAACTCTTTCCAGGAGTCCGGCCATACTTCCGCGCTCCACTGTCCCCTGAAAAATGCCCCATACCCGTGGCTGCCCGACGCGTCGGTGAACAGCTGCAGGTCTGCATTGGATACTTCTTCCTGCAGCCATAATGTCCTGCCATTGTAATTTTTTAGAAAGGAAGCCCAAACTGCTAAGTCTTCCCTAACTGTCTGTCTAATCCTAACAAAATGATGTGGGCGTGAGATACCTTTTGTCGCCAGTGACAGTCTCCGGGAAAATATTCTGCCCATTGGCATGATTCTACAAGCAAAGTTTAACCTTCCCAGCAGGGACTGTACATGGCGCAAAGGTAGGCTCTTGCAGTGTTGTGCCTGTAAGACAAGTGCTTGTAATTCCTTCACTTTTTGTGTGGGCAATCTAAATTCCATTTTGACGGAATCCAATTCGATCCCCAGAAAGCTTAGTACGGTAGTTGGACCCTCTGTTTTGTCTGTTGCTAGTGGTATACCAAATCTCTCTGATATCTGTTTCATGGTTTGTAAGAGCCAATTACATTGATGGGTCCCAGGTCGCCCAATGAACAGAAAGTCATCGAGATAATGTATTACTGATTCGCTTCCTGTCTCTAGACGCACTACCCATTCTAAGAATGTGCTAAAACTTTCAAAGTGGGAGCATGAAATCAAACAGCCCATAGGCAGGCATTTGTCTACATAATACATTCCCCTCCATTTGCAGCCTAGCAGGTGAAAGCATTCGGGGTGAACTGGCAGAAGTCGAAAGGCGGACTCGATGTCCGTCTTCGCCATCAGAGCTCCCTGTCCCGCTTGTCGCAGCAGTGTGACTGCCTTGTCGAAGGACGTGTAAGTTACTTTACATAATTCTTTTTCGATGTCATCATTTACCGAACCCCCTCTGGGGTAAGACAAATGATGTATGAGTCGGTATTTTCCCACCTCTTTCTTGGGGACCAGGCCCAGCGGAGATACCCTTAGGTTATGGAATGGTGTTGATTTAAAGGGGCCTGCCATTCTCCCTGCCTGAACTTCTTTGTTTAGTTTGTTGTCTACTATACTTGGGTATTGTAGTGCTGACCTCAGGTTCCTTGATATTATTGGGTTCTGCAAGGCCTTGTACGGGATGAAAAACCCCCTACTGAAGCCCTGTTCAAGCAGCGTGGCTGCTTGCCTGTCCTTATAAATGGTTAGGAAAGGGGCCATCGCGCGCACGTTCACTGGTGTCTTCCCCTTTTCCAGCGACCTCGTTGTGTCTCTTTGTTTAGTTTGTTGTCTACTATACTTGGGTATTGTAGTGCTGACCTCAGGTTCCTTGATATTATTGGGTTCTGCAAGGCCTTGTACGGGATGAAAAACCCCTTACTGAAGCCCTGTTCAAGCAGCGTGGCTGCTTGCCTGTCCTTATAAATGTTTAGGAAAGGGGCCATCGCGCGCACGTTCACTGGTGTCTTCCCCTTTTCCAGCGACCTCGTTGTGTCTGCCTGTTTGTCTACCTTTTTTGTAGCATCTAGCAAAACTGTGGGACCCCCTCCTCCTGAAGAGAGTCCTCTTTGAACCGGGAATCAGCAAGCCCCGCTGATTCCCGTCGTCTCCTGGGCTCTCCTGCTGCCTCCTGTGGTAGGTGGCCTCCCTGGTGCTGCTGCTTGCGCCTGCTGTGCGTATCGCTCCCCTCCTGCCGGCTGGGCGGGCGGTGTGTGCCCCGCTTGCTTCCGTCTGACCTGTGGCTGGGCGGGCGGACTGGATCCCTTCCCCGCTGTTGGCTGGGCGGGCGGTGTTATACTGTATACTGGGGTACTATATACTGGGGTACTTTATACTGGGGTACTGTATACTGGGGTACTATATACTGGGGTACTGTATACTGGGGTACTGTATACTGGGAGAAAACTCAGTGTATCTTATAGTGTCTCCTGCTGCACCATAGGGCCACAGACCCCAGTGTATCTTATAGTGTCTCCTGCTGCACCATAGGGCCACAGACCCCAGTGACATTCCTTCTGTGTAAACACCAAGACTCCTGGACATCTGTCTCTCCTGGTCCCCCAGTGTCTCCTCGTTGATGGGGCTGATAGTGTAATAAAGGACAATGTGATAATGTGTTTGTCTGGTGGGGACAGTTGGTCTATGAGGTTCTCTCTTCACACAATCTGTCTCCAGTGATGTTTCTCTATCATATCTATGGTCCCTCTCTCTATTACCCAATTCTATATAGAATGACATTGAGCTGTATAATGGATAAACCATAACTGATATATATATAAACTAGTACAGATAATAGAGGGGGGGTTATTATTTTATTACTATGATTGGAAGTTTATCCTACATGATAACCCAGACAGTAACTGTTTGTAACATTCACTATCACACTCATTATGGTTTCCATATAGATCTATATATATATTGTGTGTCTGTGGGAGCTGCAGTCAGACCTGAGATTTCATTGGCCCCAAACTGGACCCCGATACTCGCTGGTGACTCATTAACTCTGACCTGTAATGTGGATTCTCCTTATAACCGGACACAGAGATATTACTGGTACAGAGATGGGGGATCAATAGATGGAGATCAGAAGAACCTTGTCATCCGAGGAGCTAACGAAAGGCACAGTGGGAATTACAAGTGTTGGACCAGTGATACTGAGAGAAGTGACCCTGTTAGACTGGATGTAAGATACGGTGAGTACAATGTGTTTATTTTCAGATTTCTCCATGTGAAGCAGTGAATATAGACCATTGCTCACCAGACTTCCAAACTACAATTTGAATGTACAGTATAATGGATGTTTCATTGAATGTAGAACTTTTATCAGGACACAAATGCTTAAACAGAACTCACCCTCCTATAAACCTATAACCCCGCCCACAGTGCTACCACCCTTTCAATGGTCTGGAAATAGAAACAAACCTATGACACATAAAACTGCATCGTTACAAAAGTCATCATTACATCACATTATTATTGCCATGGAAGTAAGTGACATCACAGTGACACAACAGCACTTCCTGTTTGTACCTAAGTTTTCTTGGTATCCCGGTGGGCCAGTCCAGCCATTGAGTGCTCAGTAACCAGCACTAACAATTATGTGAAATTAAAAGCAGTTATCGGTGTCTCTGATTCTATCTTTACAACTTTCAATGTATCAAAATGGAGCAACAAAACAAGTATAATAAAGGGTTCTCCTTGTCAACTGGTGCGCATGTGATATTGGTGTGGCCTCGCCCTTACCTCCCGTTTTTTTATTAAAACACGCAGGAGAGAGAATCGAACTGACCAAGGGATCACTCCTGTGCTGCTGACAGTCTCCCATGTAACTGACAGTCTCCGATGTAACTGACAGTCCTAGGTCATGGTATATCTGTAATATTCATCCATCCAGGTCATGGTATATCTGTAATATTCATCCATCCAGGTCATGGTATATCTGTAATATTCATTCATCCAGGTCACGGTATATCTGTAATATTCATCCATCCAGGTCATGGTATATCTGTAATATTCATTCATCCAGGTCATGGTATATCTGTAATATTCCCACGCAACCGCCGCTTCTCCAATGTAAACAGCCCTAACTTGTCTAATCTGCCTGCATATTCAAGCCCCTCCATTCCCCTTATTAATTTAGTTGCCCTTCTCTGGATTGCTTCCATTTCCAAGATGTCCCTTTTGTATATGGGATTCCAAAACTGCACCGCATATTCCAAATGAGGCCTTACCAGTGCCTTGTAAAGAGGGAGAATAATATTTTTCTCTCTTGAATCTATTCCCCTTTTTATACAAGACAATATCTTGCTAGCTCTAGCTGTTGCTACCTGGCATTGTTTGCTACAGCTAAGTCTGTTATCTACCAGAACCCCCAAATCTTTTTCCATTTCAGATGCACCTAACACAGAGTTATTTATGGTGTAGGTGGCACAGGGATTATTAAATCCCAAATGCATCACCTTACATTTATCAACATTGAATCTCATCTGCCATTCTGCTGCCCATTTTGATAATCTATCTAGGTCTGCTTGCAGCACTTGCACATCATTGGAAGTTTCCAAAGCTCTGCATAATTTAGTGTCATCAGCAAACACAGAGACCTTGCTCTCAATGCCCCCTTCTAAGTCATTTATAAACAGATTAAACAGAAGCGGCCCCAGTACAGAACCCTGAGGAACTCCGCTTAGAACTTTAGCCCACATAGATGTAGCTCCATTAACCACCACTCTCTGTTTGCGGTCCAATAACCAGTTCTCTATCCATGAACAAATGTTTTCTTCAAGGCCAACAGTCCTCAGTTTATACATTAGTCGCCTATGTGGCACAGTATCAAAGGCTTTTGCAAAATCCAAATATACCACATCCACAGCTGTGCCTGAATCTAACTTCTTACTCACTTCTTCATAAAAACCAATTAAATTTGTCTGGCATGATCTATTTCTCATAAATCCATGCTGACTACTACTAATAAGATGATCTCTGGAGACAAAGTCAAGGATATGATCCCTTAACAAAGTTTCCATCACCTTCCCTACCACTGATGTTAGGCTTACAGGTCTATAGTTACCAGGCTGTGAACGACTACCTTTTTTGAATATTGGTATTACATTGGCTTTTTTCCAATCCAGCGGCACATCCCCAGACAAAAGCGAATCTGAAAAGATGAGACACAGTGGTCTTGCTAGAACTGAACTAAGCTCTTTTAAAATCCTAGGATGCAATCCATCTGGTCCTGGCGCTTTATTGATATTAACTTTGTCTAATTGATTCCGTACCATATCCTCTGTTATCCAATGTGAAAACTCTTCATTTCCTCCCTGCACATTGTTACAATCCCTACTGTAAGGATTCTCAACAGTAAAAACCGATGTAAAAAAACGGTTTAGCAGATTAGCCTTTTCGGCATCCTCTACAACCACCTCAGCTCCATTATTTAATGGTCCCACATTCTCAGTTCTCATTTTTTTACCATTTATATACTTAAAAAACATCTTGGGGTTGGACTTGCTTTGTTCGGCAATCCGTATTTCATTTTCTATTTTAGCTAGTTTAATTGCTTTCTTGCACTCTTTATTACAACTTTTGAAGTCCCTGTAAGCCTGTTCTGTGCCTTCTGCTTTCAAAATTTTAAAAGCCCTTTTCTTTTTTTCCATTTCCCTTTTTACCTGAGCATTAAGCCATGCAGGAGTGGACCTAATTTTTTTACACTTGTTTCCTAAAGGTACCGATTTGGAGATGTTATAGTTTAATATCCCTTTAAAAGTGGTCCACATCTGCTCAGTATCTTTACCTAGAAACAGTTCCCCCCAGTCTATGAGCAGGAGCGATTCCTTTAAAAGCATAAAATTAGCTTTCCTAAAGTTAAAAGTTTTTGTTAAGCCAGTGCACTTTAGTTTTCTGCAACCTATATTAAATGACACTATATCATGGTCACTATTCCCTAAGCTTCCCATTACCTTCATCTCCAAAATGAGCTCTGGGTTATTAGATATCACCAGATCCAACAACGCATTCTTTCTAGTAGGAACTTCTACCATCTGTGAAAGAAAATGCTCATATAGGAAATTTAAGAACTTTATACCTTTTGAGGTGCTGGCAGTTCCATTACTCCAATCTATTTCAGGGTAGTTAAAATCCCCCATAACCAGAACATGCCCCATACCAGCAGCCTTCGCCAACTGCATATGGAGATTCATTTCCACCTCTTCCCCGGCATTTGGCGGCTTATAACACACTCCAACAATTAATTTACCTACCTTCTTGCTTCCTGTACACAGTTCCACCCATAATGTTTCTGCCGCATCATTTGCTCCCCCATCTATTCCATCTTTTAAATTTGGCTTCAATTCCTGTTTAACATACATACATACTCCTCCTCCTTTCTTATTAACTCGGTCATGTCTAAATAAGGAGTACCCTTCAATATTTACTGTCCAGTCGTGTGAATCATTAAGCCATGATTCTGCTATACCAATTACATCATACCTTTCCTTTAGAGCTATTATTTCAAGTTCGCCGGTTTTTCCAGCCAGACTCCTTGCATTTGTAAACATACATTTTAGATTATCAATTGATTTACTTCCATACATGGTCGTACATGCCTCCTTATCCTCTATGCTCCCCCCTCCTCCTTCTCCTCCCTCCGTTGTGTTACTAGCCCCCAGATCCCTAACTTCTCTATCTACCCCTGTGTAGTTAAACTTTCCCTCCCCCCCCCATAAAAAAAAAAAAAAAAACCTCCAACCCCCTAGCCATCTTCTCCCCCAAAACAGTTGCACCATCACCATTGAGGTGCAATCCGTCACTACTAAAGAGCCTGTAGCCAACAGAAAAGTCAGCCCAGTTCTCTAAAAACCCAAACCCCATCTCCTTACACCACTCTCTTAGCCACGCATTTATACTCCTGAGCTCCCGTTGCCTCCCTAGCGTAGCACGTGGCTGCGGTAGTATTTCTGAAATCACTACCCTGGAGGTCCTTGCTTTTAACTTGGCCCCTAATTCTCGGAAATCATTTTTAAGGACCTCACCTCCACCTCTAACTTTGTCATTGGCACCAATGTGAACCAAGACCGCCGGGTCACTCCCAGCCCCACCCAATAATCTGTCTACACGATCCACCACATGTCGAACCCTAGCACCAGGCAGACAACACACTGTTCGGCATGCAGGGTCCTGGCGACAGATTACCCTATCTACCCTTCTAATAATAGAATCCCCTACCACTACCACCTGTCTATCCTTCCTAGCCCCCAGTTCTCCCTCCCTTGTATTGGAGATGGCCGTCCCCTGGGTGCTCAAGGGAAAGGCCCGCTCCATACATGCTGCTTCCGAGCCATCGTCCTCCACATCTTCACCTAAAATGGCAAATCTGTTTGGATCGACCAGCTGGGAAGAAGCCCCCCTATCCTTCCGTCCCCTACTTCCCCTGGTGACCCTTACAAATCTATCTTCCTTCTCCACCTTATCTGCCCCATCTCCACCCACCAGTTTACTGGCCCCTGCCAGTACCTGCATTTCCCCCAGGTTTGCCAAGTCCTGCAATGCTGCAAGTTTGCAAGTTTATTCATCCAGGTCATGGTATATATAATATTCATCCATCCAGGTCATTGTTAGAATAAATATCCTCACTAGTCCCCCGGACTCTGATTGATGCCTGTCAGACGCACTAAGAGACCTTTTTACAGCGCCGGGAGATAGAGTTGAACTACACATCTTTGTAGCAAAAATCTAACTCACTTTATTTAGTTATTACATTGAGTTTTCACAAAGAGAAAAAGGGGTGTGGTCAGACACAGTGTCTGCCGATGACGTACTAAAACCTTGGAATGTAGGAGGCAAAAGACCTTGAGATAACGTATTATCTATGGCCATGAGAAACAGCTTGGGCTTGGTACATTTTGAGAAAAACAGACTAAGTAATATGGACACAAAATGGCGTCGAAAAACAAAATGGCTGCTATTAGGCTAAGTGATTATACAGAATATATAAAAACCTAACAGTCATGGTATATCTGTAATATTCATCTATCCAGGTCATTGTATATCTGTAATATTCATTCATCCAGGTCGTGGTTTATCTGTAATATTCATCCATCCAGGTCATGGTATATCTGTAATATTCATCCATCCAGGTCATGGTATATCTGTAGTATTCATTCATCCAGGTTATGGTATATCTGTAATATTCATTCATCTAGGTCATGGTATATCTGTGATATTAGGTTAGATCAACTGGAAATTTTTTATTGAAAACATTCAATCATCATTCTAATCATCTGACTTGATCTCTTAATTCAGAATGACTTATACAAGAATCTGTTGGTAATGAAGAACATGGTTATCCCACATGAAGTGTCAAAGAAATTAAAAAGTTTTTTCAGTAGACACCCTATTCCTGTCTGTATTAAATGAAACAACACACTGAGGCAGCAATTGGTACATCCGAATGACCCAATACTGAAACACATCATATACGCAGTGCAGTGCAGTGAAGAGTGACATCATATACGCAGTGTAGTGCAGTGAAGAGTGACATCATATACGCAGTGCAGTGCAGTGAAGAGTGCTCTGATTTGTATGTGGGGGAGACCAAACAGCAACTGCATCAACGTATGGCCCAGCATAGAAGAACCAATTGCACAGAAGAACCAATTCCTTGGGTCAGGACTCAGCCTTGTACCTAAATCTTAAGGAAAAAGGACACCAACCGTCTGTCATGTACAAATATACCTCCTGGGCATCATCAGCTTGTAAATATTGGCTCCACCCCCCTATCACTTTGTATTTTTTTGTTCCTGTTCCACAGAATATTGGCGGATTCTTGTTGAGCTCACCTCTTTAATGTGGTCCAATGCATCCTCTCAGTATTGAAGACCTGTACTGCTCTCTGTAGTGCAGCAGAGTGTTGGGGCAATGCCTTCCGGTATTGCAAGGCATAGATGGAAGCATTGCGGACTTCTTCCGCACGTATTCATGCGCAGCCCTTTTACGTCATAGCAGCGCGACCCGCAAATTTGCAGTTGGGAAATACTGTAGCTGCTCAACCAGTGCCCTGACTAGCTTACTTCCACTTGCCCAGGGGTTATTTTCAACAACCTGTAGCTGTGGGTATTGTTGATAACCCCTTACCTTGTTACCTGGTGGTTGTGTTCTATTATTTATGTTTTGTTGAATTTCATTTTAGGACTTGATGTCTTCCAAGCGTAAATCCAGATCCACATCCAGGGGGTGACCTTGTAACTGAGAGATTTGTGTTCCTACCGGTTATGTTATTAATACTTTGCTTTTTCATTACCTACAGTACAGAGAGGAGAGATCTTAGCCTGCTAAATCACATGCACAGTGTGTCACAATAGAGCATTGCCAGAGAAAAAATTCTGTGCAAATTGTTTGGAAACACTTTTTCCCTCAGTGGATCAAGGAATGACGAGTCTATAACTAAGGCAGTCTTAGAGAAGGTGCTCCCTTTGGTTAAACCAACTCAAAAAGAGAAGCCTGGTCCTTCCCAACAGGGCAAAGAAGGAAAATGGGAGGAGGATAATTGGACTCCAATTCTAACATAGACCCTGGACTAGTTGATCAACTAATTACCCTAATTTGGAAAACTTTATTTATAGTCAGCTCCTAAGGTCTTCCCAGTCCATGAGAAAATAACAAATATTTTTAAATGAATGGTGTGTTCCAGATCAAAGATCGCCTACACCAGCGTTTTTAAAGATTTAGCACTTCTCTCAGGAGGTTTCAAAATTCTGGAATTCACCACCGAAGGTAGATGCAGCCATTGCAGGAATAGAAAGAAGGACATCTTTAGCCATGGATGATGTAAAGGACTCCATGTAAAGGTGACAGGATTCCATTTTAAAGAGAGCATATGTTACAATTGGAGCTGCAGTGAGGCCAGCTTTGGCCATCAAGGGCTTATCTAGGGCCAATAAATTTTGGATTGAAGATGTAGATAAAGCGTTATTGGATGGTACCCCGAGAGAACAAATCAGGGAGATGATCCAAAACATTTATTTTGTTAACTCCTTTGTTTCTGAAGCCTCCTTGGATAGTTAAAAATTTCTAGCTATAAACTTAGGCCTGTCAGTAGCCACTCGTCGAGCCCTTTGGCTACTCAATGGCAAGCGGATGCAGCCTACAAACACAATCTTCCTAATTTGCCTTTTGAAGGAGAGTTCCTATTCAGAAATCATTTCAAGGATATTACCTCAGAAAATGTGGATAATAAGAAGATTCTGTTACCCCAATATAACAGAGGAAGCAAACGCCAACACTTAATCAAGCAAGGCCTTCCTTACGTGATGCCAAAGTATACAGATCTGGGAGACCTTTCAACAATAGAAACTGGAGGACAACTACCTCCTTTCATCCCAGAGGTGCTAAACAACCAAAAGAAAGATCTTTTCATCCCAAAGTAAAGGGGAGGCTTCATCAAGTTCAGGATGTGTGGGCGCAGTCTACAACAGGTCGATGGGTTTTGAAGACAATTTCTCTTGGTTACCAGCTGGAATTCCCTACGAAGAATGTCTTTTTTACAGCCAGGGAACCAAAGACACCATTTGCAAAGAAAGATTTAAGGGAGATTTTATCCTCCATGAAGAACAAGGAAGTTCTGGAAAGGGTTCCAATAGTGGAAGAGGGAAAGGGGATCAATTCTTCTCTTTTCTAATAATTAATCGGGAGAATTCCAACCAATTTGGACCTTTGTTTCCTAAATCGTTTTCTAAAAGTAAGATCTTTCAAAATGGAATCCTTAAGGGTAGTGCTTCAACATTTAAGGAAAGGAGATTGGCTGTGCAAAATAGATGCTTATCGAACATTCTTATCTCCACATCCTGGCCACAGGAAATATCCACATTCAAAGGAACCATTACCAATACAAAGTCTTACCGTTTGGAATTGCGACAGCACCCAGAGTGTTCTCAAAGATATTAATTGTGGCTTTGGAGAAGCTGAGAATTATGGAAATTTGTTGATTTGCTTATCTAGACAATATTCTAATAGTAGCCGTCAATCCAGTCTTATTGGCGTCCCAAGTCCAGAAAACCTTACAGTTTCTTCAAACGGATGATGAAGTGGAACACAATTTTGGACTACTTGGGACTACTTGGGAGTAGTTCTAGATAATAAAAACATGTTAGTGGCACTCCCAAAACCAAAGATTTTGGAGATCCAAAAACTTGTATCCAAACTGATCAGCTTTCCGGCAGCTCAAGCAAAATTAATGCAACAAGTGTTGGGGAAATTAGTGTATTCTATGGAAGCTGTTCAGTGGGCGATGTTACATCTTCGCCCTCTTCAAGTTTTCTTCCTATCTCAATGGAGGGAGGGTCAAGATCCCAAAAAACTCATTTACCTTCCTAAGTTTAAAATATATTAAAAGCAGGCTGCGCAGGATACTCGGTGTGTAAATGAAAGACAAAAATATATTAAACTAATTGTTAAGACCAAGGACTATACCAAATTCCAATCTATAAAACATCATATATTAAAATATAGTGCATTTACATTTGCAGTAATCAGGGGTTATTCGTGTGTTCCTATTTATCCCATTAGAGTGATTCACAGATTATGTGGTCATCTTTGCTTTTTTTTTTTAAACAAATGGGCTGGTTCACACTTAAATAAGCTAAAAAATCCCTTTATTTTTTTTCACTTTAAAAGCACAGTGAATAAAAAGGAATTAAAAACAGCAATAAAAAGGTTTATAAACTGGTCAACGCGTTTCACCTGTTCTACAAGCTTCCTCAGAACCAAAATATTATATCCATTAGTTCTTAGCAAAGAGTATTTATATGTTATATGGAGGTCCCTAACCCCTTGCAGTTATATGGAGGTCCCTGACCCCTTGCTGTTATATGGAGGTCCCTGACCCCTTGCTGTTATATGGAGGTCTCTGACCACTTGCTATTATATGGAGGTCCTGACCCTTGCTGTATATGGAGGTCCCTGACCTCTTGCTGTTATATGGAGGTCCCTGACCCCTTGCGTTATATGGAGGTCCCTGACCCCTTGCTGTTTTATGGAGGTCCCTGACCCCTTGCTGTATATGGAGGTCCCTGACCCTTGCTGTTTATATGGAGGGTTTTTTTTCCCTGACCCCTGCTGTTTTATGGAGGTCCCTGACCCCTTGCTGTTATATGGAGGTCCCTGACCTCTTGCTGTTATATGGAGGTACCTGACCCCTTGATGTTATTTGCTAATTGGGACACATTTCAGGGTATTTATTGGTATTACAGATTCTTGTACAAGTCATTCTGAATTGAGAGATACATTAGGGTGACTAGCGAAATATCTTCAAGGACTAAACTTTAAGTTCAGTTGATCTAACTGAATAATACAGATATTTCTATAACAAATAACTTGTATTATATTCCAGTGCACTATAGTAATAGACCTGGTCCATGTCACTCACTGCCCATGTTCCATCACTTGGGGACATATTTATAAAGGAGATATTTTACATTTTTATTTTCATTTCAAAACACAATTTATTTATCTATAGATATGTTATTTCCACCCTAAAATCTATAATTTGCGGTAGTGTAGTTTGGAAGAAACTTACTTTCCCGACTGGGTTACCACAGCTTCAGCTTCTAATGCAACTTCCGGAAAATGATTTTTATTTTACAAATACACCATGTGGTTAGGGTTGGGAGGGTGGAAGCTACACTACTGAAAAGGGATTACACTAAAACTAAAACTGCACAGATGAGAGACCCAGAGGGTGGGGAGGTAAAGCCCCCCCCCCCCCCCCCTGCACATGCCTGACTCCTCAGTGAGGACAGAGAAGAGGCGTAAACCTTTTCACTCACTGACAGCTCCCACTCTTCACTTTCCTGGACTTTGGACAAGCACTGCAGGAGAACCATAAGGAGCAGGGATGTAAGGTAAGGATTTTTTAACACTATATAGTGGGGCCAGCATGGGATTACATTTTAGTTTTGGGGGTGGACATTCCCTTAATTAATACTGTATAACTTACCCATTTACAATAAAGTTTATATAGTTTAAATATATTAGTATAGTACAGTATAGTATTTAAGGTTGAATAAAGACATACGTCCATCCAGTCCAACCCATCTAGCAATATCCTCATTTCCTGCCTAACTGTTGATCCAGAGGAAGGCAAAAACCCCCCACCAAATTTATGAAGGGGGAAAAATTCCTTCCTGACTCCAAGTGGCAATCGGAAATTTCCCTGGATCAACTCTACTTTATGTATCAATCCCGAGCTAAGGTAAGTGGTATGGCAGCAGGAGACCTGGAACAGCTGGAGCTAAGGTAAGTGGTATGGCAGTAGTAGACCTTGAATAGCTGGAGGTAAGGTAAGTGGAATGACAGCAGAAGATGTGGAACAGCTGGAGGTAAGGTAAGTGGTAAGGCAGCAGGTACAAGCACAGGTACAGACTAGGGTACAGAAACAGGCTAGGGCATAGGAACAGGCAATAGGGAGCCAGTACTTAAACTAGGAGCATAAAAGTACCATCAGCAACTACTTGGGAACTGTGTCCGACATTTAGGCTTCACTTCCAGGAATTACGCATGTGCAGCACCTGACATCACAACTCACGCCACATATGCTTGGTCGTTGAATGGCGGGTGGGAATACCCGGAAGCTCCCCTCAGCTGTGCAGAACCCTAACACACTGTAGGCTACAGCCTGCAATTTCCTGGTAACATCCATCCCTTATATACATAACATTTTCAAAACCTTTTCTCTGAAAAATGGTAATATTAGGCGTTTCAAGGGGATGAGGTACCATCCTTTGATCAAGTTGCATTGTGCCCTTTAAAAGAGAAAATATGGAGCTCCCTTCTTTTCAGGGGCGTAAATAGAGGGGAGCAGGGGGAGCAACCGCAGGGGGGGCAGGGAGCCAAGGGGGCCCCATCTTCTTATTTTTATTATGAGCATTATAGCCTCCTCCCAGAAACCACTGTGGATGAAGCACAGATAGGGGCCCCATCATAGCTTTGCTGGGGGGCCCAGTGATTCCTAGTTACGCCACTGCTTCTTTTAATATTTGAATAATGAAAATCCTATGGTCCTAGTACCCTGTACAGTAGAATCATTGGCTACATCCTTGAGGTTCTTTCTTGGCTATTGGGCTCATTGCACAAGACTGTTGATAATCACGGTTGACCGAAGTGTTACTCTGATAGAAAACTCTAAAATCACAAAGGAATTTTATCTCCTGATGGTTTGACCCAGAGATGACTTCTATTTCTCTCTATTTTTCTATTTCTCTTTTTTTTTCTATTTCTCTATTTTTTTCTATTTCTCTTGTTTTTTCATATTTTCTCTTTTTTTCTATTTCTCTCGATTTTTCATATTTTCTCTTTTTTTCTATTTTTCTCTTTTTTTCATATTTTCCTCAGTTCCTTCGAACTGATTTTGAATGATAAAACTTTAGGGGCTAAACCACAAACACATCTGTTTGCTATTATGTTTGAGATATTTTTCACATTAAAAAGACCATCCTTGAGTAACAAGGCAACATCAGCAAGAAATCTTTCCTTACTGTAAGTGTAGGAACACCATATGGACCTAAAGGAGGTAGCAAGTCATTATTAAGAAGGTTTGAGAGTGCTATAGGTTAAACCAAGATTAAAGGGCAACTGTGGTGTCAAAACAAGTTAGGGTTAAATGAAAGCCTGCAGTATTTCCTTTACACTGAGCCAACAATCTCATCTCTGGCTGGAGCCTGTGAGAAATTATATTGGGGTGAATGTTCAAACTTCCTGCTTCCAGTAGGTTGAGTGACATCACCTGACTTCTGCCAGCCCTTTCCCCCCAGGGGAGAAGCATGCTCAGTTAAGACTTAATGCTGGGGAAATCAGGAAGTACCTGAGGAAAAAATTGACAGTTGAGAAGGGAAGCCTATTAATGCAGACAGGCTGGTCACATGACTACAAGCTGGTCACATGGCTAAAAACAGGAAGTGTTCAAGCAGGAAGTTACATTGCTGAACCTTTCTAGCAATAACTTCTCACAAATTTTATCTAGAGATGTGATTTGGGTTTTATTTTGAAGGTATGATGGAAGGCTTTTTATATAATTTTTACTAGTTTGGAAGAATTTGAGACCAGAGTTACCCTTTAATTAAAAACAAGATTGTGGGGATTTCTCAACTACCTATTGGAGGATAATTTTTTTAGCGGTGTAATAAATTCTCAGTCTTAAGGTGCCCATACATTGAACTCATTGAACTCACCGGAACCGCCTTTCCTGTTGTTTTTTGCGACCGACATACAATTGTGTCATTGGTTGGGAGGTGAGTTCTAATGTACGGGCACCTTTGATTTATGTGGTTTAACATGACATCTCACACATTATTAAACTGTAGTAAACAAGCCTACAGTATAAATAGATTTTGTTATTTTTATTACAATTACTGTAGTAATGACTAAAATATAAATGTATCTACTGCAAAACACAGAAACAAAAAACAAATATTTCCTAAAACTACATTTAAATCTTTTTCTCTGGACTAGTGCTAATTTTGCCCCAACCAATCAGATATGATTTAACATTTCAAAGCTAACAGCTGATTGGTTGGGGCAAAATTAGAACAGATTTTAACAATAAGAACTTTTATTAATTAACCCTGTATGACGGTTATGTGAACATAAACGTTTCTGTAGTGCTTACTAGCTAAAACATCAGTAGAAATGGTCTGAAATCCTTGATTTGATACCAGTTTCCTGTAGCTAGAAACCCAGACAGTAACCTGGTAAGTAGAGACGGCCCGAAACTGGTAAGATCCGTTCCATTTTTGGATTTATGGATCTCGGGAAAATCAAAGATCTGAAAATCAGAAAACGGAACATACTTTCTTGAGTTCAGAGCGCATTTTTGTTGATTATCGAACGTTCAAGGGTATTTTTCAGGATTATCAAAAATAGCCTTGAACGTTCGATAAACATTGATAATGCGCTCCAAAGTCCCAACAATTTTTTGGAAGGAAAATTCAGATTTTGGAACAGAGGTTCGGAATCCAGGGCCAAGTCAGACCCGCATCCCAACTCTAATGGTAAGGATTACTGCTGCATATCTAGATAGCAATAGAGAAAGTCCAAGGCCACACCAAAGACCAAGGCAATTCGTGCGTGTTGGTGCTTGCTTGTACTGCGTTCCCTGTCGTGTGAATTGCACCAAAAATAGTGATCGCATGTGCTCCGATCATTGGATCGCAGTGCAACGGGCTCCAGCGCATCTAGGAGGAGATGCAATATATTTCGCTATTGCAACCTACGTGCAATCCTTAACCACTTTGCGACCGTTAATACATAACGAAAACACTATCGGTAAGTTGCGACCTTTTGTGCACATTTTAAAGACACCATTGAAGAGGCGTTAATTGATTTGCAAAAAACTAGTGCACAAAATGGCGCAAAATTTGCGACATGGTGTAGACAGTGCAAAACCTTCGCTAACACGTTAGTACATGGGTTAGCGTGATTTTAGCGCTTATTTTCTCTTTACACATATACAGTATACAACAAATCCAAATGTAGAGAATCTAAATTAAAGGACAATATAATGTGCCCATACCAGGAGGGATATGACAGATGAAAGCCTTTATCTGTCGTCTTCTATCAATAGCCAAAATTTATTTAAAGGGTATGTCCAGTCTAAATATAAACTTTGGCTATAATGTAGTTTACCCCTGACCACACCCAACCTCTGGAATGAAGGCATATAAGTACATTTCTAAATCTTTCAATCAAACTAATATAGCACTTGGGGTAAACTACATTGTATCTCCCCCACTTGTATTTGTATGTTGCTCCTCCCACTTAGATTGTAAGCTCTTTGGGGCAGGTATCTCATTCCTAATGTGTCGAGGCATGTTGCACTTATATCAATTTATACATACTGTAATTTATATATATGCTTTTTTAACCGATGTACATGAAATTATATTTAATTAAATTTTTATCTATCTGTATAATGGCTTGCACTTATCTACTTGTTTGTATACTCTGTATTTTATAATGTACAGTGCTGCGTACCCAAGTGGCGCTTTATAAATAAAATTATACATATATACATATAGACATTATAGCCAAAGGAATTTACACTAAGTGGAAGGGCTGCAATGGATGGATCTGGATGGTAGGAGGGAGGGGAGAAAGGGTTCCCCTTTGCTTGCTACTGTCCTCTCAGAGGACAAGGAGGTGGAAACCTTTTGGACAGAAAGACAGCTCCTACTCTTCCGTTTCCTGGACTTTGCACAAGCGCTGCAGGAGAACCATATGGAGCAGAGATGTAAGGTAAGAATTTTTTTCAACTACACAGAGGGGCCAGTAGTGGGTTCAGTTTTAGTTTGGGGGGTGAACATGCCCTTTAATGTTATGCTTGACATGTACATAAAGGTTAGAATATCATTAGATGAAGGGTTTCCCTGGTTCTTATGCCATTCTTGGGGACATTTCCATTGCTTCAATTCTGGCCCTTTCCAATGTGTAGTGTTGATGTCCCCGCACCCTGAATCTTTTCATCATCTGGTCAAGCTTGATGGTTCTGTTAGTCTTATCAGAGCAAATTCTTTTTCCCCTTAAAAATTGGGATTTGGAAACCCTTCGAATAAATGTTCGGGGTGGAAACTCGTTCCATGGAACAGTGCGTTACCATCAGTTTTATTGCATCAGAGCTCTAAAAATGTTTAGAAATTTTGCAGAATTTTCGTTATTTCTAGTAATCGTCATACATAAAAACCCTACAGATCAGTGTCATATGATGAGATTTGTATCCCTTTCTATTCCTTGGCTTTGCAAACTGATGTTCTAAATGTGGTTTATTTACTAATGTCAGTGGAAGGCTTGTGTATATTTTACACCAGATGTTTTGCTGTTTCTCGCTTTGTTTTAATGAAATATTTATTTGTATTATTCCAAGTACAGATCTAACAGAAAGTTTGGTTCTTCTAGCACTGTGTTTATCTCACAGCTGCAATCGATGTGGTTGATAGGAGTCTACCTCATTCTGTGGGTTGGTCAGTGTACACGTCCTATGAATGATTGCGGGAAAATGTATCTTTTTTTTATCTTGATAAATAAGTGTCTATCTTGATAATAAATCATTTTAAAGGACATGTTCACCCTTAAAGGGTATGTCCACCTAAGAAAACTACTTGGGTTTTCAGTTTTATTGAACGAGAGGTAAAGAAGCTACTGTATGCCTTACCTCCCGTTCTTCAATAAAACCTGCAGGAGCCAGGTGCAAAGGTAAGAAATTTACTTTGTACTCTATGCATGAGGATAGAGTTCAAAGTCCATCGGGACCTGTCAGAGGAAGCGACGAAGGAGTGCTAGATCGGTTTCTTGCCTTCGCTACTGGCTCGTGCAGGTTTTATTGAAGAAACGGAGGTTTCTTCAATAAACATAGAGCTCTTTTACCTCCTGTTCTTCTGAAACCTCAAAAGTAGTTTTCTTAGGTGAACATACCCTTTAAAACAAAAAACTGGTCAATTATCAATTTCCTCACCAATCTTGGTTACTTTAATCACTACATTACTAACCAGATATGCAAGGATAATTATTGTACCCATTCTGACAGAGTAAGCTGGCCCCTCCCTCCATGCATTCAATCAAGGCTATGACATCACAACCAATGATTGACTGCTGCTTCACATGCATGCCTTCTCTGCACATGCACAAACAAATATTGTAAAAAGCTCTTAGAGCAGAGGGAGGAGGCAGATAGATTTAATAGAACTTATCATTAAAGTGAAATTTATACATTGCTCCAGATATAATAAAAGGTTAGTGTGTGCTGCCTTATTCCCCCCTTCCTCTGTGGCTCCATGTTTGCACACTGTCTGATTTACTGCAAAGATTCCCACTCCCCTCCCCTCTCTGGTCATTCCCCCGTTCATATAGTCTGGCTGTAAACCAAGCCAGTGAACCAAGCCACTTATGCGCATTAATCCTCCTACAATTTACTCTAACCTTTGTAAACAAAGGTGAGTTAGGAGAGACCTGACTCCTTCCTTATCACTGCAGCCCAATCTCCATTTGACAGGCAATAAATTGGTGAAAGCTTCTTCTTTCTCCTTCCCTTTAATTCTGTTTTTAACCCAGTATTTGCCAAGCATTTTAGTGAGCAGGAAGGAGTCATTGGGAGACTTGCTATAAAACTTGTGTAAGTCTACACACTACACTGGCATGCTGTTAGAGGATTTGATTGACAGCTTAAGAAGGAATGGTGTGTTGAAACCTTGACTTCTTTTAACTTACATATCTCGGGACAGAGGAGGAAACTGAAGAAAATAAAGGTACTGTGGGGGTCGGGGGGGATTATAGAACGCATAGAAAGAAAAACACAATTTACAGAAAAAAAATGTATAGTTCCCCTTTAAATATCTGGTTACAAATGCATGTAATAAACTAGGAAAAATACCAGTTACTATTGCAGGATGATAACTGGCAAGTCACTGTTTTATTTTTGTTTTAAGGGTGGACATGCCCTTTCAAGAATATACCCATAATTACTCCCATGGAGGGGAATAAGGATGTAGGAGTTTATCTTATATTGTTCTTTCAGTCTACATACAATCAATGTGTACCATTGAAACCTGGTTTTGACAGCAAATTTCCTAGTTTTGAGGCAAATCTTTAGGTTTCAACAGTCTCTAAATTACAATAACCTCTAGTTGAGCCCCCCTGGCCACGTATTGCTCAGGGCTCCTTTCTCTTTATCTATTGCAAAACGTGTTGATTGATATGTTTATCCTGTTAAATCTAGGTGTTTATTTAGATCTACCAAATGTACTAATGTTTGTATGTATTCCAGAAAACTCTTTTTCAGACACATTCCGGGGCAAGTAATTTGCATGATATTGGACATCTGGATTACGTTTACAAGAGACTTGTGTTTCTTTAGCGGGCTGGGGGGGGGGGGGGGGGGGGGTAAATAACGCCATATGCGGAATTTCACATCAATAAACAATCTGCATGGGAATTCTATTAGATTTAGTCAGATGGATTATTAAGAACATCAGCTGTCGAACCAATCAATCATTAAAAAACTATTCCAAAAATGTTATTTAATGAATTATATAGAACTGGGTCTTGGGTTTGATACCATATCTTTAGAACCAGATACAAAACAATATCATTCTTTGTAGGTGAATCCCTTTTAAATGGGTCTGTTTATAGATTGTAGATATTCTCAACATTTCACCCAAATTCCTACAACAGGTCATTTAACTTTTATCTGTCTGAAAGAAAAATGAGCTTAAGCTGGGTACACATTATGCAATAAATCGGCCTGACCGACCCACAGGGTTTCGGGCGGTCGGCCAAATATTGTATGTCTTTTGCTGCCGGACGTGTCCAAAGTCCAACCGTTCATCTGGATCGGACAAACAAATGATCAGATATATTAGAAAACCATGACCAATGGTCATAGACCATGGAATGCATGCTCAGTCACAGCTAACTGTTGACCGCGGCTACTTTTGCCAAGACCGACAGTCCTTCCTCCTGGCTAACCAGTCGTAAATGCCAAACAGTGGAAAAATTGGAAGGTGTGTACCATGCTTTAGGTTTACTTTTCCTTAATCAGGTAGGTCCTGTTAATTTCTAACCAGTAGGAAGAGGCAAACCTACCGGGGCTCATTCCGAAGGCAGGTCCACAGATAAGGACATCATTTCAGTTTTGAATTTCAGTCTTCAAAACCAAAGTTCCACAACAAATCTAAGAAAACCAGGCTTACACAATGTCGGTAGTTCCTCTTTGGTTCTGTTGGTGGGAATTTCAAACTCTTAATGGGTAATTCTGATCCAAAACTAAGGGTTGGAACCCCGGCACATCCTTAATGATGGGTATAAGTTCTCAACAAGCTCTGTTGTAGTCACTGCCATTGACCAAATTAACAAAACATTCTGATTCTGATGATTGAGATGTAGGGAAGCTCATTCATATCAGTTACAGTTTTCTAATTATTATTTCCCATATATTATTGGGCTTATTTAAAGGGCAACTATAGTGAAAAAAAAACTTTGTCTGTATACAATGTATAGATCACTTAGTATAAGCTGCCTTACTTCCATGTTTCTGTGTGGCTTCGTTTCTTCACACTGGCAGAAGTTTGTACCAAGCTGTGTAGTCGCCCTCCCCTCTCTGTCTAGTCCCCCTCAAGCAGTGACGGGCTGTATACAGAGTCCGAGCATTGTCAGTTGAAAGGACTTTAAATGAAGTGCTGACATCCTGTTGACCCCTCCCTTCCAGAGCTAGACTGCAAGCAGTCAAAGTGTGGAATAAAGTAGCAATATGCTGAAGGGAGGGGCAGAGGGGGAGAGAGGAGGACAAGTGGTGCTGAGATTCTTTACAAGTAAGTTACTGAACTCTGCCTGTTCTCTAACTTTGCTAATTGTTATTTACTTTTTACCTAAAGTTCATATCTCTCCCCCTGCTTAGCTGAGATCATAATCACTGAAGAGAGAGTCAGTGTAACAGCAGCTTGTAGTGAGACCTTCACAAACACAGTGACACTGCTTGTTGTCCTGTTATATTTCAGTTGCTTTAGTCTATATATTTCATAGATTGCACTGTGTGTCTTGTTTGGTATATAGTCTGTATTACTGTATTATATATACTGTATTAGTGTTCCATTTGAGTCACTGGTTTTGTATGTATATAAGATATTGGGGGGGAGGGGCTGTTTTATAGTGTGTTATGCTCATATTGCTGGGTTAATGGTTTATTGATTGTGTTTAGCACTACAGCATTTGACTATATGTTGCACATGGTACATATAGTGTGGGTGAGAGAGTGTGTGACAGTACTGCAGGGGAGCTTTGGATTGTGTGGGTGTGTGCCTTTGAGTGACAGATGAGGTGTAGCAGCTCCTACAAATCACAGCATATTCAAAGGCTTATATCTCGGGGACTATGTAGAATTTAAAGAAACTAAAGGTACCCTGGTGGATGGGATGACTTATAGGATACATTAGAAGAAATTAAAAAAAAACAATTTTCTCACTATAATTGCCCTTTAATAAGAGCTACAAAAATGTGCCAGTGCTACATATATTAATCTGCAACAACCAATCAGATACTGAATTAGTATTATTATAGCGCCAACATCTTCCGTAGCTCTATACAATAACATTCAAGGGTAATACATATTATACATAGTCATACATATTACATACAAGCATACATTATAAGTACAAAGAGTGATGAGTTATTTACAGCAATACTGTGATACAATAGGAAAGAGCTTACAGCAAATGTTTTCTAACTGTAGTAGACCAGTAAAAAAGACTGCACTGAATATGTATGAAAATCTATATATGTTTGTAGGTTCGTACAAACGTGATCGCGGGTGCCGAACTGCGACGTATGATGTGTACGAACGCCCGTTTTACCCGATAATCGTCCCATGTATGGGCACTTTATTGGCTGAAACGGTTGTTCAGTCGGGTATCGTTGCCAAACGAGCGTCCGTTTCGGAATAATAAAGTACATACACAGGAGGATTATTGGCTGTTCGTACATGTTGTGGGTCGGCACCCGTGATGTGTGTACGAACCTTAACAGGGAGATTTAATAAAAGTTCTTATTGTTAAAAATGGTGCTAATTTTGCCTCAACCAATCAGATGTTAGCTTTCAAATGTTAAATAACATCTGATTGGTTGGGGCAAATTTAGCACCATTTTTAACGATAAGAACTTTTATTGAATCTCCCTGTAAGAGTATTATCATCTGTAAAAATCATGTGAACCACATGAGCCCCAATCTATTTTAAATAGTATTTATAATAAAACAATGCCATTGCCTTGTATTAATCTAAAATAAATGCATGTAAGTGGCATTTAATCTAAGGTGAGTAGCTGCATGACTTCAATTCATTAGTTGTAAAGCTCAGGTTTGGTATGCTCCTCCCTCTCTTAAGGCTGGTACACACAATGGACCGATAGTACAGTGTATCAGTTGATCGGGTCAAAATAATTGTCTGGCTTTTCAGGCGCAACCTACCATTCGTTCATCTGAATCGGACGAACACACGATTGGACACGGCGAAAACCAATGGTGTTTGAGAGGCCCTCTATGGTCCGCACGCTCGGTCATGGCAAACTGTCAGCCACGCCCACTATTGTTGTGACCGACAGTTCTTCCTCCTGGCCCACCAGTTGGAAGAGCCGAACGATCGGTCAGGAGCAAAAGTTGCATGGTGTGTACTAAGCTTTAACCAACACCAACTTATCAGACCAGACTAATCACTACGAGGCACCACTAAAATTATAGTTTCCAGTAATGCGGAATTTAAGAAACAAATTTCCCAGTGTTCATATCCTTTAAATATTCCTTTAATAGAATAGTTATGGAATGTAACGCTCTGGTACTCCATTGATAGTTTTAAGAGATTGGTAAAATCTGCTATGGAGCGCTGGTATTTTGCACTGTGGTTGGTATTTCCACAATGCATTTACATGTAAAAAAAACAACAACATGGTCAGTGATTTATTGCCACAGCTGTTGATGTCTCTGCTGACATCACAGCCAATGATTGACTGCTGTTCCCCTTTTTACCTCCTCTGCACATGCTGAAGCTTATAAAAAGCTCATTGAATAGAGGGTGGAGACAGATACTTCTGCAAGAACAAAAAGAGAAGTTATGAAATATCTGGTTACAAATTACACGTAATAAACTGGAAGAAGTAGCAATTCGGGCTGCTGGCAGATGATGGGCAAGTCACCAATATTTTGTTTTAAGGTTGGACATGTCATTTAAAGTAATTTGGCCCATTTATAGAATCATGTCATCTCACCTAAGAAAGGGAACGTTACATTGTTTGTGATAAAGAACTTGAGTTTATATTTGTGACTGTATCAGTCTTTTAGTCCTGTATAGTACGGGCTAGGTGATTGTATCTCATTAGCCTTTCCCTGTAGTTCCTGGGCACATTTGAGTTGTAGATTCATGTAGCTCTGGGCCAAGCATGAAAGTCGAGGTTGCAATTACTTTGGGGGGGTGGGTGCTTAAAGGGGAAGTTCAGTGCAAATAGATATTCTTTTTAGAAAAAAGGGCAGTACTTTTCCATACTAATGACTCTAACCTGCCCATTCAGCATTTTGTCTGTGTATAAATAAATGCTTCTGAAATACTTCCTGTTTGCAGAGACCATTATGGTTTTGCCCTTGACCCAGCGCCTGGGTTGATTCAGTTGCTCAGTAGAGATCTGAGCATCTTTGACCCATCCAACAGCCAATCAGTAGAAATTACTATTAGGAACATGGTCTAGGGATGATGGAGTCCCTCATTTAGAAACAAAAACCCAACTCTTTTTTAGAATAAATGACACAGACACAGAGAGGTGGGAGAAAAGGCCGCAACATTTTATTGATTCTTAATTTTACAACAAACTTGAACTTTGAATAAATCACTTTGGAGCCTACCCCTGTTAAATTTCCCCAGCGGGCAGCTCTTAACTTACATACCATTCCTTAACTTATTATCCCATTTTATTATGGAGCCCGCCTCTGTCAATCTCCCAGCAGACGGCTCTTTAATTAATTTGAATATTCCCAACTTTGCTAACTTTTTAAATCAAGATTCCTCTTTTATTTTATTTTAAGGCCTGCCCCTGTTGATCTCCCAGCGGGCAGCCCGCAAATTAAATCGTCCTGGCCTTTTTATCTCAGCCTTGCGATTCCAATCATGCCAAGCTTTGTAAAATGTTGCGACAAAGTAATAAAGAATTTTTTTTTTTTATATAGGGTAGGGAGGGTGGGTGTTGCTCAGGCTGACAGGGGACTGGCTGGTGAGTGGGGAGCTGATTGTGGGTTGTATATGTACCCTGATAACCCGGCCCCTTCTACCTGCCTGACCAATGAACTAGTGTCACTAGGGAGTTTGGAGTGTTCTGTCCCAGGGGAGCTGGGCCAATTGTAGCCTGTCTCCAGGGACCTTGTTGTTTCTGACCCTTAGGGGAGCTGGCCAATGAGTGGCCAGGGATGCTGTAGTGAGGGAAAGTTGAACACTACAGCATCCTGAACTGGGGGAATCGGTCCCCCTCTCCCATCCCAAGACTGAATAGGCTAAAGGCCCATACAGTACATTCCAAGGATGTGGTGCATTCTGGGAAGAAGAAGGACGTTACAGAACCTGAAATGTCATCTCACTAATGTCAACAGCAGGAAATAGCAAGGGGTATAAATTCAACCGATTTTTCAAAATGGAAGAGAATATGTAGAATAACTATGTATGCAAAATATAAACTAAGAATTTTAAAATAATGATATTTTTACTAACTGAACTTTCTCTTTAATAACGATCCAAGAGGTGTCCTGTCCATTATAATGCTGATGACCCCCCTAATAGTGCTTCTGGATCTACTGATAACACATACAAGTGGATTTACAGAAACTACATCTGACAGCCCAAAGCAAGAAGCAATGGGTTACTTAATTTACAGCATCTCTCCTACCGTAGATTTTGTTATTAAACAGAGTAAATAAATTGTCCGCCAAGAACTATAAAGCCGATGGTGTATTCAGATGCAGATTTTATTCATTGTGCTCCGTGGTGTTTTGAAACATAAATCAGCTGCCCGAGATATATTTCCCAACAAACTGGTTTGTATTTTCCCCTTTAGTTAATAGGCACCAGACTTTGCTTGGTAGAAGATTGCTCTTTATAACCGGGGACCTGGTCCCTGCCAAGTTCTCTGTGATATTGTTGCCTTTTTGTAAACACTGTAATTAAGGGAATTGCTTGCAGGAAACCAACTGGAGGTAACATGAATTTCTGTTGAGTCTGGTCGGTTTTTAAGGGAACATTTCCATTCATTTGAAATTGTAATATGTGGTATTGCACATGAATATATACAGTACATAATGCTGTGCAGTCATTTATTAATTATCCAACTTTCAAATTGCATAATAGAGAAATTCTTATACTTAATGAGTCACATGTCTTTCACAAGGTTAAAGGAAAACTAAACCCAAATTATTATACTCCAGAATCTGAAATATCTCCTCTAAACATACCACTAAATTGTAAAATCCCACTACAGTAAATTGCATTAAAGTAAATCTACCCCCTCAAGAATTGAATGAAATAACTGTGTGTGTGTACCACACCCCTGACCCCAGTCACTCCTTTGCCTAATCTGCCCTATAAACAGATTGGGTAGAGGCTACTAGTAGGTGTGGCCATCTATAACAAGTTCCTACAGTATCTTAGGACTGAGCATGTGTAAAGAACATAATGGTCAGTGACCACACGTTGTGATACTGGGATGTTGAGAAATAAAACTCAAACCCCATGTTAGAAATGTAAATTTCCCAACAACCACATCAAAATAAAAGGTGAGGCACAGGTTACCGCTTACTTACATGATGATGTCAATTCGTTGCAGCGCTGCATGGGTAGCCTTTTCCTAAGGAGCATCGGAGGAGAGGAGCACGCATTACAATACATTATGGTACAACTAAATTATGCCAGCATAAAAAGCTTGGACATGTATTAATCCTGACAGCCTCAAGGGAAATTTATGCTTAGATCAGGTTAAGTAAACATGCAGTATGCTCAGTAGTAATAAAATATATAGAATCTCCTTGTTGGTTTTTAAAGACCCTTTTTTCTACTTCTGTATACACAGTCCATGCCTGCTGGTCTTAAAAACACTAAGCAAGGTGATCTCCTTTATTCTATTACTACAGACCATACTGCATGTCTGAATACAGATACATATGCCCACTGCTGCCTTAGTATTGTATATATTAAAATTACACCATGCCCAATCAAAGGTGACCACTCCCCTAATTTTTGACCATGCCCCCTTGTTTAGGCTATGCCCCCAAAAAATGTTGTTGAATGCTGCGCAAGGTTGTCTACCCCTAGCCTATTACCTACCAGAGTATCCATCCTATTAAATTTAAATTCAACACCGTTTCATAGTTGGACTGTGTAGACCATTCATTGCTAGTGATGGACCCAAACCCAAGTTCAGGCCAAACTTTATGAGTTTGGACAAACTCAAACTATCCAAACTTCAAACTAGTTTGGGTTTTCCGAAATCACGGACTTATTTTCTATAATTATCGAAAAAACATCTGCCCGTGTACTGTTAAATGATCACTGAGAAATATCACTGAAATATTACATCATGGCCACTACGTCTTGGTATTAGAGATGGAATCCGGGTCCGACAAAGACACGATTGGTCCCAAAATCCAAATATTCCACAGGAACTAAGCAGACCGTTCGGATTTCAAAACTTCCGAATGTACTTTTGATGGTTACGGGAAGTACAGGGGTTATTTTCGGTAGCCCATAAAAATAATCTTGTATTTTTGGTAACTCTTGAAAATACGCTTGGAAACTCGAAAGAACGTTCTGTTTTCAGATTTTCAGATCTTCAGATTATTTGCGAGATCTGTAAATCTGAAAACAGAACGAAACCTCAGAGTTTCAAACATCTCTATAAAAATAATAAAAACTATTAGAATGACTTAAAGGGAAAGTTCAGTACAAATGCTTTTCAGAAAAGCTTTTCAGAAAAAAGAGCAGTATTTTTTCATCCCAATGACCTTTATCTGCCCGTTCAGCATTTTGTCTGTATATAAATAAACGCAACCAAAATACTGACTTCCTGTTTGCAGGACCCCTAGTAGAGACCGTTATGGTCTTGCCCTTAACCCAGCGCCTAGGTTGATTCAGTTGCTCAGTAGAGATCTGAACATGTTTGACCCATCTAACAGCCAATCAGTAGAAATTACTGTTCCAAGGAACAATCCAAGGAAGTGATGCATCCTGGGAAGAAGAAGGACCGTTAGAACCTGAAAAGTCAGCTCACTAATGTCAACAGCAGGGAACAGCAAAGGGTATGAAATCAACTGATTTTTCAAAATGGGAGAGAATATGTAGAATAACTAAGAAGGCATTACACAAACTAACAATTTAACAAATATTGATAATTTCCACTAAACTGTCCCTTTAACTATTGAAGCCAAACCTATTGTATGTTGTCTGACGTTTACTCACATTTTCAATTGGACTTTTACTTTAAAAGAGGAAAAGGTTTCAGACCAGAACTGCAACGTTCACAACTATGATCCATGTGTAAGTAATTATGTGCACAATGGGTTCTTATTTGTTAATCCAGATGTGGAGAAACCAATTCTTACACAGATTTAGCTGTGATAGCAAATGTGTTTTATTCACATGTACATTTATTAAGTGCAAAACATTAGTGAATCAAGTGTATAGCATAAACACTATACATACATATATAGTGACTAAACAGGAAATTTGCTTTAACAGACTACATCTACTTTCCTTAAACTCAAGGTTTTAATGTATTATCTTACATTATTATCATGGAGGATTGGTCTGATAGAGGAAATATCCTGTTTAGAGACTGGTAGATTGAGATCTTGAAAGAGGGATAACCAGTATCCAGCCCCAACCCTTGAATAACTGCTCGAAATTCATATTTGTGAACCATGCCTGCAACACAAAAAAACCCTAGACCAATAAAGGATTGGTAAAAAGAAACTGGCGATATTCTGGACCCAGAGGCACTCTACCACTTTATCCCCAAAAAAACATAATTAAGGTGTGCTAAACCAAGGTGGCCAATAATAGCCACATCCCAAAAAAGTATATACCTAGTGCTCATATAAATAGCAATTTATTATACAAAAATACGTATGCATGCCAGAAACATAGACAAAAAAGTTTTAAAAATAACACAAGAGGTTGTAGGAGGTGTCTTCCCATATTTATCAAAAAAATAATGTTTAATTACATAATTTATAATTTATAAAGAATGCCTTTTTAAACCAAGACTTCATTTTTACACATTATTACCAACAAGATTATATAAACAGTAGTTCTTAAAGGGTAATTGTGGTCTCCAATTCTTCCAAACTAGTAAGGATTATATAAAAATCCTTCCATCACACCTTCAAAATAAAACCGAAATCACATCTCTAGATAAAATTTGTGAGGAGTTATTGCTGGAGAGGTTCAGTAATGTTACTTCCTGCTTGAACACTTCCTGTTTTCAGCATGTGACCAGCCTGTAGTCATGTGACCACCCTCTACCTGTATTAATAGGCTCCCCTTCTCAACTGTCATTTTTCTCCGCCAAGCACTTCCTGTTTTTCCCAACATTAAGTATTAACTGAGCATGCTTTGTCCCAGGGAACAGAGGGTGGGGCAGAGGTCAGATGATGTCATACAACCTACTGGAAACAGGAGATTTGAACATTCACCTCAATGTAATTTCTCACAGGCTGCCACCAGAGGTGAGATTGTCGGCTCATTTTAAATGAAATATTTCAGGTTTTTATTTAACCCTAGCTTGTTTGGAGACCACAGTTACCCTTTAATAAATATACAGTATATTTTTGAATTGTATTGAGTTCCAATTGTTTCTACCTATTAAACATTGTATAGTATAGTCCGGATATTAAAAATGGGGCTTATAAACAATAACACATTGTTTAATGACGCTTAATGCACAATATGGTCCATAATTATTAATGTGGGAAGATATAGAGGCAATAAAAGTGAATACAATATAGAACAGAATTAGTCAGACCATGAAATCACTTTTGTGTCCTTACCTGATAGATAATAGGAATTATTTCTGATTCAACACACTTGTCATCTGCTGGATTTTTCTGTTATGGAAAATAATTGATATTTGCTCCACTAGTTGTTCCAAAGTTAATAAACATTTCGCTACTGAATAGAACTGTTTAATATGATGTTACAGAGATGTTAAAGCTTTAGGAGTCAGTAACAATACAGACGTGCAATTGTGGGACAACTATCGTTTTATGTATGGACGATCGGTCAAGTTAAATGGGTGACCCGGGTGGCCCGACTGAACACAGATACATGTTGCTCGTCCTACAGTCGTGCGTCATAGGTCGGCCCTGCAATCTAACATCTTTATGGTCCTTAACACATGAAGTTTTATATTTTACCACTGGACATATTGTTGTGAAATGTAAGATTTGTCAAGCAGCACAAAGAAAACTGCTTCTGCCAGGCTTCCTGAGTGCTTCAGCACTATCTTTAATACAGGAAGGCTATGGGCCATAACCTGGCAGATGAAAACTGTACGTGCTGTAGCTCCTTAATGAAACAATTTTGGGAGGTAGGGACAATCAATCTTACCTCCTTGCTTAAGCTACTTTTCATTTTTACTAAAGGGCATGTCCACCCCTCAAACTATAATAAAACCTACTACTGGCCCCACTGAGTAGTTTAAAATGATCCTTTAATTAAATCTTTAATATTGTACATCTATTTCTGCTAAACACACAGTAAATAACTGAACACTGTGCTGGATGGGGAACATCCATTGATCGTACCTGTGTGTGGGTATATGAAAGTTCTGTCGTACCTATGTCTAAAGTTTGAGGACCACAATATCTTTTCTATTTTGGCGGATCCCCGTGCGAACTACCATTTTGGCTGATAAAGTGCCCAGACAGGGGCCGATTATCGGCCAAAACGTTTGTGCCTACACATTGTGCATTGCGGGTTGGGACTGATGGCGATCGCACGTGTGTACGAACCTTTACAGTTACACGATGCTTACAGTTACTCCTCTATTGCCTTATCCTTCACTCGGAGGAACATCTCTCAGAGAGACACCAGAGTAAGATGCCCATTGTTTGAATTCTAATATAATGCCTGTCATAATGTATTGAATTCCATAAAAAGACCTTGAGCAAATCTAAACACTATGGTGGATAAAACAATCCCAAAATGGTTACTAACCCCAAAGCAATGCCACGCCAATGTTCATTGCTTCCAGTAACATGTAAGTGAAAAGTAGGGTACTGTGATACTTTTTATGGACCAACAAAACAATTTTTTTTACTAATAGTATAGAATAGTATATAGTATAGTATAGTATAGAATAGTGTATAGTATAGTATAGTAATAGTATTGTATAGTATAGTATAGTATATAGTATAGTATAGAATAGTTTAGTATAGTATATAGTATAGTAATAGTATTGTATAGTATAGCATATATAGTATAGTTTATACTAGTATAGTATAGAATAGTATATAGTATAGTATAAAGTATAGTATAGTATAGTTTAGTATAGTATAGTAATAGTATTGTATAGTATAGTATAGTAATAGTATTGTATAGTATATAGTATAGTATAGTAATAGTATTGTAGAGTATAGTTTAGTATAGTATAGTATAGTATAGAATAGTATATAGTATAGTATAGTAGTATAGTATAGTATATAGTATAGTATATACTATACTATATACTATACTATATACTATACTATACACTTCCTCAGTGTGTGAGGGAGACAGGAAGTTCCTCCTCCTCTCTGCTGTGTGAAGTCCTGACAGAGTAGGTAAGGGAATCTACAGCCCTTCTTTCCCACTATGTGAAAAGAGCCTGCCTGAAAAGGCTGTTTCCACAGAGTTTTCGGTAGGGGGGGCCCACGGCATCTGCGAGTGGGCAGGGCTTATGCACCTGCAAGTGGGTGGGGCTTGTTCACCCATGAGTGGGTGGGGCTTGTGCACGTGGGCTGCTATATCACACACAAAAATGTAAATATCTTCAAAACTATGCAAAATAAACAATGAAAATAAATTGCAAAAACTCTCTGGAGAGCAATTCCTATCAATTTACATAAAGTCATTTTTGGACCAAAGTTCCCCTTTAATTTAGTTGCCCTTCTCTAAACCATTTCCTGTACACAGGGTTCCAAAATTGCATTGCATATTCCAAATTAGGCATTACCAATTCTTTATATAGAGGGAGAATAAAATTTTTCTCCCTTGATCCCAACCTCTCTTTATACAAGACAATACCATGCTGGTTCTGGCTGTTGCTGCCTGGCACTGCTTGCTTCCTTTAAGCATAATCCAAGTAAACTACATCTACTGCTATGCCAGAGTCTAAATTCCTACTTACTTCCTCATAAAAGCCAAGCAAGTTAGTTTGACAAGATCTATTCCTCCTAAATCCATGCTGGTTACTACTTATAATGTCAGCCCTTGAAACATACTCTAGAACATGTTCCCTTATTAAACTTTCCAGGATCTTCCCCACCACCGAAGTTAAACTTACAGGCCTGTAATTACCCAGCTCTGAACGACTACCCTTCTTGAATATGGAAATTACATCATCTTTTTTCCAATGCAGAGGCGGATCACTTACAGAATTACTGAAAGAACTGTGAAGCAGGTGGTAAAAATGTTGTGTTATTGCTGGGACCTCTAATGCCTGTAATATACCGTATATAGAGCTGGGCGTTTAAGTCAGATACAGACCCTGGTCACAGGATAATCTGAGTTCCTCTGCAGTCCTATAATAAGTAATGGGCCATCACCAGTTATCAAGCAAATTACTTGTTACCATGTGCAGGTTAATAGGCCCTACCCAGACTTCCCCAGTGTCTACACCAGGCAACGCTCTGTGACGTTATTGGGAAGTAACATCTCCTTTAGTAAGGGAAAAAATAGGATAAAAGGAATCCAGCAAAAGGAATTACATCTCAATTTCCTTCACTTAATGCAAGTCATTTTATCTGGCAGTCATTTAATTACGGTGTTAGAAAATCACTTCATTAAATCAGAAGGAGGAAGCAGTAAATGTCACAGGGGCATCGACCTGGATTACCGCCGTGCAAATCGATTTCCTAGTCTGTGCCAGGGACAGATTTAGCAAACGCAATTTACTCGAACAGCAGTCGTTTTAACGTGGACCAGGTCGGCTGGCAGCCGGAGATCACAGGAAATTACGGAACGGTGGGATCAGGGCACGGAATGTTCTGTTCCATTTTATGTTCTTGATTTTATTTGTGTTTTTTCGCCTTTTGTATTATAACAAGAACTACAGTGTCCTATGGAGCCCCCAATCCACTCCCCTAACAGTACCCAGCGGGAGGAGCTAAAGTGCTGGGTTCCCCCATACCAATCCACCATAATCACATAGGGCCAGTCTGGCACCGGCAACCTTAATCACTCAGTCAACGTTATATTTGAAACCTAAGACGTAGTCTCTGTTCTGTGAAATGGTCAGTACACACTAGTGATAAATCCGGGTTTGTGAACGAATATGGTTTTGATTCGGAACTGTCGGTTAAACCGAAAGTCGAACATTAAAAAATTTAAAAATTAGAAAAGTTTAATTTGAAAAAAAAAATTCCAATAGAAAATTTGAACATTGGATAAGAATCCGAAATTTTAATAGTTTCTTTCCAGTTTCGATCATCCTTAGTACTGTAGACACTGCACCAAACACTCCAGCAACTTACAGGTTAACACATTGAATGCCATGCCGTCTCTGTCCGTGTGTTAATTAGCATCACAGCAGGAAACTTTCCCGTGTGGCATTTAAACTCATTGGGCTGATGGTTGTTATATAGTGGATAATGCACCCCCAACTGTAAATTATAAGGATATTAGAAGTCACGAGGAGTTCCGTGAACATATAAAAGCACGAGGCCGCAGGCCAAGTACCTTTAATACTGGGCAGGGAACTCCAAGGTGACTTCTAATATCCCTTTAATTTGCAATTCGGGGTGCATTATTTATTATAACCTACCCCTTTGTGGCTGCTGGTTTCCTTCTCCTCCAGCAACTGTAAGATTATAAGGCTATAACCTTACAGTCCCTTCGATAGAAATCCAACACAGGGGTAGGTTATAAAGTTATTGCAGCATCACAATGCCAGAAAAAGTGAACCATTCTAGTCTGTTTTTCTCTGTGCTTTCTGGACGGATGCCAGAGGTGTGACTACCAGGGTAGCAGCCCTGTGATTGCAGGATTGACCCGGCTTCTTATTCTTCCCCCCAAGTATGGATCCATTAAATTTCGTACATAAGTGCGATCGCAGGTCCTGTGACAATTGGCCCGTGTATGGGCACTTTATCGCCGCAACGGCTGGTCATTCGGAGATCCGCCAGGCCGGTCCAGCAATGATACCCTGACCGAACAGCCATTTTGGCCGATAAAATGCCCATACACGGGCCAATTATCGGCCGAAACGAATGTTTGGACACATCGTGCGTTGTGGGTCGAGACCCGCGATCGCACATGTGTACGAGGCTTAAGTCAATGGCTGTAGATAAAGTGTGTGTTGGGGGAGCACACACCATAGGGAATATTTGTGCTGTCCATGGATGTGGCTGGGGTGAGATTGGGTGGTCCAGCCTTGAAACATACTCTAGAACATGTTCCCTTATTAAACTTTCCAGGATCTTCCCCACCACTGAAGTTAAACTTACAGGCCTGTAATTACCCGGCTGTGAACGACTACCCTTTTTGAGTATTGGAATAACATCAGCCTTTTTCCAATCCAGAGGCACACCACCGGACATGAGGGAATCAGCAAAAATAAGAAACAATGGCCTAGATAAAACTGAACTTAGCTCCTTAAGTACCCGAGGATGTATTTTATCCGCTCCAGGAGATCTATTAATATTAACCTTATTTAGTTCTTTCTGTACCATATCCTCGGTTAACCAAAGTGCACTTGCATCTATTATACCATTATTATATTATATTGTATTATTCTATTGGTGTACACTCTGTCTATCTCATTCTGTCTCTGCATCTTGTTTATGCAGTTGAAGTCTACAGGAATGTTTAAAGGGGAACTACATACACTTTAACATTTTACACACAGAAGAAGGAACACTTAAGCATGCCAATGCCCAAACCTCTCTTATAGACACATTCCATCAAGGAGGGGGCGGAGGCAGCCAGATGAATATCACCCAGTCATTGGCATTAATATCAACTGCCATATGCATGACTGAAAGTTGCTATCTTGAAGAAGAAACGGGACATGGTGCAGCATTTCAAATAAAGGCTAGGCCACACTGCTGCGTTTTTTGTGGATTTGCACTTGCGTTTTTTTCAGATCATTGAAAACGCATCAACGCACTGAAAACGCACACCGATTCATGCGATTGCGTTGCAGTGTTTATTTCAGCTTGCCAACTATTGCAGTTTAGGGGTTTGGGGTGATTTAATTATATGCAAATTTTTATCTGAATGGTGGACTTGCCCTTTAAATTTGATCAATCTCTCTTCTAGAGCTTTTCACTGTCCCACAAATAAACATAAAACCTGATTTAATGGAAGGAGATCACATGACCATAACATGTGACACAAAGTCCAGCCCACGCGGAGCGACTACAGAGCTGCAGTTTGGATTCTACAGAAATGGGATCAATGTGCAGGGATTCAATTCATCCAACCAATACCGAGTTCCCTCAGCTCAACTGGAGGATTCTGGGAATTATACCTGTGAGGTACAGACCGTAACCGGCAGTGTGAGGAAGAGGAGCAATGTGACACGTGTACAGATACAGGGTGAGTATGGAGGATGGTTATTTAAATGAGTTTAGTTCTTTAGTTGCTGATTGGATATTTCAGGATAATAATAATGTCTAATTCTTCTCACTATGAATACCGTAAAACATATAATGAAAAATAAATGTATTTAAATATCTGAACATACAATGTTTGTGTTTTACTCACTGTAGAGGTTTTTAATTGAGTCTAGATCCAGTGACAGGTCACATGACCATAACATGTGACACAAAGCTCAGCCCACGCGGAACAACTACAGTTTGGATTCTACAGAAATCTGATCAATGTGCAGGGATTCAATTCATCCAACCAATACCGAGTTCCCTCAGCTCAACTGGAGGATTCTGGGAATTATACCACTCCCAAAAAAACATGGTGCCCATAAACTAAATGATTTTCGTCCTATAGCTATTACATCTTTGATTGCCAAATGTTTTGAAAAACGGATTTTAAAAATGTCAAAGTCCTTCATTCCACCAACTTTAGATCCATATCAGTTTGCATACAAGAAAAGTTGATCTATTGATGATGCTATTAATACAGTAATTTATTCAAATATAACTCAGCTCGAATAACGTAATGCATATGTGCGACTTTTATCCCAACGTTAATACTATTTTTTGCAGCAGAATATATAATTTTTTAATTACTCTCATAATTCATAATCAGTGTTCTCCATAGTTAGTACTGGCGTACCCTCAAGGCTGTGTTCTCAGCCCTTTTCTTTATTCCTTATTTACTTTTGATAGCAACCGGACTTGAAGTTTAGTTTTTGAAGACGTTTCTCAAGTCATCTGACTGGCTTTCTCAATTCAGAATGACTTGTACAAGAATCTGTGGCAATTATGTACCCTGGAAAATCCCAATTAGCATATCACAGCCAGGTGTTAAGGGCGTGATTGGATAGTGGCTAAGAGGTGTTTTGACACCTTACTCTGGGCGTTCCTATAACACCTCTTAGCCACTATCTAATCACGCCCTTAACACTTGGCTGTGATATGCTAATTGGGATTTTCCAAGGTACATAATTGCCACAGATTCTTGTACAAGTCATTCTGAATTGAGAGATCCAGTCGGATGACTAGCGAAACGTCTTCAAGAACTAAACTTCAAGTCCAGTTGATCTAATTGAATACAACAGATATAGTAGAAGAAAGAGTACTCACTCCAGCAGTTCCTTGACCTGGGTTTGGCAAACCCAAGCCCGTCGCTTCAGCTCCACATCCAATTTAAACAATCACCAACGCTCAATCGCTCAACCAGGAACATCAAGGAACAAACGGGACTACTTCAGTTCCACCAGGTAAGTTAAAAACTCAACTTTATTATGTTACGTCTAAAACAACATCCACAGGAAAAGGATACACACATAAGCATATTGAAATGTAAAGCTCTAAGCGAAAATGTTTTTTTGAAAATAGAGCTCTCCAAGAACCAAGATAATAACTGTTATTACAGTGACATATAGGGAAATACAGAACTGTCAATATTTATACTTGTATTCACACTTATATTCAGGAGATGAAAAAAAAGATTCTGAAATTCTCATTTAAATATTATTATTTCAATATGCTTATGTGTGTTTATCCCTTTAGGGTGAGTCTCCCACTTCTAGATTGTTACATACTAACAGTTAATCTAATATTGATATTTTGTAATTTTGTAATTATCTTTGTATTGTGGTTATCTTTTACAAAATTTTAATTAGGGTGTTACCTGTGGGTGTGGGGAGGAGTTTCCTTTCCTATATCTATGCGGTCACATCCGTGTTAATGAGGGAATCCTTAGGAGTAAGTGCTAGGATAGCACAAAACGCGTCAGGTTCCTTTTCCTGTGGATGTTGTTTTAGACGTAACATAATAAAGTTGAGTTTTTAACTTACCTGGTGGAACTGAAGTAGTCCCGTTTGTTCCTGGTTGAGCGCGCCTCGTTGGTAATTTTATGAAGGACCAGGCCTATTAATTATAATAAAAATTTTATTGAATGTTCAATGGTTGAGCAAGTTTGCAGTTTTAAATTTTTAGGTATTCAGCTCCAATCTAACCTAACAAGGGATTTAATATAAACATGTTACTTGGTAAAGCTTCCCAGAGATTGTATTTTTTAAGGACATTGAAACAAAGTAATGTGTCAAAAAGTATTTTATTATCTTTTTATCAATGCATGATTGAAAGTATATTGTGTAACCGTTTTTAGTTTGATTTAACAGCTGTTCTGTCATTAATAAGAATGCTCTGCATCAGATTGTTAATTGTGCTCAGAAAATGATTGGGTTTTCACTTCCTTCTTTAAATTCTATTTATCAATCACGATGTTTATTAAGAACGAGAAATATTATCAAGGACAGGTTTCACCCATTTCATACATTTTTTCAGTTGCTTCCATCTCAGAGATGGTGTAGGAATTGGTGTAGGAATTTTCTGTACAGTATTGTAAAAATTATTATTGTATTAATTTCATTGGCTAATATGTTCAATGACAAATTAATCCATCTAACTATCTATCTATCATCAATCTCTCTTCTAGAGCTTTTCATTGTCCCACAAATAAATGTAAATCCTGATCTAATGGAAGGAGATCACATGACCATAACATGTGATACAAAGCCCAGCCCCCGCGGAGCGACTACAGAGCTGCAGTTTGGATTCTACAGAAATGGGATAGATGTGCAGGGATTCAATTCATCCAACCAATACCGAGTTCCCTCAGCTCAAGAGGAGGATTCTGGGAATTATACCTGTGAGGTACAGACTGTAACCGGCAGTGTGAGGAAGAGGAGCGATGTGACACATGTACAGATACAGCGTGAGTATGGAGGATGGTTATTTAAAAGAGTTTAGTTCTTTAGTTGCTGATTGGATATTTCAGGATAGTTGTTGGCTATTGGGATAGCCAATAGTTCTAGACTTTCTTAATTTATTCTAAATTACGAGATCCAATTGGATGACTGGCAAAACTTCTTGAAGAACTCATCTTCAAGTGCAGTTAATCTAGCTGAATGCAACAGATATACAATGTTTAAAGGGCATGTCCACCCCCAAAACTATAATCCCCCCATCTACTGGCCCCACCATGTAGTGTATTTTAATCCTTACCTAACATCCCAGCTCCATAGGGTTCTCTTGTAGTCCCCCCCTAAGTCCCAAAAACTGCCAACCAGGAGGATAGCAGAGTCCATATAGGACTCTGCCTCCTACCTGGCCTCCCGGAGAAGTTTGGCATGCATACTGCAGCCCTTCTCCCCCTCCCTCTCCCTCCCTCTCCCGATTCCCTCCCCCTAGCATTTAACCCCTTTAGTATAGTAATCCCACTGGTCCCCCAGCCCCAACTGCATAATTTTTATTTTAAGAAAGCTCCCCAAACTCTTACTTACCTCTCCTCTTTCCTCCACTGAAGTGAGCTGCCGGCAGCCGTGTCCGTGATTGGCTGCTGCTCAGTATGGTCATAGTCAACATCAAATGTTGCTCACTCAACAGGAGGTAGAAATATTCCTCTCCTACTCCCCTTTAATTATAGATTCCAGGTATCATTGTTATCTAAGAGTCAGATAGATTTTTGAATTACACTAGGGGGCATATTTATTAAAGTTTGGTAACTTTCCGCTGCCGTTATCACTGCCGTTTTTTTAAGCAAAATCACTGCCATCACCAGCGTCACCATCACCATCTTTTGCCGCCCATCAGCATTGTCCATTGCTGCCATCCTCCGTCGCCTTTTCCAGCATTGCGTTAACTACAGTATCGCAGAAAAAAGAGAAAATATGATTGTCCTACATTGCCGCAGCAATATCTTTCATGCCGTAAACGATCTATGTGGCATTATCAACAATCATTTTGCATCAATATGCGGCGATATAAATTGGTAACGGAAATTTAGAAATATGCCCCTAGGTCTCATGTGCTTACAGGGCACTGAGAGATCGAACCTTCCTACTGCCCCTACATCCAGCAATCATAGTGACTCTAAAGCTGTGTACACACTATGCAATATTTCTGCCTAGTTGCGATCATCCGACCATTCTTCTAAATCGGATAAATGGATGATCGGAAATGTCCAAAAACCACTGTTGATTGTTCAGTCCTCTATGGGCCACACGCTTGGTCATGGAGAACTGTCAGACGGATCTAACTGTGTGTATGATGCTTAAGAATAGAAACAGAATGAGCGTATGTTCCCATTAACTGTATGGAGCATAAGTTTGCGAGACATCTGACTTAATTTCCCACTTTCATTATGGCCATTGCAAAATTTATTGGATGACAGCCAGCTAGGCCTTGTTCTATCTCGGTTACACCCATAGATATACCTGTTTATATATGATAAAGTATTTTACTTACAATTTTACTCCCCCTATAGCATCTGATTGGAGAATCCCCCCCACCCGTGTCTCGGTCGCTCTGAGTTCTCCTCTCTCCTCTCTCTCTCTCTCTCTCTCTCCTTGCGTAATTCTCACTGAGCATGTCTGAGATCATTGATCTAGGGTGGGGGCAGTAACTGCAGAACTCGGTGAGGAATTACAGTACATAGAGAGACAAGGGATAAATATGGGGATTTTATATTAGTGGTGCTATTTATGTTCAACAACCAATCAGATGTTATCTTTTCACTGGTATGCTGCAGTTATATAATATATGATTAGTTGTGTTCCTTTTATCGTTTTATTGGTCTATTAGTCAGGGATAATGTGCATAAGTTTTTTTGTGTGTGTAAGAAAATGACACATTAATACGACTTTTCACTAATGATCAAATAAAGTTTCAGTGTCTATTTAGTCTTTCTTCATTAATAAAAAATACTAAATTAATCTGGAGTCACGGGAATACAATTAAACTACACAATGAAGTGTCTGAGGTTCCAAACTACCTATAATACAGGTGGTGCTAAGGTCAAAAATAATTATCTACAAACAAAAAAATGGGTATAGAGGACCCAAAGTATCCCCCTTAGCACTCGTGGAATACCTCTTTACATTAAACTATAAATGTCCAATATAGCGGACAAAAATAACTCATGTGATCTAGATACGTTTTTATTGCACAAATGCCCAAACAAAACACATAACAAATATTATTCACCAGTAGACTAAAAAACAAACATCAGAACAGGTTTAAAAACACACATAACACACGTGGCAAACGTAATATACCGAAGTCCGATCAAGTCCAAAGTGTCTCATGCATAAGTCCTATTAGTATGCTGGACCGAACAATAGTCACAATATAAATACCAAGGAGCTATCTTACCAAGAGTGCCATCGGTAGTGCGAGTCCCACTCCTATGCTCAGGTGGTGCTGGGACTTACTCGGAAGATCGTCTGTCTCACTGAATCACCTATGGGCGAGCCTCATCTCCAGCATTTTCCGCACCAATACTCCTTGGTTTTGCAGATCGCTATGCGCGTCCTTGGTTCACATCACGTGGGCTGACTCCATCTCTCTTCACCCAAACAAACTAACACCTGGCGGGAGTGGAAACCTCTCTTACCTCCGCACACCCTGGTCCTAGAAAGATTATCTCCAATTGTCCACGTGTATACAATTCAACACATAATCCAACACGCGTTTCACCCCCGTGTGTGGATAGGTGGGACTTCTTCAGGGATATTGCACATCATCATTTCCTCCTCCATGTTTGCCTATTTATCCCATTTACATAAACAATTAACCAAATGAGACCTAAATACCACTGGTGCCACAAAATTGCATATTCATAAAGAGGTAAGTATTCTCATGAATAAAATCATTGCTTACTTCTATTTGCAAATACCATTAATAACAAAAATAAACAATAGTGCAAAAAATCAACTTATTTACAAATATTTGAGCAGAAGCATCTTCTAATTGAACCCAAGTGCCAACACTGAGGCAGTAGAGACCAATTTGCTTCATACATTGGTTGTTGTATATGTATATTTATGGTAGGGTATTATGGGGGTGTGATACATGGTTTGCAATAAATGACATATCTTTCATTCATTATCTGTTGGAAGGTTTTATTTAGCTTCATATCTCATTTATTTTATTTCCTCAGGATTTTTTGGGGGGGTTTCAATCTCCCTATTTCTATGCCCGTGGGAGAAGCGTCAGGTGTTTTCCTGAGTTAAGTGGGTTTATATTGCCTTAGTTTCAGTCTTATCTGATACTTATTTTGTTTTGAGTGATTTTTCGAAAAATATGTATTTTCGAAAATACGGGAAATCCTCGTAATTTCGAAATTTTTCGAAAATACGAGAAATCCGCGGTTCGGAAGTTCGGAAGGCGGAAAATCCGGAAAAATCCGCCGTTTACGAACGGGATAAATCCGCGGTGGATCCGGGTTCGGATCCGCGAACCGGCCATCCTTAATCACAATCACGAATCACATAAAGAAACTCAACAGATCAGAAAAAGCAAGGTCACCAGAACCCATGAAGTTTGCCACATGTATTATGTGTGTTTTTAAACCTGTTCTGATGTTTGTTTTTCAGTCTACTGGTGAATAATATTTGATGGTGTTATGTGTTTTGTTTGGGCATTTGTGCAATAAAAATGTATCTAGATCACATGAGTTATTTTTGTCCGCTATATTGGACATTTATAGTTTAATGTAAAGAGGTATTCCACGAGTGCTAAGGGGGACACTTCAGGTACTCTATACCCATTTTTTCTTTTGCAGCCCCTCTTCATTGGCTTTGATTGCACATTTAACACATAAGGACACAATGTTATATATAAAGTGTTGTCTGTGTGTGACAAGATATTTTAAATAGTCTGTTTTATTTGTATAACACTTTGTTTTTTTCCTCTTTATTTCTAAAAATCCTGGTTATGCTTTGTATCTCCCATAAAATGTTAATTATTTTGTGTTATCTCACAATGGAGGTTGTTATTTCTTACAGTGGGGAGTCGGACAATCCTGGTACCAGTTCTCATTGGGATCTCAATAGTTCTGCTTCTCATCTTTGCTGCTATCCCCATCCTTGTTTACAAGTACAGACAGAAACTCTGCCATCGAATGAAAGGAGGTAACTGGATTTTACCCACTAGAAACAGATTCAACTCATTATTTAAATTGGGAACAAACATACAAATGAATGAGCTGTACAGGTGTATTTCAACAAATTAGGACTTTTAAAATATATATTCAATTGAAGTTGATTTTCATTATTCCCTAATCGAAAAATAAATTCTTGCCCAGTCCTGAGTAATAATTAAAGATGTTTGAAATCTGGGAGTTCTTTTCTGTTTTAAGGCATAAATAGCAATAGTAAGTTAGTTTAGATGACACAGAGACCTGGGAAATGGTCTGCGGAACACGTACATAGAACCAAAACTTATTAAAAATGAATTTCTTCACATTCAAGATATTTTCAAGGTTCCACATTGAATATTTTGTGGGTTTACAAATTCAGGATCGAGGGTTTACAATATTGTTATTTATCTAAATCAGCATTGAACCTGGGTTTTGATGAGTGTGATACGTTCTGAGCGTTTGAGAACTTTTAATTTTGAAAGTTGTTGAACTTTTTTAAAAAAATATAAAAATTATCCAAAATTCCAAGTTCCACGAAATTCAAGAGTTCCAAACGTTCAGTCAGAACTTTGGAACCGTCAGATCCATTTTGGAACCGGGTTCAAATCGGACCCAAATTCTCTAGTAATGATGCAAAAAATTAAATTGTGCTACATTATTTCCACTATTTTCAAAGCAAAACTGTACAATAGAAAAAAAAAAAAAAAAAGACTAAACACTGAACTAAATCTAAAACATTAAAAACAAAATCCAAAACAAAAAAATAATTAAAAAATGTTAAGGCTAGTGAACATGCAGAACATTCTATTGAGTGAACATGCAGAACATACCATTGAGTGAACATGCAGAACATTCTATTGAGTGAACATGCAGAACATTCTATGAGGAACATGCAAACATTCTATTGAGTGAACATGCAGAACATTCTATTGAGTGAACATGCAGAACATTCCATTGAGTGAACATGCAGAACATTCTATTGAGTGAACATGCTATTGAGTGAACATGCAGAACATTCCATTGAGTGAAGATGCAGAACATTCTATTGAGTGAACATGCTGAACATTCTATTGAGTGAAACCTTAATTCCATTTTGACACTTAAATGATAAACAACTTCAATTAAATGCATTGTGCTGTGTCAGAAATCACTACAATCCTCTGCAGTTAATCTTATTTACATACACACTATGTTGAAGTTGTTAAACTGCAACCGTCACGTCACGTCACGTGTGTACTATGGGATATAAATAAACACACGTACAAGTAAGTCTGGAGTGCACTGGATTCTTTATTACACACAGGATTATCACAGTGACCAGGTTGCAATCCGTACAGACTTACCGTAGGTCTTTATTCAATCTAAAATACTATGTAAAAACACTAAATACCATTTTCCTACAATAGGGAGTACAGGACTACTTGTATATTCTCAGTATACTCAACAGTGATGGGGTATATTCAGTGTGCCCCTAGGCTGGAATATTCGGTTAAAGGACATGGCTGAGATATGATGGATGTGCGTATCTATCCCAACCACCCATCTTATCCTACCTTCCTTCCCATAGCTGACCCCTTAAACCTCCCTCAACCTTCTTAAATAAAGACACTTGACACTGACTTTTGGATCAAAAGGGTCACAGCTTTATTTTCTAACAATTCTTTGTTACCAAAACCATCTTTACTTGTTACATCAAATATGCTAACACTGTTTATTATTACCAACCATTTTAACCATTTAACATTTTAACCATTTAAACATTTAACACTGTAAAGTGCTCACTGGAGCTACCGTTGAATTTGCTCATCAGTCGTAGATGCACCGACTCGATGAGCACCTTCCGTGTATGCCGACACCATACCCATAGTCCAAACCAGTATATTCTGGAGCTGCCACCCCTTGGGCTAGCTCCACCACTTGTCACACCCAGCCACTTCCAGTGACCAACTGCCGCTGTGACATCATCTTGCCTCGGGTTATCACTGCAATAAAAAACACAACAGAAAAAAAAAGGGGGGGGGGCGGGAACTTCTTCTGTCTCCTCTGCTTCACTGCACCGGACCCTCCCCTTTTCCTCACTTACATTCCCTTCTCCTGTTTTAGTTGCAACAATGTTTGCTATCCCTAGCCTATCTCTGCCTTTAACCCTTAGCCTATCACTACCCTTGCTTATTTTCAAAACTACCTAGCAATACTGCTCCCCCTCCCTCTCAGCCATGTATCCCTTTGCATTATGGCTTGGGATTTCTTGGCTGAGATATGATGGATGTGCGTATCTATCCCAACCACCCATCTTATCCTACCTTCCATTCCCATAACTGACCCCTTAAACCTCCCTCAACCTTTCTTAAATAAAGACACTTGACACTGACTTTTGGATCAAAAGGGGTCACAGCTTTATTTTCTAACAATTCTTTGTTACCAAAACCATCTTTACTTGTTACATCAAATATGCTAACACTGTTTATTATTACCAACCATTTTAACCATTTAAACATTTTAACCATTTAAACATTTAACACTGTAAAGTGCTCTGGAAGCTACCGTTGAATTTGCTCATCAGTCGTAGATGCACTGACTCGATGAGCACCTTTCCGTGTATGCCGACACCATACCCTATAGTCCAAACCAGTATATTCTGGAGCTGCCACCCCTTGGGCTAGCTCCACCACTTGTCACACCAGCCAGCTTCCAGTGACCAACTGCCATAACAGGGAGACCTGACACCTTAGGACTGCCTGTTCCCCCAAACTGCCCAGGCCGCTTTATTCCATCCCCTAGGTCAAAGTTGAACATGTCCATACCATTTCGTTCAGGTGAACCCCATCTTTTCCAAACCATCCCGTTTTTTCCCTCTCGAGTCCCTATGGCTAATTCTTACCTTCCCCCGTTCCTAATTATGAACTTGTTAACTCCTGTTTATTTTAATTCTTGTTCTCTCAACTGCTTATATGAACCTACAGTCCCTCCAGTGCAGGCGGTCGTAATTTCGGACCAAATCACCCGCATTGTCGGGAACGCCGCCCACAGCCGCAACAGGTCACAATTTGATATCCATCATCAACACTCTGCTGGGCACTGAACACAAGTCGTTTCCCCCTAGTGGATAAGAAGGATATTAGGAGGGCCGTGGAGCCTAACCCTTTCCATAAACTGGGGTAATAGATTACGCCAGAGCATACCCCTGCGCCCTACGCAGTGAATGCTAGCATACTTTTTTGGAACCCCAGTTGTCTGCCCTCCCTCCTGACTACTGCCCTCTTGGCTGCATGATGGATAATGAATGTCCCATAATCCATAGGACCGCCGGTGGATCTAAAGGGAAAAACATATTGCCCGGTGTAAATAGGGTGTCTTATCTGTTAATTAAGATTTGTGCGGACGATGTACGTACGGAATCTGTTAGATTGCCTCTGCCTATTTGTTTGACACTTCGTCTCCCAAGCCCCTTTGTGCGCTCTGTTGCTGCGCCTATCCGGAATGAATGTGATCCAAATTCGCTGGGCGGTAGTCCCAGATTGCTATGCCCTTTTTCATACCGCAACGTACTGGTATCTCGACAGTGATGTTTTATCTATGTGCGTAAAGAGGGGGCCCTGTCCTGATGGCCTTACTTTAAGAATTTCGTAGGGAGATAAGGGGCAAGCTTCGCCCCCTGTGGCTGATATTTTAACCCATTTCCCTTTACCGCTCTGGTCCGTTTTTGACCTTCTAGCCATATCCCTACTGCTGGCCTGTTTAATGAAATGTCCGAAATCTGTATGCCCCCATGTCCTTTTTTGATCTAGGTAAAAGTTCGCTGATGCGGAAAGCTCCAAAGAATGCCATTGTGAAAGCCGCCTTAAATAATCTCTCCTCGAACTCTGAAAAGCAGATTTCTTTGAGCTTACCCAGCAGCGAATCAGAACTGCGAATGTGATGGGCCTGCGCTTGTCTTCCTTCAGTGTCCCTTCCTATACCCTTTCAACGTTGTTTGACTAGAGCATCTTTTGTACAGTCAGTTGTACCCTGCATTTTGAACCAGAAGACAGACCTGCCATTTTGTTTGTCACTGCCGCCGCTCCTGACACTCCCTGCTTGTACATGTCCACTATCCACGAAAGTAAAGTTTGTCTGTCATTCTCCTTCGCGATTGACACCACTTCCTTTTTATGAACCCCCATTCTGCCCATGTCTTTTCTTATCTTTCCAAGTAGTGCGGGCCACGGATTTTTTAACTAATTCCTCAAGTCCCAACCGCTAAATCCCATATTAATGGGGGGCATGGACGGTTGAGTGGTTCGCTCCTGGGGCCATCTTCCGGAACCTGTCCCACTGACAACGAGTATATGCATCCGCTATGTTATTTTGTGTCCCTGGGATGTGTTTTGCCTTGATTACTATATTATTTTGTAGCAGCGTAGGACTAAATTTCTTAATAGCCGAATGACCCGGCGGTGATGATGATGATAATGTGTTGAGGGCCTGTACCCACTAAGGTTATCGCAATTTAACATTACCCTTCTATTCTTTACGGTTCTTGCCACAATTCTATTGCCACGAGTATGGGAAACAGCTCCAGGAATGACAAGTTTTTTGTTACTCTCCTAACTCTTTCCAGGAGTCCGGCCATACTTCCGCGCTCCACTGTCCCCTGAAAAATGCCCCTACCCGTGGCTGCCGACGCGTCGGTGACCAGCTGCAGGTCTGCATTGGATACTTCTTCCTGCAGCCATAATGTCCTGCCATTGTAATTTTTTAGAAAGGAAGCCCAAACTGCTAAGTCCTCCCTAACTGTCTGTCTAATCCGAACAAAATGATGGGGCGTGAATACCTTTTGTCGCCAGTGACAGTCTCCGGGAAAATATTCTGCCCATTGGCATGATTCTACAAGCAAAGTTTAACCTTCCCAGCAGGGACTGTACATGGCGCAAAGTAGGCTCTTGAAGTGTTGTGCCTGTAAGACAAGTGCTTGTAATTCCTTCACTTTTTGTGTGGGCAATCTAAATTCCATTTTGACGGAATCCAATCGATCCCCAGAAAGCTTAGTACGGTGTTGGACCCTCTGTTTTGTCTGTTCTAGTGGTATACCAAATCTCTCTGATATCTGTTTCATGGTTTGTAAGAGCCAATTACATTGATGGGTCCCAGGTCGCCCAATGAACAGAAAGTCATCGAATAATGTATTACTGATTCGCTTCCTGTCCTAGACGCACTACCCATTCTAAGAATGTGCTAAAACTTTCAAATGGGAGCATGAAATCAAACAGCCCATAGGCAGGCATTTGTCTACTAATACATTCCCCTCCATTTGCACCTAGCAGGTGAAAGCATTCGGGGTGAACTGGCAGAAGTCGAAAGGCGGACTCGATGTCCGTCTTCGCCATCAGAGCTCCCTGTCCCGCTTGTCGGCAGTGTGACTGCCTTGTCGAAGGACGTGTAATTACTTTACATAATTCTTTTTCGATGTATCATTTACCGAACCCCCTCTGGGGTAAGACAAATGATGTATGAGTCGGTATTTTCCCACCTCTTTCTTGGGGACCAGGCCCAGCAGATACCCTTAGGTTTGGAATGGTGTTGATTTAAAGGGGCCTGCCATTCTCCCTGCCTAAACTTCTTTGTTTAGTTTGTTGTCTCTATACTTGGGTATTGTGTGCTGACCTCAGGTTCCTTGATATTATTGGGTTCTGCAAGGCCTTGTACGGGATGAAAAACCCCTTACTGAAGCCCTGTTCAAGCAGCGTGGCTGCTTGCCTGTCCTTATAAATTGTTAGGAAAGGGGCCATCGCGCGCACGTTCACTGGTGTCTTCCCCTTTTCCAGCGACCTCGTTGTTTCTGCCTGTTTGTCAACCTTTTTTGTAGCATCTAGCAAAACTGTGGGACCCCCCGCTTGCGAACATTCATGTTTATTTACAGGTCTGACCGAATTTGCAGTGTCCCTCGTTTGAAGGCCCAGCGAAGCCCTTTTTTGTTTGTACTGCTGAGGGAGTAGGCTGCCACCCTCCCCCAGCAGCTCCGTGAAAGGGGGTTATGGATGGCCTGCTGGGGCACATGAGCTTCACCAGAGGCCCATGTCCCTGTGGTCCCACTGAATCCCTGGCCTGACGGCTTTCCGTTGGCGGAACTGCTCGTCGTATTTTAACCAAGCTAAACCCCCGAAGGTTTTGTATGCTTCGAATATGCCATCCAGTAGCAAAACAAAGCGGGGCATTCCCCTGGTGATTTCTCGCCTAGGACACTGCCGAATATAAGGAATGCCTGCAGCCAATTATGGAAAGTTCTTGGTAGGAGCCCACCCTCCTTGCCTCCTCATCCTCCCTTTTTGATTCTTCCTTTTTGCTGTCTATCCGCCTGTACCTTTCTGTAGGTAATAGAGCAAAAAGGTCTCGTATTGCCCTTCCATATGCGCTCGTACTTCTGGTCTCATGAGTGCCCAAAGGGCCCTCGAAGCACAGGTAGGTTGCTCCTTTAGATAAGTCTGACAGTCTCTCCTTATTCCTGCCTGTCCCGTCATTCTGTCCCTTGCTCGGTTCTATTCCTGCGCTGCTTGCTGCTGATGTTTCTGATCCATCTGCGCCGCTCCCTGTCCTGGGGCGACCCAGGTGCTGCTTGTTGTCGGAGTTGCTGTTTCTAGCTGTGTTGCTACCTGTCCTGAAGTAACCCATGCTTGAGTTGGGTCAATATCCTCTGAACCTGGCCTACTGTGCTTCTATCCATACCCTTGCTCCCTTGGTCTGGTGCTAATCTAGTCTCCCATGACCTCATTAGTTCCTTCAATCCCCCAAAGAATTCCCCAAACCTTTTGTCATGCAAGTCTGTCCCTGGTTGAGGTGCTACCGTTTGGTTAAGTGTCAATGTTGTGTGTTGTGCGTTGCTTGGACCCCCGTTAAGGGACTCACCAATAAGCTGGTCAGCTCTTGCGGTGCCGACTGCCGTGGGAACCCCTGACGCTGCCGGTGGCTGCGGGACTTCTAGACGCTCCTTACAGCTGGTATGGCGTAGTCGTCGCTTGAACTCCGGCTACTCTCTCTCTCCCCGCTGATGTCCTCTGCGCTGATGTCCTCTGCGACGGTGTTCTCTGCGATGGGGTGAACTGCTGCTCCGGATGTGGAAGCTGTGTCTCTGGGGTAGTTGTGCAAAGATCCCTCCCTGCTCTCTCTCGGTCGCCTTCTTTGAGATGAGCAGGGGGATCGTTCTCCTGCTGCCAGTGCAGCCTTCGTGTTCTGTTCCTCCTCCTGAAGAGAGTCCTTCTTGAACCGGGAATCAGCAAGCCCCGCTGATTCCCGTCGTCTCCTGGGCTCTCCTGCTGCCTCCTGTGGTAGGTGGCCTCCCTGGTGCTGCTGCTTGCGCCGCTGTGCGATCGCTCCCCTCCTGCCGGCTGGGCGGGCGGTGTGTGCCCCGCTTGCTTCCGTCTGACCTGTGGCTGGGCGGCGGACTGGATCCCTTCCCCGCTGTTGGCTGGGCGGGCGGTGTTAGCCCCGCTCTTCTTCCTTCTTCCGGCGCTTCCTGCTGACTCACCGGTCCTGCGCCTGCTCCCGACTCCCTGCTCCGTCGACTGTTGCTACGTCACTGGTCCGGTGTTCGCTCCCGATGCCTCTGCTCTGGCGCTCCGCTGACGTCACATCTCGCCGTCCTCTTCTCGCGGGATCTCGCGCTGCTCCTGGATGCCGGGATTGGATGGGCCTACCGCTGTTACTCCTCCTCCTTCCAGTCGCCGGGGCCGTGTCGGACTTAGTCTCTCAGTGGTCGCGCTCTCCTCCTGTTCCAACCTGCGATGGTTTTTGGCGCGAGTCGATCCTGTGCAGCTCTCTTCTCAGCCAGTCGTCTCCTCTCGTCGCGGCCTTTGCTCTCAGCTCCTCAGCAGCCGTTCGATGTTCTCCTGGCTCTCAGGGAAAGCCCAGGTGTGTCTCGCCCTGTGGGTAAGTGTGTTACAGCTCTGCTGGGCACCCCTTAAGCCGTTTTTCTTTCTTCTTGCTGGATTTCTTTCTTGTAAACTTCTTCTGTCTCCTCTGCTTCACTGCACCGGACCCTCCCCTTTTCCTCACTTATATTCCCTTCTCCTGTTTTAGTTGCAACAATGTTTGCTATCCCTAGCCTATCTCTCCTTTAACCCTTAGCCTATCACTACCCTTGCTTATTTTCAAAACTACCTAGCAATACTGCTCCCCCTCCCTCTCAGCCATGTATCCTTTGCATTATGGCTTGGGATTTCTTTTTACCTATAGGTGCAGCCTATAGGTAAAGATACCCCGAAAGATACTTACAAGATCTAGTCCCTTGCCGTCGCCGCTGTGCTGCTCTTTGCCATTTTGCTGTCTGGTCGTGGCAGTAACCAAATATCTGAGAGCCGCACCCAGCAAGCGCCCCAATTCTTGCGTTGTCCTGAAACCAGGCGGGAAGGGACAAGGACTTTTTTTAATAACCTTTTTTAAGGTGAATGTTTAATAAAAACTTACCACATGTTTAGTCAAACTTCATCAAATTAACAACGGGATGTTACACAAAAATAATAATCTAATATAAAAATAATATATAAATAATACTATATGAGATATTACACATAATACACTATATAATATATAAATGATATAATAATAGATATTACACATAAAACACGTATTTACATAGACACCCCATCTAATTACTTACACAACAGGATTGTCATTATGTTGTTCTCGTGAAAAAAAAAGAAGCTTAATAATAAGATCAGCCGATATAGACTATGTATATCCAGGGTTATTCAATAAAAGTTCTTATCGTTAAAAATGGTGCTAATTTTGACCCAACCAATCAGATGTTGCTTTCAAATGTTAAATAAGATCTGATTGGTTCGGCAAATTTAGCACCATTTTAAATTATAAGAACTTTTTCAATAACGCCTATTTTTATTACCCACCTGGTAAACCTAACCCATAAAATAAAATAGGTTGGTAGCTTAAAGGTGAGGGCAATGGCAAATGACTCTAACCTAAGCAGGTAGTACATCAGCACTCACACTTAACGCCGTGTGTCCTGGGTGGTGTTTCATGTAAAAATACTTAACCCCAGTCTAGAGCAATGAATGAAAATATTTACAGGGAGATTCAATAAAAGTTCTTACATTTAAATGGTGCTAATTGCCCCAACCAATCAGATGTTAGTTTTCAAATGTTAATAAGATCTGATTGGTTGGGGCAAAATTAGCACCATTTTAAACATAGAACTTTTTTTTGAATATCCACTGCTAATATCATCACCCCGACCCTTTTATAAATTGATAAAAATTGGGCTATGAGTTTAGACAGGAATTGGTAATTGTTAATCGCACATTGCCCAGATTGTTTTAACACCTTTTAATCCAGAAACAGCTATTGCCACTTTTTTCAGTGCCGTAAAAATAGTTATATTCAATCCCCCAAGAAGTATAGTCAGCATAACTAGAAACATGGATTATGATAATATTTTTGTCAATGGACACAAATACAGACATATAAACCCTCATATATATATTTAAACCTAAAATAACATTTTATCCATTGGCTCTTAGGGTTTCCCTATGAGGGCATGGAAATCCTCTGCACACATGTATTGATTGCTACCCGTTGTCTTGTATTATGATAGAAAGTTAGAAGACCTTCAGAGATGCTCTTATCCTATCACACCTAGACTATTGTAACCTTCTACTTACTGGTCTTCCTGACTCCTATCTTTCTCCACTCCAGTTGATACTAACTCTGCAATATAGAAGATAAAAAACCTCTAGTAGTAAGAAGACCTACCTCTAAATTATGTCAATAAATAAGAAAGAAAGCTAGAGGCAAAACTGGCTATATAAAACTTTACATTTATTCATCAATTAAAATAGTCCTCAAATAGGTTAATATATGTATCACAAAGTAGAAAAGTAATGCAATTCAGTGTGCAAATAATTCATCTAGTACAGCATACATGCAAATATTGCATTTTTCTCCCACCCAAACATGTGTGTATCTCTTCAGTAAACCCTATTATTTCAGTCATAAGTCAGAGTCGTCCGTGCACGGACAGTCAGATTATTCGCAGAACACCAGGGTAGACGTTGGAGGGACAGTGCCACAGCAAAAATGAAGAGATCCTGGGTGGGGGAGCACCCAAAACGCGTTTCGCTCCAAAGAGGGGCTTTTGCACACTGAATTGCATACTTTTCTACTTTGTGATACATTATATTAACCATTTGAGGATTATTTTTAATTGATGAATAAATGTAAAGTTTATATAGCCAGTTTTGCCTCTAGCTTTTCTTCTTATTTATTGATACTTAACTCTGCTGCTGTCTTTGTTTCACTCTCTAATAAATTAAAATCCCTCATGTGCTGCCCAACTACCTGGCTACTCATTAAACAACATATTGCTTATGATATCCTTCTATTAACATGCAAATCCCTTCGCTCTGCTGCTACTTCTTATATCTCTTCTTTAGTGTCTTGTGTCTCTTCTCTCTCCATATGTAACTGCCCATTCCTTTCATCTCCCTACAGACCCTCACTCACACCACATCCGCCCGCCTTAAACCAGTCTCTCCTATATCCCAATAGTCCCTGACCATACCCTCCTCACGACAGAACCATCTCTTATACAAACCCCCAACTCACACAGCTTCCTCTTGCCTTAAACCTTTTTTCTCTTGTGGCTCCCATCCTTTGGAATTCTATTCCTTTTCCCTTCATCAAGAAACTTCAATCAGTAGGTTTCATTCTAGTCTCACATCCTCCCTCTAGATCAGCACAGCATCGGATTGTTAAATTGACACTCCAGCTAGATTGTAAGCTCTACCGGGCAAAATCCTCATTTCTCATGTTTCATGGTTAGTATTTGTATATTTATTAATGTACATAAGTATTTATATTGCTGTCCCCAAGTGGTTCTTATAATAAACATACAGTATACTATATACATACATACTACATACATACATACATACATACATACATACATACATTTAATCAAGAGAATTGGAGAAGTTAGTAATATGGAAAGGTTGACAGCTCTGTTATTTAATTATAGGCATAATCTGAATAGCTGTGCCCCTTGTGGATCATCACAGTCTGAACAGCATAACGAAAAGTGGGAAAATATTAATACTAAATACATTTCATTATGTCAAGCCTTGGTCATTGTCAAGGAATGTTTTGCATGTTCACTCAACTCGAATGTTCTGCATGTTCACTCAATAGAATGTTTCTGCATGTTCACTCAATAGAATGTTCTGCATGTTCACTCAATAGAATGTTTCTGCATGTTCACTCAATAGATGTTCTCATGTTCACTCAATAGATGTTCCATGTTCACTCATAGAATGTTCAGCATGTTCACTCAATAGAATGTTCATGCATGTTCACTCAATAGGAATGTTCTGCATGTTCACTCAATAGAATGTTCTGCATGTTCACTCAATAGAATGTTCTGCATGTTCACTAAACAATAGAATGTTCTGCATGTTCGCATCCTTTAGTCACAAGCAATTCCATTTAATTTCTTCTTTTATTAAATTCAGACAGTTATTTCCATGTGTGGTTGCAAACACCATGGCAGCTCCCGTACTGATGGTTCTTTTACTCTGTAAGTACATTCTTTTCTATAGTAATATCTCCTTATATTGATATCCATTTACCCTGTACAGTGAATTTCTATCTTGACATAGACACCAAGACCTAGATTAACAGATAACCCTGCGCTATTAGGGGCCATTTATCTTTATTCACAGTGTTGGGTCCCCCTTTTATTTAAAGTTACATGGTGAAATACCACCATCTGTAACATAATATAATACTGACAGACAGTCTGCAGTGTGTCTGTTACATTGGATTTCCTTCTATCTAAAAAGACGGACTTATAACGTAGATGGACATTAACTGTGTGGTGGGAACATTGACAGCCAATGATAACGGACGGTGTTGTGTACAGAGGGTTAAAAGTAGCTCAGATATTAACAGATTTCTAACCTTGGTGGTTATGTACAATGTGGGGAATAGAATAGAGGGGAGGGAAGGTTCCTATCACATTAACTAGATGTTCCCTGTTCCAGTGAGTTTCTCTATCATATCTATGGTCTCTCTCTCTATTACCCAATTCTATAAAAAACCATCACACAATCTGTCTCCAGTGATGGTCTCTTCATATCTATGGTCCCTCTCTCTATTACCCAATTCTATATAAAAAACCATCACACAATTGTCTCCAGTGATGTTTCTCTATCATATCTACGGTCCCCTCTCTATTACCCAATTCTATATAATAAACCATCACACAATCTATCTCCAGTGATGTTTCTCTATCATATACGGTCCCTCTCTCTATTACCCAATTCTATATAATAAACCATCACACAATCTGTCTCCAGTGATGTCTCTATCATATCTATGGTCTCTCTCTCTATTACCCAATTCTATATAAACCCATCACACAATCTATCTCCAGTGATGTGTCTCTATCATAATATGGTCTCTCTCTATATACCCAATTCTATATAATAAACCATCACCCATCTGTCTCCAGTGATGTGTCTCTATCATGTCTATGGTCTCTCTCTATTACCCAATTCTATATAATAACCATCACGCAATCTGTCCAGTGATGTGTCTCTATCATATCTATGGCTCTTCTTCTATTACCCAATTCTATATATAAAACATCACACAATCTGTCTCCAGTGATGTGTCTCTATCATATCTATGGTCCCTCTCTCTATTACCCAATTCTATATAATAAACCATCACACAATCTGTCTCCAGTAAAGTGTCTCTATCATATCTATGGTCCGTCTCTCTCTATTACCCAATTCTATATAATAAACTATCACACAATCTGTCTCCAGTGATGTTTCTCTATCATATCTATGGTCCCTCTCTGTATTACCCAATTCTATATAATAACCCATCACACAATCTGTCTCCAGTGATGTTTCTTTATCATATCTATGGTCCGTCTCTCTCTATTACCCAATTCTATATAATATGATAAAGAAACATCACTGGAGACAGATTGTGTGATGGGGTATTTATAGAATTGGGTAATACAGAGAGGGACCATAGATATGATAGAAAAAAACATCACTGGAGACAGATTGTGTGTGATAGTTTATATATAGAATTGGGTAATAGGAGAGACGGACCATGAATAGATATGATAGAGAAACATCACTGGGACAGATTGTGTGATGGTTATTATATAGAATTGGGTAATATAGAGAGGGGGCCATAGATATGATAGAGACACTTTACTGGAGACAGATTGTGTATGGTTTATTATATAGAATTGGGTAATAGAGAGAGGGACCATAGATATGATAGAGACACATCACTGGAGACAGATTGGTGATGGTTTATTATATAGATTGGGTAATAGAAGAGAGACCATAGATATGATAGAGACACATCACTGGAGAAAGATTGCGTGATGGTTTATTAATAGAATTGGGTAATAGAGAGAGAGACCATAGACATGATAGGACACATCACTGGAGACAGATTGGGTTATGGTTTATTATATAGAATTGGTGGTAATAGGAGAGAGACCATAGATATGATAGAGACACATCACTGGAGATAGATTGTGATGGGTTATTATATAGAATTGGGTAATGAGAGAGAGACCATAGATATGATAGAGACACATCACTGGAGACAGATTGTGTGATGGTTTTATATAGAATTGGGTAATAGAGAGAGGGACCGTAGATATGATAGAGAAACATCAACTGGAGATAGATTGTGTGATGGTTTATTAATAGAATTGGTAATAGAGAGAGGGACCGTAGATATGATAGAGAAACATCACTGGAACAGATTGTGTGATGGTTTATTTATAGAATTGGGTAATAGAGAGAGGGACCATAGATATGATAGAGACACATCAACTGGAGACAGATTGTGTGATGGTTTATTATATAGAATTGGGTAATAGAGAGAGAGACCATAGATATGATAGAGAAACATCATGGAGACAGGGAACATCTAGTTAATGTGATAGGAACCTTCCCTCCCCTCTATTCTATTCCCCCCATTGTACAAACCACCAAGTTAGAAATCTGTATAATATCTGAGCTACTTTTAACCCTCTGTACACAACACCGTCCGTTATCATTGGCTGCTCAATGTTCCCACCACACAGTAATGTCCATCTACGTTATATAGTCCGTCTTTTATTGATAGAAGGAAATCCAATGTAACAAGACACACTGCAGACTGTCTGTCAGTATATATTATGTTACAGATTGTGGTATTTTCACCATGTAACTTTAAATAAAAGGGGGACCCAACACTGTGATATAAAGATAAAGGCCCCTAATAGCGCAGGGTTATCTGTTAATCTAGGTCTTGGTGTCTATGTACAAGATAGAAATTCACTGTACAGGGTAATGGATATCAATATAAGGAGATATTACTATAGAAATAGAATTGTACTTACAGAGTAAGAAAACCATCAGTACGGGAGCTGCCATGGTGTTTGCAACCAGCACAGGAAATAACTGTCTGAATTTAATAAAAGAAGAAATTAAATGGAATTGCTGTGACTTCCTGTTATCGGAGGGTGGGGGAAGGTTTGTTATATTTGTAGTTAGTTACCGTACATTTCCTTAAAGGAAATCTTTACCCAGAAAACAAACAAAGCATCCCAGTGAAAGGTTATTAATTTCTAGTTCTTAATTCTTGTTTACAATGTTTAATCTACATTTAAGTCCACCCCTCATTGTGCCCAGTGGGTACATTAGTACTAATTAGCTGTTAATTTTAAAGCAGTTTACAAATGAGAGTTCCGAAAGAAAACTTTAACGGTGCCTTTTCATCTGCTATAGATATAGGTTTAGTACATTTCCTGTACCTGCTAATAGCTATTTATATAACCAATAAAGACAGGCTGTGGACACACAGAAGTAACAAGATCACAGCTATATTGTAACCCTGTTTATTATTGGAATATTAGTCATAGCACAGAATGAAATGATTTATTACAGCGATACAGTTAATGTTACAGACAACCTCTAGATATCTCAGGGTTATTGTTGGTGCAAAGTAGAGAGACACAGGGACGCACACTTAGGGTTTTATTATATAGGATTTGGCTGAAATAACACCACATGTGTTAGGTATTTTTAAGTAACAAAGATAGGTGTTCAGTGTGTATTAACCAATTTAATACTACTTTGAAAAACCACCAGGGAGTATTACCTATTTACTATCATATGTGAGAGCTTTTCAGCATTATTAGTGGTTTTTGCTACATAATTTTCACTTTTGATGAAAATTCGCCTTTTTAATAACTTTGATGAAAAGAAAAGTTGAAAGTTTAAAAAATTGTGGTAAAGGCGTGGTGGGGAAAAAAACAAAAATAATGCTTTATAAATATGTCCCTCAGACCCCCATTCGACTTTATTGGTAAATAAAGAAAATTGGAACCTTCTTAAAAAAGCGAAAAATAACCTTAAAAGCGAAATATCAGATCGTATTACAGTAAATGCTGGAAAATAGTCTAACACCCCCCTGAGTACTTATTGGTATTGAGAAACACTCCACAATGTACTGACAACTCCATGGACCCATTGGCAGGCTAAATAATGGCCACTTTTGCGTTTTCGCCACCTCAGACTTGGCGAATTGGAATGGCTGAACTTAACGTAAAAATACACTTTCGCCATTTTATAAATATGCTTGAGCGGTTACCGCAGCGATGATGGCGAAAAGCGAAATGTAGCGGTAATGACCTTTCACCACTGGTTATCACTGTTTATAAATAGCGAAAAGGCCAAATTTGACCAAAGTTTAACCAACCTTTATAAATATGCCCCAAAGAGTTAGAGTGAGTTTAAGACAGGAATTGTTGTGGTTCCTGGAGTTTAGGCAGGTGGAGGTGTAATTGGTTTTAAACGGCCACAAAAGGCTGGTGTTAAAGTTCCACATGGATATAAACCCCATCTGAGTTTACGGGTACATTACCCCATTTTGTATTTACTTGTACAATCTGAGAAGGTCAAAGGGAACATTGAGCAATATGAATGGATTCAGCCAATGGTCTATTGTCTGTACGTAACTTTACAAGATATGACTGATTGGAGGGAAAATAAAAGAATATCCCTAACTTACTGTCTGCTGATAAGTTTAAATGTTCAACCGATATGGATAGACCTACCCCCAGTCTTTCATTACAGAAAAATTATCCTAATTGTGACTGATATCCCAAACCCTGAAATAACGTTTGCACCAATTATACTGATTATCGAGTCTGGGGGTAGGGAGTAGAGATGGCCGAACTTTCCAAAATTCGGTCTGTTTCGAACTTCAAACTATATGGAAAGTTCGACAACAGACCCATTAAAGTCAATGTGAGTCAAATAGTTTGAAAAGTTCTAATGAAATGCAATTAAAATATCAATGGTAACTTAATTATGAAATGGCTGTGGGACCTGGGAAATGGTCTGGGGAACATCCAGGATTTTCAAAAAGATCTCCCCGTGGACTGGTGACTAAGACTTTGACCGGTGACAGATGAGTATCACTACCACGGAGAAGGGATATTTTACTCTTTTGGGTCGTAGGGTTGTGTCTATACTACTGAATTTAGAGTTATATATGGTTCACATGTTGTTTTATTTATAGTTTTTAAGTGTTTGTATCTTTTCATGCACTATGTTCCCCATTTTTGCTTAAATAAAGAGATGTTTTATACACTTAGCCCTAGTGCAGTGCCTGGTCCCTTTTCTTTGGCTATCAACTTTTTTTTTTTTGGTGCCTTGGCTTTGTCATGGAAAAAAAAGAAAGATCACAGTATTTAAATATTAAATGTGTTTATATAAATTTGTTACAATTTTCAAAAGCATGTTTCACATTAGAAAATACTGTAAATTTAGATTAGAAAGAGACTTTCCATGTACGGTAAACAGATTTTAAATATTCTGATGGGCAGTCCAGGGTTAATGTAGATTTCAGACCACATCCTGCTTCCTCTTGGACTAAGTCTATGTAATTAAAAGAAAATGTATTACTTTGAATAATTTAATTATCAAGTGCCTTGTGATGATTTCTGTCTTTAGATTTAATTAGAAAAATTAGAATAGCAAATTCACAGGAAAATGCTCTTAAATAAATAAAAATGGAATGGTAGTACGTGTATGTTGTCAAGGTTCTCATTTATCCATGTCATATTACAGCCAGGTGTAGGGACCTTCTGAATGCAAGGTGTGATTGAATTGTGGCTAAGGGGTGTTATCAAAACTGCCCAGGGTAAGGTGTCAAAACACCCTTACCAGCAGAACTGATCTTAACCAGAACAGGTGTGTTCCTTACTGGACTTGTGCCTGAATACCACCTATTTCAAATACAGGGATAAGGGATAAGTAAAAACACGGATGTGCTATGGGATCTCCAGTTTCACCATTGTGGCCAACCTTTACATGGAGGAAGTGGAAATACAGGTGCTTAATACCTTTAAGGGCATAGCACCCAGCCACTGGTTCAGATAGTGGAGGAACCTGAGTTAAAATCCACCAGAAGGAAGTACAAGCTTTCACAGAACACATTAATGCGGTAGACCAAACATCAAATTTACAAGGGAAGAGGTACAAAACAACAAACTGGCTTTCTTGGACTGCTTGGTAGAAGTCAGGGAGAATAGTAAACTGGAAGTAGAGTTTACAGAAAACCAACACACACAGATCAGTATTTGATGTTTGACTCCCACCACCCTTTAGATCACAAGCTGGTGTCATCAGAACCCTGCAACACAGAGCAGAGAACATCCCCACTAGCACAGAAACGAAGGCTAAAGAAATGAAACATCTCAGAGGAGCCCTTAAACCTTGTGGATATCCAGACGGGCCTTTGTCAAAAGAAGCAGAAGGAAAGAAAAGAACACGAATACCAACAGTGAAGGGAAAAGCAAGACAGGAGAAAGAACATGGTCATCCCATATGTAGCAGGGGTCTCCGAGAAATTAAGACATCATATCCCTGTCAGCTTTAAACCAAACAACACACCGAGGCAGCAATTGGTACATCCGAAAGACCCAATACCCAAACACAAGATAAGCGGAACATATACGCAGTGCAGTGAAGAGTGACATCATATACGCAGTGCAGTGAGTGAAGAATGCTCTGATTTGTATGTGGGGGAGACCAAACAGCAACTGCATCAAGTATGGCCCAGCACAGAAGAGCCAATTCCTTGGGTCAGGACTCAGCCGTGTACCTGCATCTTAAGGAAAGGGACATACATTTGAAGATTGTAATGTTAACATTTTGGCAACAGATTCTTGTACAAGTCATTCTGAATTGAGAAAGCCAGTCGGATGACTAGCGAAACATCTTCAAGAACTAAATTTAAGTCCAGTTGATCTAACTGAATACAATGGATATGGTAGTCAATGTCTAGAAAGTTAAAGGTTGTTTTCTTTGTTTTTCAAGCTTTTGTAGCCTTCTCTAACCCCCTATGGAACTAAAGGCTGATGGATGAAATGACTATGGAAATGTATGGATTTTTGGCGGTGGAATTTCTGAGTGAAAGGTGCTGATTTGCCCATAGTCCAAAAGATTCATCCCCTGATCCAATCAGTTTAACTCTGGAGTTACTTGATGTCAAAGTTCTGGTAGTGCAGGATGAGTCCGATATTTGCTTGTTATCTTTCCTTACGTTTTTGTTCTTTATCACAGCATAAGTAACCGAGAATGTTTCCTAAATAAATCAAAAACAAAATAGAGCCATTAAGTGTAACAAAGTAATAATAATTCCACACAAATAAAAGCCGCTTTTCAATAACCCATGTGTTTTTGATAATTCGAAAACGTGGATAATTATCAAAATTATGGAAAGTTCCAAGATCCAAAAGTTCTGACGGAACTTTGGAACTGGGAGCTCTGAATCAGAACGGGTCCGATTAGGATTCCATCCCTACACATATTCGCAGCGCTTTACAATTATTTTACTCAATTCACACCAGGCCCTGCCCCGAAGAGCTTACATTCTAATCCCTTTATGTGCACATACAACCTCCGGAGTGCCCGGAGGAAACCCACGCAAGTACGGGGAGAACATACAAACTCCAGATGTGTTCAAGGGTGGAATCGAACTCAGGACCTCAGCGCTGCAATGTATCAGTTCTAACCACTGAGCCGCGTGCTGCCCTTTGGTATCTGTAATTGGTAATATTAGCCCATATTAGCATTCAGGTCTAAAGTAGAGAAGTCCGAACTTCGCAAATTCCGGTCCGCTCGAGGATTCGCGAAATTTCGGGAAAATTGAAAATTCGCGAGCGGACCCATTAAAATGGAAAAATCCTCGAAAATACGAAAAATCTTCGTAATTTTGAAAATTTTCGAAAACGCAGTTCGGAAAAGTTCGGAAGGCAGAAAACCGGAAAATCCGCGATATTCGCAGTTCGCGAACGAGGTAAATCCGCCGCGGATTCGGGTTCGGATCCGCGAACTGGGCCATCACTAGTCTAAAGCTATGAACAGACGTGCAATCGCGGGGGCAAACAGCAAACACACGCGGGAGACGAAAGCCTCTTCGTCCAACTATCGTTAAGTGTATGGGCATTGGTCGGCTGTATGGCCGCTCTGGCTGGATCGTAAATAAGCACAAGTGGCCATAGAAGAAATGATCATTAGCTGAAATGGCACTTCGTCTCCTAGACATGGATTGTTGTCGGCCCTTCGATCGCTGTCTGTGCTGAGCTTTAGGGCTCGTTCACACTAGAAACTGACAGAAACGCTCAGTGTGTGTAGTGTATTTTCCGAACGATCGCGACACAGAGAATGTTCACTGTCGGCCCGCGGCCATTCGGAAAAGACCAAAAATTCCCCTCGCCTGCGGACATCTCCCTGTACTTAATGTATAGGGACTAGCCCGTGACTGGGGGAAATCTGCAGTCCTAAGCATTCTCCCTATGCTTCACATGCTCAGGACTGTGTGGCGCCACGTTAGAAAATTGTGCAAGCGTGTACCCAGCTTTAAAGGGTATGTCCACCTTTATTTTTACTTTCTTTTAGTCAGTTTAACTGAAGAACGGGAGGTAAATGAGCTACAGTATGTCTTACCTACCGTTCCTCAGTAAAACCTGCAGGAGAGAAAAGAAAAACTTACTGCATGGATCCTGCGCTGCTGACAGTCTCCGTTGCTCACACTCTCCGATGCATCCCCAGTCCCTGCAGTGGGCGTGCATATACACAGTACAAGGGAGTTTGGATGCATCAGAGACTGGCAGAGAAGCTGTTGTGGAGCATCCCAATCCGCAAGTTTCCTCTTCTCTCCATTAGGTTATAATGAAGATGTTGGTAAGACATAGCTCATTTACCTCCCTTTCTTCAGTTAAACTGAATTACAGAAAGTGAAAAACACTGTGGACATACCCTTTAAAGTCTAATAATGTTCTTGGAGAACAGCAAAGATCTGTATGGTATAATTAGTTTAATATGATGGATAGATATGTGCTACTCTCTGTCTAATCTCATCATCAATCTAATTTTGCTCCTTTTGGCCCACCTCTCCTTAACCTTCCCAAGTCCTGCCCTATAAAGCCAGATTCTGTATCTCGCACTAACGAGATCTAAAAAGATCGAAACATGTCATGTCTCCAGGTCAGATGATTGGCTCTATACATTAGGCTGTATTGCATGTTAATAAGTCAGCGTTTCTGGACACTTGCATTAGCCATTGGACATAAAGGAGAATTTTGCATATCTCCGCCCCTATTCTGGGGAAACCCGAGAGAGTAAGAAATTACTTCTTGTTTGTTAGATTTGTGGGCAATGTTATTCATATAGCATGAGATGCAAGATACCTTATGTTATAAGAAGGCTCTGCTCCATTTTAAATCTCATCAACCTGGAAGTTCTGACTAATAAAAACCTTGAAGTTTAGATTAGGGAAAATTTCTGTAACAAGACAATTAATTATTATTATATATAAGGGTCGGGGAAGGGGGGTCCGGTTTGAGCTGCGGGACCCCTTAAGCACCAAAAGGCCGCTGCCGGGTCCAGCCACCACCACCCCAACAGGCTCCTCCGTCCCCTCCTGCTATTGTACGGGGCAGGGAGGGGCTGCTGTAAGGGTTATATCAGGGTAGTCGATGCGGGGGATGAGGGCGAGGTGGGTGTACACCAGTGGCGAATGCGACCTGCATCTAGGTGTGCGTACACCCCCGCCCTCTCAGGCGGAGACCCAGGCATTTTCCCAACTTAAAGTTGCGGTAACTCATGCAATGTTATCGCAGTAACGTTGTGCCGTGTTGCCTTTCTGCCGCCATTTTCGCCCTTTTATAATTTGCGGTAATTCCACAGCAGAAAGTTAATGGACCTTTATAAATATGCCCCTAAGACTCTGTAAATTCCCCATCCCCTTTTATGCAGGTGGTTATTCTGAGCAGTCTGCATTTCACTAGTGGCGGCCATCAGGGAACCAATCAGAATTAGTATTCTAACTTAAAACGTTCAGTTCCTCCCACTAACAAATCCCATCATATCAAGTCCATATGGAATCCCACGGTACTTACATGTTCAGCTTTTAACATCGGAGGAGCTGGGGGAGAAAAATAAATATATTAATGATACAAAACAAGATATGAATGTTGGACAAAAGCATTATCATCATAGGATCTTACATCAATAATATGTCATTCCAATCCTTAAGTGATGCTTACAAATTAAGAATAATAAACATATATATACACGCGTGTCATTTAAAAACGTAGAGTGAGATCCTTTTAAGCATTGCCCTGTAAGATGCTGAATCTGAAAAATAACTGAATGGAAAAGCCATTGACCAGGATATAAATAAACCAATAGCCAGAGGTACAAACGTTTAGCTTTCTGCATGACCTTGGTGAATAACTTTATGGATAAGAGGTTGTTATTTACATCTATCAGTACAACTTACTCCCTGTGTGCGTCTTATATCCAGGTAACTATAGAGACATCTTCCCCCTCTGGGAGGCTCTGACCAACTACAGAGAGAATGAGAGACAGAGAGAGATAATAGATAGATGAGACAGAGAGAGAGAGTTGTGTTGAATGGGAATTTCCAGAACCAATCAGTACTCATATATTCTCCTATTCATTAACTGTAGAGATGGCTGAAACGGATGGGTTTTGTTCCATTTTCGGATCTCTGGAAAATCCAGAAAATCCAAAAACGGAACTTAAATTCGTGACTTCGGGGGCGTTTTCCATTTCTATCGAATGTTTGTGGCTTTTTGAAAAAAAATAAAATAGCCTTGAATGTTCAATAATCCTGATCGTTGGAAACTAATTTCGAGTTTCCGACCGTATTTTCAAGTATTATGAACGTTCGGCTATTTTCGAGAATCTACAAAAATAGCTTGAACGTTCGATAAAAATCGAAAATGTGCTCCGAAGTCCTGAAATCGGATGGGACCAGGATCCAGAATTTACTCTGTAAACTAATATAAGGGATCACTCAAGGAGAGAAAGATAAACATTATATAGATAGTTCTAGGAGCTGTTACTGATATATTGGAATATAAGGGAAGGTAAATACCAGGAGGAACCTTAAATAGATTTACAGTATTATTTATATTCCCAATGTAGTCCCTTACCCAAACTGTTCTTGGACTGGTCTTGGTGAGATCTGAATGTATAAATAAGATATTTATACAGTTTTTCCTGTAAATATAAACTTTTAAAAGTTACTCTCGACAATACTTTCATTTGACCAAATGTTTTAACCTAATTCCATTTTGACACTTAAATGATAAACACTTCAATTAATGCATTGTGCTGTGTCAGAAATCACTACAATCCTCTGCAGTTAATCTATTTACATACACATATGTTGAAGTTGTTAAACTGCAACCGTCACGTCACGTCACGTGTGTACTATGGGATATAAATAAACACACGTACAAGTAAGTCTGGAGTGCACCTGGAATTCTTTATTACAACAGGATTATCACAGTGACCAGGTTGCAATCCGTACAGACTTACGTAGGTCTTTATTCAATCTAAAATACTATGTAAAAACACTAAATACCATTTTCCTACAATAGGAGTACAGGACTACTGATATTCTCAGTATACTCAACAGTGTGATGGGGTATATTCAGTGTGCCCCATAGGCTGGGAATATTCGGTTAAAGGACATGGCTGAGATATGATGAGGTGCGTATCTATCCCAACCACCCATCTTATCCTACCTCATTCCCATAGCTGACCCCTTAAACCTCCCTCAACCTTTCTTAATAAAGACACTTGACACTGACTTTTGGATCAAAAGGGGTCACAGCTTATTTTCTAACAATTCTTTGTTACCAAAACCATCTTTACTTGTTACATCAAATATGCTAACACTGTTTATTATTACCAACCATTAACCATTTAAACATTTAACCATTTAAACATTTAACACTGTAAAGTGGCTCACTGGAAGCTACCGTTGAATTTGCTCATCAGTCGTAGATGCACCGACTCGATGAGCACCTTTCCGTGTATGCCGACACCATACCCTATAGTCCAAACCAGTTATTCTGGAGCTGCCACCCCTTGGGCTAGCTCCACCACTTGTACCACCAGCCAGCTTCCAGTGACCAACTGCGCTGTGACATCACTTGCCTCGGGTTATCACTGCAATAAAAAACACAACAGAAAAAAAAAGGGGGGGGGGCGGGAACTTCTTCTGTCTCCTCTGCTTCACTGCACCGGACCCTCCCCTTTTCCTCACTTACATTCCTTCTCCTGTTTTAGTTGCAACATGTTTGCTATCCCTAGCCTATCTCGCCTTATAACCCTTAGCCTATCACTACCCTTGCTTATTTTCAAAACTACCTAGCAATACTGCTCCCCCTCCCTCTCAGCCATGTATCCCTTTGCATTATGGCTTGGGATTTCTGGCTGAGATAGATGGATGTGCGTATCTATCCCAACCACCCATCTTATCCTACCTTCCATTCCCATAACTGACCCCTTAAACCTCCCTAACCTTTCTTAAATAAAGACACTTGACAGACTTTGGATCAAAAGGGGTCACAGTTATTTTCTAACAATTCTTTGTTACCAAAACCATCTTTACTTGTTACATCAAATATGCTAACACTGTTTATATTACCAACCATTTTAACCATTTAAACATTTAATTACCATTTAAACATTTAACACTGTAAAGTGGCTCACTGGAAGCTACCGTTGAATTTGCTCATCAGTCGTAGATGCAGACTCGATGAGCACCTTTCCGTGTATGCCGACACCATACCCTATAGTCCAAACCAGTAATTCTGGAGCTGCCACCCCTTGGGCTAGCTCCACCAATTGTCACACACCAGCCAGCTTCCAGTGACCAACTGCCATACAGGGAGACCTGACACCTTAGGACTGCCTGTTCCCCCAAACTGCCCAGGCCGCTTTTTTCCATCCCCTAGGTCAAAGTTGAAACATGTCCATACCTATTTCGTTCAGGTGAACCCATCTTTTCCAAACCATCCCGTTTTTTCCCTCTCGAAGTCCCTAGGCTAATTACCTTCCCCCGTTCCTAATATGAACTTGTTAACTGCCCTGTTTATTTTAATTCTTGTTCTCTCAACTGTTTATATGACTACAGTCCCTCCAGTGCAGGCGGGTGTAATTTCGGACCAAATCACCCGCATTGTCGGGAACGCCGCCCACAGCCGCAACAGGTCACATTTGATATCCATCATCAACACTTGCTGGCACTGAACACAAGTCGTTTCCCTAGGTGGATAAGAAGGATATTAGGAGGGCGTGGAGCCTAACCCTTCCATAAACTGGGGTAATAGATTACGCCAGAGCATACCCCTGCCGCCTAGCCAGTGATTGCTAGCATACTTTTTTGGAACCCCAGTTGTCTGCCCTCCCTCCTGACTACTGCCCTCTTGGCTGCATGATGGATAAATGAATGTCCCATAATCCCTAGGACCGCCGGTGGATCTAAAGGAGAAAAACATATTGCCCGGTGTAAATAGGGTGTACTTATCTGTTACATTAAAGATTTGTGCGGACGGATGTAGTACGGAATGTTAGATTGCCATCTGCCTATTTGTTTGACTACTCGTCTCCCAAGCCCCTTTGTCGGCTTCTGTTGCTGCGCCTATCCGGAATGAATGTGATCCAAATTCGCTGGGCGGTAGTCCCAGGAGTGCTATGCCCTTTTTCAATACCGCAACGTACTGGTATCTCGACAGTGATGTTTATCTATGTGCGTAAAGAGGGGGCCCTGTCCTGATGGCTCATACTTAAGAAATTCGTAGGGAGATAAAGGGGCAAGCTTCGCCCCCTGTGGCTGATATTTTAACCCATTTCCCTTTACCGCTCTGGTCCGTTTTTGACCTTGCTAGCCATATCCTACTTGGGGCCTGTTAATGAAATGTCCGAAATCTGTATGCCCCCGATGTCCTTTTTTGATCTAGGTAAAAGTTCGCTGATGCGGAAAGCTCCAAAGAATGCCATTGTGAAAGCCGCCTTAAATAATCTCTCCTCGAACTCTGAAAAGCAGATTTCTTTGAGCTTACCCAGCAGCGAGATCAGAACTGCGAATGTGATGGGCCTGCGCTTGTCTTCCTTCAGTGTCCCTTTCCTATACCCTTTCAACGTTGTTTGACCTAGAGCATCTTTTGTACAGTCAGTTGTACCCGTCATTTTGAACCAGAAAGACAGACCTGCCATTTTGTTTGTCACGCCGCTCCTGACACTCCCTGCTTGTACATGTCCACTATCCACGAAAGTAAAGTTGTCTGTCATTCTCCTTCTGCGATTGACACCACTTCCTTTTTATGAACCCCCATTCGGCCATGTCTTTTCGTTCTTTTCCAAGTAGTGCGGGCCACGGTTTTAACTAATTCCTCAAGTCCAAGCCGCTAAATCCATATTAATGGGGGGCATGGACGGTTGAGTGGTTCTGCTCCTGGGGCCATCTTCCGGAACCTGTCCCACTGAAAAGAGATAATGCATCCGCTATGTTATTTTGTGTCCCTGGGATGTGTTTTGCCTTGATTACTATTATTTTGTAGGCAGCGTAGGACTAAATGTTAATAGGCCGAATGACCCGGCGGTGATGATGATGATAATGGTTGAGGGCCTACCACCACTAAGGTTATGCAATTTAACATTACCCTTCTATTCTTTAGCGGTTCTTGCCACAATTCTATTGCCACGAGTATGGGAAACAGCTCCAGGAATGACAAGTTTTTTGTTACTCCTAACTCTTTCCAGGAGTCCGGCCCTACTTCCGCGCTCCACTGTCCCCTGAAAAATGCCCCATACCCGTGGCTGCCCGACGCGGTCGGTGAACAGCTGCAGGCTGCATTGGATACTTCTCCTGCAGCCATAATGTCCTGCCATTGTAATTTTTTAGAAAGGAAGCCCAAACTGCTAAGTCCTCCCTAACTGTCTGTCTAACCGAACAAAATGATGTGGGCGTGAGATACCTTTGTCGCCAGTGACAGTTCCGGGAAAATATTCTGCCCATTGGCATGATTCTACAAGCAAAGTTTAACCTTCCCAGCAGGGACTGTACATGGCGCAAAGGTAGGCTCTTGAGTGTTGTGCCTGTAAGACAAGTGCTTGTAATTCCTTCACTTTTGTGGTGGGCAATCTAAATCATTTTGACGGAATCCAATTCGATCCCCAGAAAGCTTAGTAGGTAGTTGGACCCTCTGTTTTGTCTGTTGCTAGTGGTATACCAAATCTCTCTGTATCTGTTTCATGGTTTGTGAGCCAATTACATTGATGGGTCCCAGGTCGCCCAATGAACAGAAAGTCATCGAGATAATGTATTACTGATCGCTTCCTGTCTCTAGACGCACTACCATTCTAAGAATGTGCTAAAACTTTCAAAGTGGGAGCATGAAATCAAACAGCCCATAGGCAGGCATTTGTCTACATAATACATTCCCCTCCATTTGCAGCCTAGCAGGTGAAAGCATTCGGGGTGAACTGGCAGAGTACGAAAGGCGGACTCGATGTCCGTCTTCGCCATCAGAGCTCCCTGTCCCCGTTGTCGCAGCAGTGTGACTGCCTTGTCGAAGGAGTGTAAGTTACTTTACATAATTCTTTTTCGATGTCATCATTTACCAACCCCCTCTGGGGTAAGACAAATGATGGATGAGTCGGTATTTCCCACCTCTTTCTTGGGGACCAGGCCCAGCGGAGATACCCTTAGGTTATGGAATGGTGTTGATTTAAAGGGCCTGCCATTCTCCCTGCCTGAACTTCTTTGTTTAGTTTGTTGTCTACTATACGGGTATTGTAGTGCTGACCTCAGGTTCTTGATATATTGGGTTCTGCAAGGCCTTGTACGGATGAAAAAACCCCTTACTGAAGCCCTGTTCAAGCAGCGTGGCTGCTTGCCTGTCCTTATAAATGTTTAGGAAAGGGGCCATCGCGCGCACGTTCATGGTGTCTTCCCCTTTTCCAGCGACCTCGTTGGGTCTGCCTGTTTGTCTACCTTTTTTGTAGCATCTAGCAAAACTGTGGACCCCCCGCATTGCGAACATTCATGTTGAATTTACAGGTCTGACCGAATTTGCAGTGTCCCTCGTTGAAGGCCCAGCAGAAGCCCTTTTTTGTTTGTATGCTGAGGGAGTAGGCTGCCACCCTCCCCCAGCAGCTCCGTGAAAGGGGGTTATGGATGGCTGCTGGGGCACATGAGCTTCAGCCAGAGGCCCATGTCCCTGTGGTCCCACTGAATCCCTGGCCTGACGGCTTTCCGTTGCGGAACTGTCGTCGTATTTTAACCAAGCTAAACCCCGAAGGTTTTGTATGCTTCGAATATGCCATCCAGGTAGCAAAACAAAGCGGGGCATTCCCCTGGTGATTTCTCGCTAGGACAATGCCGAATATAAGGAATGCCTGCAGCCAATTATGGAAAGTTCTTGGTATGAGCCGCACCCTCCTTGCCTCCTCATCCTCCCTTTTTGATTCTTCCTGTTTTGCTGTCCTATCGCCTGTACCCTTTCTGTAGGTAATAGAGCAAAAAGGTCTACGTATTGCCCTATCCATATGCGCTTCGTACTTCTGGTCTCAAATGAGTGCCCAAAGGGCCCTCGAAGCACAGGTAGGTTGCTCCTTTAGATAAGTCTGACAGTCTCTCCTTATTCCTGCCTGTCCCGTCATTCTGTCCCTTGCTCGGTTCTATTCCTGCGCTGCTTGCTGTGATGTTTCTGATCCTATCTGCGCGCGCTCCCTGTCCTGGGGCGACCCAGGTGCTGCTTGTTGTGGAGTTGCTGTTTCTAGCTGTGTTGCTACCTGTCCTGAAGTAACCCATGCTTGAGTTGGGTCAATATCCATCTGAACTGGCCTACTGTGCTTCTATCCATACCCTTGCTCCCTTGGTCTGGTGCTAATCTAGTCTCCCATGACCTCATTAGTTCTTCAATCCCCCAAAGAATTCCCCAAACCTTTTGTATGCAAGTCTGTCCCTGGTTGAGGTGCTACCGTTTGGTTAAGTGTCAATGTTGTGTGTTGTGCGTTGCTTGGACCCCCGTTAAGGGACTCACCAAAAGCTGGTCAGCTCTTGCGGTGCCGACTGCCGTGGGAACCCCTGAAGCTGCCGGGGCTGCGGGATTCTATGAAGCTCCTTACAGCTGGTATGGCGTAGTCGTCGCTTGAAAATCCGGCTACTCTCTTCCCCGCTGATGTCCTCCGCGCTGATGTCCTCTGGACGGTGTTCTCTGCGATGGGGTGAACTGCTGCTCGGATGTGGAAGCTGTGTCTCTGGGGTAGTTGTGCAAAGATCCCTCCCTGCTCTTCTGGTCGCCTTCTTTGAGATGAGCAGGGGGATCGTTCTCCTGTGCCAGTGCAGCCTTCGTGTTCTGTTGCCTCCTCCTGAAGAGATTCCTCTTTGAACCGGGAATCAGCAAGCCCCGCTGATTCCCGTCGTCTCCTGGGCTTCCTGCTGCCTCCTGTGGTAGGTGGCCTCTGGTGCTGTGCTTGCGCCTGCTGTGGCGTATCGCTCCCCTCCTGCCGGCTGGGCGGGCGGTGTGTGCCCCGCTTGCTTCCGTCTGACGTGGTGGGGGGCGGACTGGATCCCTTCCCCGCTGTTGGCTGGGCGGGCGGTGTTAGCCCCGCTCTTCTTCCTTCTTCGGCGCTTCCTGCTGACATCACCGGTCCTGCGCCTGCTCCCGACGTCCCTGCTCCGTCGATGTTGCTGACGTCACTGGTCCGGTGTTCGCTCCCGATGCCTCTCTCTGGCGGCTCCTGTGACGTCACATCTCGCCGTCCTCTTCTCGCGGGATCTCGCGGCTCCTGGATGCGGGATGGATGGGCCTACCGCTGTTACTCCTCCTCCTTCCAGTCGCCGGGGCCGTGTGGACTTAGTCTCTCAGGTGGTCGCGCTCTCCTCCTGTTCGACCTGCGATGGTTTTTGGCGGCGAGTCGATCCTCTGCAGCTCTCTTCTCAGCCCGTCGTCTCCTTCGTCGCGGCCTTTGCTCTCAGCTCCTGCAGCAGCCGGTCGATGTTCTCCATGGCTCTCAGGGAAAGCCCAGGTGTGTTCAGCCCTGTGGGTAAGTGTGTTACAGCTCTGCTGGGCACCCCTTAAGCCGTTTTCTTTTCTTCTTGCTGGATTTCTTTCTTGTAAACTTCTTCTGTCTCCTCTGCTTCACTGCAACGGACCCTCCCCTTTTCCTCACTTATATTCCCTTCTCCTGTTTTAGTTGCAACAATGTTTGCTACCCTAGCCTATCTCTGCCTTTAACCCTTAGCTATCACTACCTTGCTTATTTTCAAAACTACCTAGCAATACTGCTCCCCCTCCCTTTCAGCCAGGATCCCTTTGCATTATGGCTGGGATTCTTTTTACCTATAGGTGCAGCCTATAGGTAAAGATACCCCGAAAGATACTTAAAGATCAGTCCTTGCCGGTCGCCGCTGTGCTGTCTTTGCCATTTTGCTGTCTGGTCGTGGTGGTAGTAACAGCAATATTGAGAGCCGCAACCAGCAAGCGCCCCAATTCTTGCGTGTGCCTGAAACCAGCGGGAGGGACAAGGACTTTTTTTAATAACCATTTTTAAGGTGAATGTTTAATAAAAACTTACCACATGATTTAGTCAAACATTCAGGCAAATTATACAATGGGATGTTACACAAAAATAATAATCTATATATAAAATAATAATAATAATTATATGAGATATTACACAAAATAACAATATATAATATATAAATGATATAATAATAGATATTACACATAAAACACGTATTACATAGACAACCCATCTAATTACTTACACAACAGGATGTATTTTGTTGTTCTCTGAAAAAAAAAAGAAGCTTAATAATAAGATCAAGGCCGATATAGACTATGTTATTCAGGGTTATTCATAAAAGTTCTTATCGTTAAAAATGGTGCTAATTTTGACCCAACCAATCAGATGTTAGCTTTCAAATGTTAAATAAGATCTGATTGGTTCGGGCAAATTTAGCACCATTTTAAATTATAAGAACTTTATTCAATAACGCCTATTTTTATTACCACCTGGTAAACCTAACCCAATAACATAAATAGGTTGGGTAGCCTTAAAGGTGAGGGACATGGCAATGACTCAATCCTAAGCAGTAAGTACATCAGCACTCACACTTAACGCCGTGTGTCCTGGGTGGTGTTTCAATGTAAAAATACATTTAACCCCAGTCATAGAGCAATGAATGGAAAATATTTACAGGGAGATTCAATAAAAGTTCTTATCATTAAAATGGTGCAATATTGCCCCAACCAATCAGATGTTAGTTTCAAATGTTAAATAAGATCTGATTGGTTGGGGAAAATTAGCCAATTTTAAAACGATAAGAACTTTTTTTGAATATCCACTGCTAATATCATCACCCCGACCCTTTTATAAATTGATAAAAATTGGGCTATGAGTTTAGACAGGAATTGGTAATTGTTAATGCACATGCCCAGATTGTTTTACACCTTTAATTCCAGAAACAGCTATTGCCACTTTTCAGTGCCGTAAAATAAGTTATATTCAATCCCCCAAGAAGTATAGTCAGCATAACTAGAAACATGGAATTATGTATATATTTTGTCAATGGACACAAATACAGACATTATAAACCCTCATATATATATATTTAAACCTAAAATAACATTTTACCATTGTCTTTAGGGTTTCCCTATGAGGGCATGGAAATCTCTGCACACAGTATTGATGCGTACCCGTTGTCTTGTATTATGATAGAAAGTTAGAAGACCTTCAGAGATGCTTATTCCTATCAAACTAGACTATTGTAACCTTCTACTTACTGGTCTTCCTGACTCCTATCTTCTCCACTCCAGTTGAATCTTAACTCTGCAATATATATGAAGAATAAAAAACCTCTTAAGTAGTAAGAAGACCTACCTCTATAATTAGTGTCAATAAATAAGAAGAAAAGCTAGAGGCAAAACTGGCTATATAAAACTTTACATTTATTTCATCAATTAAAAATAGTCCTCAAATAGGTTAATATAATGTATCACAAAGTAGAAAAGTAATGCAATTCAGTGTGCAAATAATTCATCTAGTACAGCATACATGCAAATATTGCATGTTTCTCCCACCCAAACATGTGTGTATCTCTTCAGTAAACCCTATTTATATTATCAGTCATAAGTCAGAGTCGTCCGTGCACGGACAGTCAGAGTATTCGCAGAACACCAGGGTAGACGTTGGAGGGACAGTGCCACAGCAAAAATGAAGAGATCCTGGGTGGGGGAGCACCCCAAACGCGTTTCGCTCCGAAAGAGGGGCTTTGCACACTGAATTGCAACTTTCTACTGTGTACATTATATTAACCTATTTGGGATTATTTTAATTGATGGATAAATGTAAAGTTTATATAGCCAGTTTGCCTCTAGTTTTCTTCTTATTTATTGATACTTAACTCTGCACTGCTTGTTTCACTCTCTAATAAATTAAAATCCCTCATGTGCTGCCCAACTACTGGCTACTCATTAAACAACATATTGCTTATGATATCTTCTATTAACATGCCAATCCCTTCGCTCTGCTGCTACTTCTTAATCTCTTCTTTAGTGTCTTGTTCTCTTCTCCCATATGTAACTGCCCATTCCTTTCATCCCCATACGACCCTCACTCCACACCAATCCGCCCGCCTTAAACCAGTCTCTCTCATATCCCAATATGTCCCTGACCATACCCTCCACTCACGACAGAACCATCTCTTATACAAACCCCCAACTCACACAGCTTCCTCTTGCCTTAAACCTTTTTCTCTTGTGGCTCCCATCCTTTGGAATTCTATTCCGTTTTCCCTTCATCAAGAAACTTCAACAGTAGGTTTCATCAGTCTCACATCCTCCCTCTTAGATCAGCACAGCATGGATTGTTAAATTGACACTCCAGCTAGATTGTAAGCTCTACCGGGCAAAATCCTCATTTCTCATGTTTCATGGGTAGTATTTGTATATTATTAATGTACATAAGTATTTATATTGCTGTCCCCAAGTGGGTTCTTTATAAATAAACATACAGTATACATATATACATACACTACATACATACATACATACATACATACATACATACATACATTTAATCAAGAGAATTGGAGAAGTTAGTAATATGGAAAGGTTGACAGCTCGTGTTAATTATAGGCATAAATCTGAATAAGCTGGTGCCCCTTGTGGGATCATCACAGTCTGAACAGGCATAACGAAAAGTGGGAAAATATTAATACTAAAAACATTTCATTATGTCAAGCCTTGGTCATGTCAATAGAAGTTTTGCATGTTCACTCAATCGAAGTTCTGCATGTTCACTCAATGAATGTTCTGCAGTTCACTCAATAGAATGTCTGCATGTTCACTATAGAATGTTCTGCATGTTCACTCAATAGAATGTTCTGCATGTTCACTCAATAGAATGTTCTGCATGTTCACTCAATAGAATGTTCAGCATGTTCACTCAATAGAATGTTCTGCATGTTCACTCAATGGAATGTTCTGCATGTTCACTCAATGAATGTTCTGCATGTTCATCAATAGAATGTTCTGCATGTTCACTCAATAGATGTTCTGCATGTTCACTCAATAGAATGTTCTGCATTCACTCAATAGAATGTTCTGCATGTTCACTCAATAGATGTTCAGCATGTTCACTCAATAGAATGTTCTGCATCTTCAATCACATGGAATGTTCTGCATGTTCACTCAATAGCATGTTCACTCAATAGAATTGTTCTGCAGTTACTCAATGAATGTTCTGCATGTTCATCAATAGAATGTTCTGCATGTTCACTCATAGAATGTTCTGCAGTTCACCTCAATAGAATGTTCTGCATGTTCACTCAATAGAATGTTCTGCAGTTCACTCAATAGAATGTTCTGCATGTTCTCTCAATAGAATGTTCTGCATGTTCACTCAATAGAATGTTCTGCATGTTCACTCAATGGGTATGTTCTGCAGTTCAATCAATAGAATGTTCTGCATGTTCACTAGCCTTAAACATTTTTAATTATTTTTTGTTTGGATTTTGTTTTTAATGTTTTAGATTTAGTTCAGTGTTTAGTCTTTTTTTTTTTTTTTTCTATTGTACAGTTTTTGCTTTGAAAATAGTGGAAATATGTGCACAATTTAATTTTTTGCATCATTACTAGAGAATTTGGGTCCGATTTGAAAACCGGTTCCAAAATGGATCTGACGGTTCCAAAGTTCTGACTGAACGTTTGGAACTCTTGAATTTCGGGAACTTGGAATTTGGATAATTTTATATTTTTTTAAAAAAGTTCAACAACTTTCAAAATTAAAAGTTCTCAAACGCTCAGAACGTATCACACTCATCAAAACCCAGGTTCAATGCTGATTTAGATAAATAACAATATTGTAAACCCTCGATCCTGAATTGTAAACCCACAAAATATTCAATGTGGAACCTTGAAAATATCTTGAATGTGAAGAAATTCATTTTTAATAAGTTTTGGTTCTATGTACGTGTTCCGCAGACCATTTCCCAGGTCTCTGTGTCATCTAAACTAACTTACTATGCTATTTATGCCTTAAAACAGAAAAGAACTCCCAGATTTCAAACATCTTTAATTATTACTCAGGACTGGGCAGAATTTATTTTCGATTAGGGAAATGAAAATCAACTTCAATTGAATATATATTTAAAAGTCCTAATTTGTTGAAATACACCTGACAGCTCATTCATTTGTATGTTTGTTCCCAATTTAAATAATGAGTTGATGATCGTTTCTAGTGGGTAAAATCCGTTACCTCCTTTCATTCGATGGCAGAGTTTCTGTCTGTACTGTAAACAAGGATGGGGATAGCAGCAAAGATGAGAAGCAGAACTATTGAGATCCCAATGAGAAATGGTACCAGGATTGTCCGACTCCCCACTGTAAGAAATAACAACCTCCATTGTGAGATAACACAAAATAATTAACATTTTATGGGGGAGATACAAAGCATAACCAGGATTTTTAGAAATAAGAGGAAAAAAACAAAGTGTTATACAATATAAAACAGACTATTAAAATATCTTGTCACACACAGACAACACTTTATATATAACATTGTGTCCTTAGGTGTTAAATGTGCAATAAAGCCAATGAAGAGGGGCTGCAAAAGAAAAAATGGGTATAGAGTACCTGAAGTGTCCCCTTAGACTCGTGGAATACCTCTTACATTAAACTATAAATGTCAATATAGCGGACAAAAATAACTCATGTGATCTAGATACATTTTATTGCACAAATGCCAAACAAAACACATAACCCATCAAATATTATTCACCAGTAGACTGAAAAAAAACATCAGAACAGGTTTAAAAACACACATAATACAGTGGCAAACTTCAGGGTTCTGGTGACCTTGTTTTTCTGATTGTTGAGTTTCTTTTTGATTCGTGATTTTGATTAAGGATGGCCGGTTCGCGGATCCGAACCCGGATCCACCGCGGATTTATCCCGTTCGTAAACGGCGGATTTTCCGGATTTCCGCCTTCCGAAACTTCCGAACCGCGGATTTCTCGTATTTTCGAAAAATTTCGAAATTACGAGGATTTCCCGTATTTTCGAAAATACATATTTTCGAAAAAAACACTCAAAACAAATAAGTATCAGATAAGACTGAAACTAAGGCAATATAACCACTTACTCAGGAAAAAACCTGACGCTTCTCCCACGGGCATAAAATAGGGAGATTGAAACCCCCCAAAAAATCTGAGGAAATAAAATAAATGAGATATAAGCTAAATAAAACCTTCCAACAGAAATGAATGAAAGATATGTCATTATTGCAAACCATGTATCACACCCCATAATACCCTACCATAAATATACATATACAACAACCAATGTATGAAGCAAATTGGTTCTACTGCCTCAGTGTTGGCACTTGGGTTCAATTAGAAGATGCTTCTGCTCAAATATTGTAAATAAGTTGATTTTTGCACTATTGTTTATTTTTGTTATTAATGGTATTGCAAATAGAAGTAAGCAATGATTTTATCATGAGAAATTACCTCTTTATGAATATGCAATTTTGTGGCACAGTGGTATTTAGGTCTCTTGGTTAATTGTTTATGTAAATGGGAAAATAGGCAAACATGGGAGAGGAAATGATGATGTGCAATATCCCTGAGAAGTCCCACATCCACACACGGGGGTGAAACGCGTGTTGGATTATGTGTTGAATTGTATACACGTGGACAATGGAGATAATTTCTAGGACCCGGGTGTGCGGAGGTAAAGAGAGTTTCCACTCCCGCCAGGTGTAGTTGGTTTGTTGGGTGAAGAGAGATGAGTCAGCCCACGTGATGTGAACCAGGACGCGTAGCGATCTGCAAAACCAAGGAGTATTGGTGCGGAAATGCTGGAGATGAGGCTCGCCCATAGGTGATCAGTGAGACAGACGATCTCCAGAGTAAGTCCCAGCACCCTGAGCATAGGAGTGGGACTCGCACTACCGATGGCACTCTTGGTAAGATAGCTCCTTGGTATTATATTGTGACTAGTTCGGGCCAGCATACTAATAGGACTTATGCATGAGACACTTTGGACTTGATCGGACTTCGGATATTACGTTTGCCACGTGTGTTATGTGGGGTTTTTAAACCTGTTCTGATGGTTGTTTTTAGTCTACTGGGAATAATATTTGTTATGTGTTTTTTGGGCATTTGTGCAATAAAAACGTATCTAGATACATGAGTTATTTTTGTCCGCTATATTGGACATTTATAGTTTAATGTAAGAGGTATTCACGAGTGCTAAGGGGGATACTTGGGTCCTCTATACCCATTTTTTTGTTTGTAGATATATATTTTTGACCTTAGCACCACCTGTATTATATGAGTTTGGAACCTCAGACACTTCATTTGTAGTTTAATTGTATTCCCGTGACTCCAGATTAATTTAGTATTTTTTATTAATGAAGAAAGACTAAATAGACACTGAAACTTTATTTGATCATTAGTGGAAAAGTGTATTAATGTGTCATTTTCTTACAACACACAAAAAAACTTATGCACATTATCCCTGACTAATAGAACAATAAACGATAAAAGGAACACAACTATCATATATTATAACTGCAGCATACCAGTGAAAAGATAACATCTGATTGGGGTTGAACATAAATAGCACCACTAATATAAAATCCCCATATTTATCCCTTGTCTTCTATGTACTGAATTCCTCACCGAGTCTGCAGTTACCCCCCACCCTAGATCAATGATCTCAGACATGCTCAGTGGAGAATTACGCAAGGAGAGAGAGAGAGAGAGAGAGAGAGAGACGGAGAGAGAGAGAGGGGGGGGGGATTCTCCAATCAGATGCTATAGGGGGAGTAAAATTGTAAGTAAAATACTTATCATATATAAAACAGGTATATCTATGGGTTGTAACCGGAGAAGAACAAGGCCTAGCTGGCGTCATCAATAAATTTTGCAATGGCCATAATGAAAGTGGGAAATTAAGTCAGATGTCTCGCAAACTTATGCTCCATACAGTTAATGGGAACATACGCTCATTCTGTTTCTATTCTTAAGCATCATACACACAGTTAGATCCGTCTGACAGTTCTCCATGACCAAGCGTGTGGCCATAGAGGACTGAACAATCAACAGTGGTTTTTGGACATTTCCGATCATCCATTTATCCGATTTAGAAGAAATGGTTGGATGATCGCCAACTAGGCAGAAAATATTGCATAGTGTGTACACAGCTTTAGAGTCACTAGATTGCTGGATGTAGGGGCAGTAGGAAGGTCGATCTCTCGTGCCCTGTAAGCACATGAGACCTAGGGGCATATTTCTAAATTTCGTTACCAATTTATATCGCCGCATATTGATTCAAAATGATTGTGATAATGCCACATAGATCGTTTACGGCATGAAAGATATTGCTGCGGCAATGTAGGACAATCATATTTCTCTTTTTTCTGGATACTGGAGTTAACGCAATGCTGGAAAAGGCGACGGAGGATGGCAGCAATGGAACAATGCTGATGGGCGGCAAAAGATGGTGATGGTGACGCTGGTTGATGGCAGTGATTTTGCTTAAAAAAACGGTCTAGCTTTGCGATACGGCGGAAAGTTACCAATACTTTAATAAATATGCCCCCCTAGTGTAATTCAAAAATCTATCTGACTCTTAGATAACAATGATGAACCTGGAATCTATAATTAAAGGGGAGTAGGAGAGGAATATTTCTACCTTGTTGAGTGAGCAACATTTGATGTTGACATGACCATACTGAGCAGCAGCCAATCACGGACAACGGCTGCGGCAGCTCACTCAGGGGAGGAAAAGAGGAGAGGTAAGGTAAGAGTTTGGGGAGCTTTCTTAAAATAAAAATTATGCAGTTGGGGCTGGGGGACCAGTGGGATTACTATACTAAAGGGGTTAAATGCTAGGGGGAGGGAATGGGGGAGAGGGAGGGAGAGGGAGGGGAGAAGGGCTGCAGTATGCATGCCAACTTCTCGGGCGGCCAGGTAGGAGGCAGAGTCCTATATGGAATCTGCTATCCTCCTGGTTGGCAGTTTTTGGGACCTTAGGGGGGGACTACAAGAGAACTATGGAGCTGGGATGTTAGGTAAGGATTAAAAATCACTACATGGTGGGGCCAGTAGATGGGGGGAAGTAGGGGGGGGGATGGGGGGGGATTATAGTTTGGGGGTGGAATGCCCTTTAAACATTGTATATCTGTTGCATCAGCAGATTAACTGCAACTTGAAGAGAGTTCTTCAAGAAGTTTTGCCAGTCATCCAATTGGATCTCGTAATTAGAATAAATTAAGAAGTCTAGAACTATTGGCTATCCCAATAGCCAACAACTATCTGAAATATCCAATCAGAAACAAGAACTAAAATCTTTTAAATAACCATCCTCCATACTCACGCTGTATCTGTACATGTGTCCACTCGCTCTCTTCCTCACACTGCGGTTACAGTCTGTACCTCACAGGTATAATTCCCAGAATCCTCCTCTTGGCTGATGAGGGAACTCGGTATTGGTTGGATGAATTGAATCTGCACATCTCTACCTTTCTGTAGAATCAAACTGCAGCTTCTGTAGTCGCTCCGCGGGGGCTGGGCTTTGTATCACATGTTATTGGTCATGTGATCTCCTTCCATAGATCAGGATTTACATTTATTTGTGGGACAATGAAAAGCTCTAGAAGAGAGATTGATGATAGATAGATAGTTAGATGGATTAATTTGTCATTGAACATATTAGCCAATGAAATTAATACAATAATAATTTTTACAATACTGTACAGAAATTCCTACACCAATTCCTACACCATCCTGAGATGGAAGAACTCTGAAAAATGTATAAATGGGTGAAAAACCTGTCCTTGATAATTTCTCGTTCTTATAAACATCGTGATTGATAAATAGAATTTAAAGAAGGAAGTGAAAACCCAATCATTTCTGAGCACAATTAACAATCTGATGCAGAGCATTCTTATTAATGACAGAACCAGCTGTTAAATCAAACAAAAACGGTGGTTACACAATATACTTTCAATCATGCATTGATAAGAAATAGAATAAATACTTTTGACACATTACTTTGTTTCAATGTCCTTAAAAAAATACCAATCTCTGGGAAGCTTTACCCAAGTAACATGTTTATATTAAATCCCTTGTTAGGTTAGATTGGAGCTGAATAATACCTAAAAATTTAAAACTGGCAAACTTGCTCAACCATTGAACATTCAATAAAATTTTTTTTATAATTAATAGGCCTGGTCCTTCATAAAATTACCAACGAGGCGCGCTCAACCAGGAACAAACGGGACTACTTCAGTTCCACCAGGTAAGTTAAAAACTCACACTTTTATATGTTAAGTCTAAAACAACATCACAAGGAAAAGGAACCTGACGCGTTTTGTGCTATCCTAGCACTTACTCCTAAGGATTCCCTCATTAACACGGATGTGACCGCATAGATATAGGAAAGGAAACTCCTCCCACACCCACAGGTAACACCCTAATTAAAATTTTGTAAAAGTAACCACAATACAAAGATTACTTACAAAATTACAAAATATAATATAGATTTAACTGTTAGTATGTAACAATCTAGAAGTGGGAGAATCACCCTAAAGGGATAAACACACATAAGCATATTGAAATAATAATATTAAATGAGATTTCAGAATCTTTTTTTCATCTCCTGAATATAAGTTGAATACAAGTATAAATATTGACAGTTCTGTATTCCCTATATGTCCTGTAATAAACAGTTATATCTTGGTTCTTGGAGGCTCTATTTTCAAAAAAACATTTTCGGTAGAGCTTTACATTTCAATATGCTTAGTGTGTATCCTTTTCCTGTGGATGTGTTTTAGACGAAACATAAAAAGTTGAGTTTTTAATTACCTGTGGAAAAATGAAGTAGTCCCTTTGTTCCTTGAGTTCTGGTTGAGCGATTGACGTTGGTGATTGTTTAAATTGGATGTGGAGTGAAGCGACGGGCTGGGTTTGCCAACCCAGGTCAAGGAACTGCTGGAGTGAGTACTCTTTCTTCTACTAATCTGTGTATTCAATTAGATCAACTGGAATTGAAGTTAGTTCTTGAAGACGTTTCGCTAGTCATCCGACTGGATCTCTCAATTCAGAATGACTTGTACAAGAATCTGTGGCATATGTACCTTGGAAAATCCCAATTAGCATATCACAGCCAAGTGTTAAGGGCGTGATTAGATAGTGGCTAAGAGGTGTTATAGGAAGCCCAGAGTAAGTGTCAAAAACCTCTTAGCCACTATCAATCACGCCCTAAACACTGGCTGTGATATGCGAATTGGGTTTCCAGGGTACATAATTGCCCACAGATTCTTGTACAAGTCATTCGAATTGAGGAAAGCAGTCAGATGGACTTGAGAAACGTCTTCAAAAACTAAACTTCAAGTCCGGTTGCTATCAAAAGTAAATAAGGAATAAAGAAAAGGGCTGAGAAAACAGCCTTGAGGGTACGCCAAGTACTAACTATGGAGAACACTGATTATGAATTGAGAGAGTAATTAAAAAATTAATATTTATGCTCAAAAATAGTATAACGTTGGGATAAAAGCGCACATATGCATTCGTTCGAGCTGAGTTATATTGAATAAATTACTTATTAATAGCATATCATAGATCAACTTTTCTTGTATGCAAACTGATATGGATCTAAAGTTGGTGGAATGAAGGACTTTGAATTTTTTAAAATCCGTTTTTTCAAAACATTGGCAATCAAAGATGAAATAGCTATAGGACGAAAATCATTTAGTTTATGGGCACCATGTTTTTTGGAGTGGTATAATTCCCAGAATCCTCCAGTTGAGCGAGGGAACTCGGTATGGTTGGAGAATTGAATCCCTGAACATTGCATTCAGATTTCCTGTAGAATCCAACTGAGTCTGTTCCGCGTGGGGCTGACTTTGTGTCAATGTTATGGTAGGTGACCTGTCACTGGATCTGACTCAATTAAAAACCTCTACAGTGAGTAAAACACAAACATTGTATGTTCAGATCTTTAAATCATTATTTTCATTATATGTTTTACGGTATTCATAGTGTAGAACAGACAATTGTCCAGTATATACTAGTCATGAATTAAATTCAGCAAACTAAAGACTAAACCATTTAAATAACCACCTACATACTCACCCTGAATCTGTACAAGTGTCCACATTGTCCTCTTCCTCCACGTGCGGTTACGGTCTGTACCTCACAGGTATAATTCCCAGAACCTCCAGTGAGCGGAGGAACTCGGTATGGTGGATGAAGAATCCCGCACATTGATACCATTCTGTATGAATCCAAACTGAGCTCGTGTAGTCGCTCTCGCGGGGGCTGGGGCTTGTGTCACATGTTGGTTCATGTGACTCCTCCATTAAATCAGGATTTATGTTTATTTGTGGGGACAGTGTGAAAAGCTCAGAAGAGAGATTGATCAAATGTAAAGGGCAAGTCCACCATTCAGATAAAAATTTGCGATATCATTAAACACCAAACCCCTAAACTGCAATAGTTGGCAAGCTGGAAATAAATAAACACCTGCAACGCAATCGCATGAATCGGTGTGCGTTTTCAGTGCGTTGATGCGTTTTCAATGATCTGAAAAAAACGCAAGTGCAAATCCCAAAAAACGCAGCAGTGTGGCCTAGCCTTTATTTGAAATGCTGCCCACCATGTCCCGTTTCTTCTTCAAGATAGCAACTTTCAGTCATGCATATGGCAGTGATATTAATGCCAATGACTGGGTGATATTTCATCTGGTGCCTCCGCCCCCTCCTTGATGGAATGTGTCTATAAGAGAGGTTTGGGCATTGGCATGCTTAAGTGTTCCTTCTTTCTGTGTAAAAGTTAAAGTGGATGTAGTTCCCCTTTAAACATTCCTGTAGACTTCAACGCCTAAACAAGATGCAGAGACAGAATGAGATAGACAGAGTGTACACCAATAGAATACTACAATATAATTAATAATGCGTATAATAGATGAAGTGCACTTTGGTTAACCGAGGATATGGTACAGAAAGAACTCAAATAAGGTTATATTATAGATCTCCTGGGCGGAAAAATACATCCTCGGGTACTTAAGGAGCAAGTTCAGTTTTATCTAGGCAATTGTTTTTATTTTTGCTGATTCCCTCATGTCCGGTGTGGATGTGGCCTCTGGTGGAAAAAGGCTGATGTTATTCCAATACTTCAAAAAGGGTAGTCGTTCACAGCCGGGTAATTACAGGCCTGTAAGTTTAACTTCAGTGGGGGGAAGATCCTGGAAGTTATAAGGGAACAGTTCTAGAGTATGTTTCAAGGCTGACATTATAAGTAGTAACCAGCATGGATTTAGGAGGAATAGATCTTTGTCAAACAACTTGCTTGGCTTTTATGGGAAGTAAGTAAAAATTTAGACTCTGGCATAGCAGAATAAGATGAATAATTGAATAAGATGCAGAGATGCAGAGAGTAGTTGTAAATGGGGCTTTATCATTATGACCTAAAGTGTTAAGTGGGGGCCACAGGGTTCTGTGTTGGGGCCGCTTCTATTTAATCTATTATTAATGATTGTGGAAGGGGGTATTGTCAGCAAGGTTTGTTTGCTGACGACACAAAACTTGTCGACCATTAAAAACTTCAGAGGATGTGCAATCGTTGCAGGGGAATCTAGGATAGATTGTCAATGGGCTGCTAAGTGGCAGCAGGAGATGTCAATCGTTGAGAAATGTAAGGTGAGCATTTTTGGACTTAAAAATCCTTGGTGCTTACACTATAAATGGCTTGTTTAAGTGAATCCGTTAGTAGAGATCTTGGAGTATTGGTGGATAACAAACTTAAAGGTAGCAAGCAGTGCCAGGCTGGCAAACAGCCAGAGCCAGCATGGTATTTCTTGTATAAAGAGGTATGGATATCAAGGAGGAAGGAAAATGTAATTCCCTCTTTACAAAGCATTGGTAGGCCTCATTTGCAATATGCAGTGCAATTTTGGAATCCTGTGTACAAAAAGGACATCTTTGAAATGGAAAGGGTTCAGAGAGGGCAACTAAATTAATAAGGGGATTGGGTGGAGCTTGAATATGAGAGAGAGACTGGAAAAGTTACAATTATGTACGTGGAGAAAAGGCGCTTGAGTGGGGATATGATTTACTGTGATAATAACATTAACGGCCATATCAATAAACTATCTGGGGCATTGTCCCAATAGAACATTGTCAGAAGACATGGACATCCCTTAAGACTGAAGAAAAAAAGGTTTAGGTTCAAGTTGGGAAAGGGTTTTCACTGTAGAGAATGGTAAAGCTATGGAACTGTCTTCCAGTGGACGTTGTTTGGCAGGTTCATTGGTCAGTATAATAAAAGCTAGATGAGTTTCTACAAAACAAGGATGTAAAAGTTACTGGTATTGATACATAAAGTAGACGTGGGAAAGGGTTTGTCACGTGGAACGGTTTAAAAGCTATGGAACTGTCTTCCAGTGGACTGTTGTTATGGCAGGTCATTGGTCAGTTTAATAAAAAAGCGGATGAGTTTCTACAAACAAGGAATGTTAAAGTACTGGTATTGATACATAAAGTAGAGTTGGGAAGGGTTGTCACTGTGAGAAACGGTAAAGCTATGGAACTGTCTTCCAGTGGACGTTGTTATGGCAGGTTCATTGGTCAGTTTAATAAAAAGCTGGATGAGGTTTCTACAAACAAGGAATGTTACAAGTTACTGGTATTGATACATAAAGTAGAGTTGGGAAAGGGTTGTCACTGTGGAACGGTAAGCTATGGAACGTCGTCCAGTGGACGTTGTTTGGCAGGGTCATTGGTCAGTTACTAAAAAGCTGGATGAGTTTCTACAACAAGGAATGTTACAAGTTACTGGTATTGATACATAAAGTAGAGTTGGGAAAGGGCTGTCACTGTGAAACAGTAAAGTATGGAAACTGATTCCAGTGGCGTTGGTATGGCAGGTACATGGTCAGTTTAAAGGCATGTCCACCCCAAAACTATAATCCACCAAACTACTGGCCCCCCACCATGTAGTGTAGTTTAATCCTTACCTCACATCCCAGCTCCATAGGGTTCTCCTGTAGTCCCCCCCCCCAAAGTCCCAAAAATGACTACCAGGAGGCTAGCAGAGTCCATATAGGGATCACTGCTGCAGGCTGGCCTCAGGTAGATTTTTGCCATGCGTACTACAGCCTCTTTCCCCCCTCCCTCCCCTCCTCTCCCCCCTCTCCCACCGTTATACTATCCCTCCCCCAGCGATAATCCCCTATTAATTATAATACCCGTGGTACCCCAGCCCCAAACGCATAATTTTTTTTTTTAGAAAGCTCCCCAAATCTTACTTACCTCTACCTCTTTCCTCCGGCGAAGTGAGATTGCCGCGCCGCGTGTCTGTGATTGGCTGCCGCTCAGCCAATCACAGACGCGGCTGCCGGTCCCGCCCCTCTGCTTGCATTTCCTTGCAAGCGAGGGCTGGGGAGGCGCGGAGGAGGATCGGGGGAGGGTAAGTAGAGTTTGGGGGGGGGGGTTTCTAAAAAAAAAAATTTATAGCGGTTGGGGCTGGGAGCCCAGGGGGGAGCGTATATGAAAAAAAAAATTTTAGGGTGGGACATAGCCTTTAATAAAAAGCTGGATGGAGTGTTCACAACAAGGAAGTTACAAGTTACTGGTATTGATACATAAAGGAGAGTGGGAAAGGGTTGGTCACTGGAGAACGGTTAAAGTATGGAAACTGTCTTCCAGTGGAGTTGTTATGGCAGGTTCATTGGTCAGTTAATAAAAAGACTGGATGAGTTCTACAACAAGGATGTTACAGAAGTTATGGTATGATACATAAAGTAGAGTTGGGAAAGGGTTTGTCATGTGAGAATGGTAAAGCTATGGAACTGTCTTCCAGTGGGCGTTGTTATGGCAGGTCATTGGTCAGTTTAGTAAAAAGCTGGATGAGTTTCTACAAACCAGGAATGTACAAGTTACTGTTACTGGTATGATACATAAAGTAGAGTTGGGAAAGGGCTTTCACGTTGAGACGGTATAAAGCTATGGAAACTGTCTTCCAGTGGACGTTGTTGGCGTCATTGGCAGTTTAATAAAGCATGGAGGAGGTTTTACAAACAAGGAAGTGTTACAAGTTACTTGGGAATTGGTACATAAGTAGAGTGATCCAGGGAAAATTTCCGATTGCCACTTGGAGTCAGGAAGGAATGTTTTCCCCCATTCATGGAAATTTGGGTGGGGTGTTGTTGCTTCCTCGGTCAACAGTAGGCTAGGAAATGAGGTAGTGATTGCAGGTGGGATTGGATGATGGAGATGTCTTTATTCTAACCCTTAAATACGTATACTGTACTATACTAAATATTTTAAACTATATTATAAACTTATATGTAAATGGGTAGTTTACCAGTTATTAATAAAGGGGAATGTCCACCCTCCAAACTAAAATGTTAATCCCATTGCTGGGCCACTATTAGTGTTTCAAAAATCCTTACCTTACATCACTGCTCCTTATGGTTCTCCTGCAGTGCTTGTTCCACAGTCAGGAAAGTGAAGAGTGGGAGCGGTCAGTGAGGTGAAAAGGTTTACGCCTCTTCTCTGTCCTCACTGAGGAGCAGGCATGTGCAAGGGGGGGGGGGGGGGGCTTTTACCTCCCCACCTCTGGGTCTCTCATCTGTGCAGGTTTAGTTTTAGGGTAATCCCTTTCAGTTAAGTGTAGCTTCCACCCTCCCATACCCGAACCACATGGTGTATTGTAAATAAAAAGCATTTTTCCGGGAAGTGGCATAGTTGCATTAGAAGCTGAAGCTGTGGTAACCCCGTGGGAGAAAGTAAGTTTCTTCCAAACTACACTACCGACAACATTATAGATTTAGGGTGGAAATGCGGTGGAAAATAACATATATAAGATAATAATTGGGTTTTGAAATGAAGATAAAAATGTAAAAAATCTCCTTTATAAATATGTCCCCAAGTGATGGAACATTGGGCACAGTGAGTGACATGGACCAGGTCTATTACATAGTGCACACTGGAATATAATACAAAGTTCCTTTGTTAATTAGAAATACTGTATTATTCAGTTAGATCAACTGAACTAAACTAAAGTTTAGGCCGGAAGATATTCGATAGTTCACCCTAATGGTAATTCTCTCAATTCACATGACTTGTACAAGAATCGTTCAATACCAAATAAAAACCCGGAAAATGTGTCCCAATAGCAAATAACATCAAGGGTTCAGTACATCAATAAAAGCAAGAGGTAAGGGACCTCCATATAACAGCAAGGGGTAAGGGACCTCCATTAAAACAGAAAGGGGTCAGGGACCTCCCTATTATAACAGCAAAAAAAAAAAAAGGGGTCAGGGACCTCCATATAACCAGCAAGGGGTCCAGGGACCTCCATAAAACAAGCAGAGGGCGTCAGGGACCTCATATAACAGCAAGGGGGTCAGGGGACCTCCTAATAACAGCAAGAGGAGGGACTCCAATAACAGCAAGGGGTCAGGGACCTCCTATATAGCAGCAAGGGGGTCAGAACCTCCATATGAACAGCAAGGGGTCAGGGACCTCCATATAAAACAGCACAAGGGGTCAGGGACCTCCAAGAACGCAAGGGGTTAGGGACCTCCATATAACATATAAATACTCTTTGCTAAGTAAAGAACTACTGGATATAAGTTATTTTGGTTTGAGAAGCTTGTAGAACAGGTAAACGGTTGACAGTTTATAAACCTTTTTATTGCAGTTTTAATTCCTTTTTATTCACTTGTGCTTTTTAAAGTGAAAAAAAATAAAGGATTTTTTAGATTAGTTAAGTGTGAACAGCCCCCATTTGTTTGAAAAAAAAAAAGCCAAAGATGATCCACATAATCTGTGAATCACTCTAATTGGGATAAATAGGAACACCACGCTAACCCCTGAATACTGACAAATTTTAAATGCACTATATTTTAATCTATGATGTTTTTATAGATTGGAATTTGGATAGCATTGGTCTTACCAATTAGTTTAATATATTTTGTTCTTCAGGTTACCACAACGAGTAGCTGCGCAGCTGCTTTTAAAATATTTTAAACGTAGGAAGGTAAATGAGTGTTTTGGGATCTTGAACCCTCCCTCATTGAGATAGGAAGAAACTTGAAGAGGGGCGAAGAGTAACATAGCCCACTGAAACAGTTCCATAGAATACACTAATTTCCCCAACCTTGTTGCATTAATTTTGCTTCTTGGCTGCCGGAAAGGATCCGTTTGGATAAAGTTTTTGGTCTCCAAACTCTTTTGGTTTGGGAGTCGCCACTACATGTTTTTCTTATCTAAAATCCCAAGTAAGTCCCAAAGTAGTCCAAAATTGTTGTTCACTTCATCAATCCGTTTGAAGAAACTGTAAGGTTTCTGGAATTGGGACGCAATAAGACGGATATTGACGGCTGTACTATTAGAATATTGTCTAGATAAGCAAATAACAAAATTCCATAATTTTCAGCTTCTACAAAGCCACAATTAATATCTTTGAGAACACTCGTGGGTGGCTGTCGCCAATTCCAAACGGTTAAGACTTTGTATTGGTAATGGTTCCGTTGAAGTGGATATTTCTGTGGCCAGGTGTGGAGATAGATAAGAATGTTCGATAAGCATCTATTTTGCACAGCCAATTCCTTGCCTTAAAATGGTTGAAGCACTACCCTTAAGGATCCATTTTGAAAGATCTACTTTTAGAAAAACGATTTAGGAAACAAAGGTCCAAATTGGTTGGATTCTCCCGATTAATTATTAGAAAAGAGGAGAAGTGATCCCCTTTCCCTCTTCAATATTGGAAACCCATTTCCAGAAAAGTCCTTGTTATTCCTGGAGGATTAAAATCTCCCTTAAATCTTTGATTTGCAAATGGTCCTGTCTTTGGTTCCCTGGCTGTAAAAAAGGACATTCGTCGGTGGGAATTCCAAGCTGGTAACCAAGGAGAAATGTGTCAAAAACCATCACCTGTTGAAGGATGACGCCCCACACCATCCTGAACTTGATGAAGCCTCAACTTACTTTGGGATGAATGAAAGATCTTTTTCTTTTGGTGTTTAGCACTCTGGGAGGAAAGGAGTGGTAGTTGTCCTCCAGTTTCTATTGTTAAAGGTCTCCCAGATCTGTATAATTTGGCATCACGAAGGGAAGGCCTGCTGATACGTGTTGGCGTTGGCTTCCTCTGTCTATTGGGGTGGTAGGTAACAGAATCTTCTTTTATACACATTTTCTGAGGTAATATCATTGAAATGATTCTGAATAGGAAAATCTCTCAAAAGGCCCCAAATAGGAGATTGGTTTGTAGCTTGATTCAGCTTGCCATGAGTAGCAAAGGGCTCGCGAGTGGCTACTGACAGGCCTAGGTGTATAGCTCCGAGAAATTTGAAACTATCCAAGGAGGCTTCAGAAACAAAGGAGTTACAAACTAATGTTTTGGATCATCTCCCTGCTTTGTACCTCGCTCGGTCCCCCCTCCTCCCCCCCCCCCCCCCCCCACCACCCCGGGGTTGGGCAGGGACACTCAATAACGCTTTATCTACCATCTTCAATCCAAAAATTATTGGCCCTAGATAAGCCCTTGATGGCCAAAGCTGGCCTTCACGCCAGGCTCCAATTGTAACATTATGATCTATTTAAAATGGAATCCTGTCACCTTTACGGGAAGTCCTTTACTTTACATGGCTAAAGATGTCCTTCTTCTATTCCTGCAATCGGACTGCATCTACCTTCGGTGGTGTTGAATTCCAGAATTTGAAAACCTCTGAGAGAAGTGCCTAAATCTTTAAAAACGCTGGGTAGGAGATCGTTTGAGATGGCACCACACCATTCATTTAAAAATATTGGTATTGTCTCATGGAACTGGCAAGACCTTAGGAGTGACTATATAAAGTTTTCCCAAAATTAGGGTCATTAGTTGATCAACTAGTACAGGGTCTATGTTAGAATTGGGTCCAATATCCGTCTCCCATTTTCTTCTTTGCCTGTTGGGAAGGACCAGGCTCTCTTTTGAGTTGGTTAACAAAAGGAGCACCTTCTCTAAGGATGCCTTAGTTATAGGACTCGTCATTCCTTGATCCACTGAAGGGGAAAAAAGTGTCAAACAATTTGCACAGAATGTGTTTTCGCTGGCATGCGCTATGGACACACTGTGATGTGATTTAGCAGGCTAAGATCTCTCCCTCTCTGTACTGTAGGTACTGAAAAAGCCAAAAGTATTTAATAACATAAAACGGGTGAGGAACACAAATCTCTCAGTACAAGGGCACCCCCTGGATGGGGATCTGGAATTTTACGCGAGGAGAAATCAAGTCCTAAATGAACTTCAACAAAACATAAAGAATAGACACAAACCACCAGGTAACAAGGTAAGGGCGTTATCAATAAATACCCCAAGCTACAGGTTGTTGAAAAATAACCCTGGGCAAGTGGAAGAAAGCTGTCAGGGCATGGTTGAGCAGCTACCGTATTTTTGGGTTTATTTCCCACACTGCAAAATTGCGGGTCGCGCTGCTATGACGAAAAAGGGTGCGCATGAATACGTGCGGAAGAAGTCCGCCATGCTTCCATCTATTGCCTTGCAATACCGGAAGGCATGTTGCCCAACACTCTGACTGCACTACAAGAGAGCAGTACAGGTCTTCAATAATGAGAGGATGATTGGACCACATTAAAGAGGTAGCTCCACAAGGAATCCGCCAATATTTGTGGAACAGGAACAAAAAAATACAAAGGTGATAGGGCTGATGGAGCCAATATTTACAAAGATGATGATGCCAGGAGAGTATATTTGTAAATGGGACAGGACGGTTGGTGGCCTTTTTCCTTAAGATTTAGTCAAGGCTGAGTCTGACCAGGAATTGGTCTTCTGTTGCAATTGGTTCTTATATGATGGGCCATCCGTTGATGCAGTTGCTGTTTGGTACTCCCCACATTACAAATAAGAGCCTCTTAAACTGCACTGCATGCGTATATGATTGTCACTCTTCACTGCCACGACACTGCGTATATGAGTGTCAATCTTCACTGAACTGCCACTGAGTATATATGATGTGTGTTCAGTATTTGGGTTCATTAGGATTTACTCTTGTACAATTTGCTGGCGCCAGTGTTGTTGTTTCATTAATAAATAAACAAGATGACAGGACGAGGGGGTGTCTACTGAAAAACTTTGTTTTAAGTTTCTCTGGACCACTTCATGTGGGCTAACCAGTTCTTCATACAACAGATCTTGTATAAAGTCATTCTGAATTAAGAGATCAAGTCAGCTGCTTTAGAATGAGGATTGAATGTTTCAATTCAAAAAATTTCAGTTGATCTAACCCTAATATCACAGACTCTACCATGACCTAGATGACATGAATAATTCAGATTATACCATAACCTGGATATGAATGATGAATGAATACTAATACTACAGATTTATACATGACCTGGATGGATGAATATTACAGATATACCATGACCTTGGATGGATGAATCTTCAGATAAACAACGACCTGGGATGAGATGAATATTACAGATATACAATGACTGGATAGATGAATATTACAGATATACCATGACTGTTTAGGTTTTTATATATTCTGGATAATCCTTAGCCGAATAAGCAGCCATTTTGTTTTCGCCCGCCATTTTGTGGTTGTCCATATTACTTAGTAGTTGTTTCTCAAAATGTACCAAGCCCAAGCTGTTTCTCATGGCCATGATAAACAGTTATCTCAAGGTCTTTTGGCCTCCTACATTCCAAGTTTAGACGTTCATCGGCAGACAATGTGTCTGACCACACCCTTTCTCTTGTGAAAAACTCAATGTAATAACTAAATAAAGTGAGTTGTTTAGATTTTTGCTACAAAGAGATGTGTGTTCAACTCTATCTCCGGACGCTGTAAATTTGTATGTAATGTGGTTTTGTTGTAAAAAGGTTCCTTAGTGCGTCTGAACAGGAACAATTAATCAATAAGAAGTCCGGGGGGACTTAGTGAGGATATTATGCTAAACCCATGACTGGATGGATGAATATTATATATACCAGACCCTGGATGAATAAACTTGGCAAACGTGCAGATTGCAGGAATTGGCAACCTGGGGGAAAAAATGCCGGTACTGGGCCAGGGGCCAAGGGGCCAGTACAGTAAAAATGGTGGGTGGAGATGGGCAGAAGGTGGAGAAGGAGAAGATATTTGTAAGGGTCTCACCAGGGGACAGTAGGGGACGGAAAGGCAAGGATAGGGGGGCTTATTTCCCAGGTGGTTCGTCACAAACAGATTGGCCATTTTAAGGTGTGAAGATGTGTGAGGACGATGGGCTCGGAGCACAGTAGCAACAATAGATGTATGGAGCGGGCCTTTCCCTTGAGCCCAGGGGACGGCCGATACTCCAATCACAAGGGAGGGAGAGAAGAACTGGGGGCTAGAAGGATAGACAGGGTGGTAGTGGTAGGGGATTGATTATATTTATTAGAAGGGTAGATTAGGGTAATCGTAGACCAGGACCCTGCATGCCGAACAGGTGTGTCTGGCCTTGGTGCGAGGTTCGACATTGTGGTGGATCGTTGTGGTAGACAGATATGGGGTGGGGCTGGAGTGAACCGGCCGGTTCTTTCTGGTTTCACATTGGTGCCAATGACAAATTAGGGTGGAGGTGAGGTCCTAAAAAATGATTTCGAGAATTTAGGGGCCAAGTAAAAGAAAGGACCTCCAGGGGGTAGTGATTTCAAGAAATTACTACGCAGCCAAGTGTACGCTAGGGAGGCAAAGGGAGCTCAGGAGTATAAATGCCCGTGGGCTAGAGAGTGGTGTAAGGAGAGGGTTTGGGTTTAGAGAAACTGGGCTGACTTTTCTGTTGGCTAACAGGCTCTTCTCTAGTAGTATGACGGATTGCACATCAATGGTGATGGTGGGCAAACTGTTTTGGGGGAGAAGATGGCGTAGGGGGTTGGAGGAGATTTTCAACTAGGGTATGGGGGGGGAGGGGAAAGTTTAATTACACAGGGGTAGATTAGATAGAGAAGTTAGGGATCTGGGGGCTAGTAACCAACGGAGGGAGGAGAAGGAGGAGGGGGAGCATAGAGGATAAAGGAGGGCATTGTTACGACCATGTATGGAAGTAAATCCAATTGATAATCTAAAAACTGTATTTTACAATTGCAAGGAGTCTGGTGGAACACACGGCGAACTTGAAAGAAAGCTCTAAAGGAAAGGATGATGTAATTGGTATAGCAGAATCATGGCTTAAGGATTTCAAACGGCTGGACAGTAAATATGAAGGGTACTCCTTTATTAGACATGACAGCGGTTAATAAGAAAGAGGAGGAGTATGTATGTAGGTTAAACAGGAATTGAAGCCAAATTTAAAGATGGAATAGATGGGGAATGCAAATGATGCGGGCAGAAACCATCTGGGTGGAGAACTGTGTACAGGAAGCAAGAAGGTAGGTAAATTAATTGTTGGGAGTTGAGTGTGTGTTATAGCGGCCAAAATGCCGGGAAGAGGTGGATGGAAATGAATCTCCATATGCAGTTGGCGAAGGCTGCTGGTATGGGGCATGTTCTGGTATGGGGATTTTAACTACCCTGAATAGATTGGAGAGTAATGGAACTGCCAGCACCTCAAAAGGTATATAAGTTCTTCATTTCCTTATGAGCATTTTCTTTCACAGATGTGAGAAGTTACTACTAGAAAGAATTTGCGTTGTTGGATCTGGTGAATATATAAACCCAGAGCGCATTTTGGAGATAAGGGTAATGGAAGCTTAGGAATAGTGACCATGATATAGTGTCATTAATATAGTTGAAGAAAATAAGGGCATGGCTTAACAAAACTTTTAACTTTAGGAAAAGCTACTTTATGCTTTAAAGGAATCGCTCCTGAACTCATAGTGACTGGGGGGAACTGTTTCTAGGTAAAGACTACTGAGAGTGTTGGACCACTTTTAAAGGGATAATTAAACTATAACAGCTCCAATCGGCTACCTTAGGAAACAAGTGTAAAAAAAATTAGGTCCACTCCTGCAGCTTAAGTGCTCAGGGTAAAAGGGAAAGGAAAAAAAAAGAAACGGCTTTAAAAGTTTCTGAAAGCAGAAGGCACAGAAACAGGCTTACAGTGGACTTCAAAAGTGGTAATAAGAGTGGCAAGAAACGAATTAAACTAGGCTAAAAAGAAAATGAAATACGGTATTGCCGAACAAAAGCAAGTCCAACCCCAAGATGTTTTTTAAGGTATACAAATGTAAAAAAATGAGAATATGAGAATGTGGGACCATAAATAATGGAGCGGAGGTGGTTGTTAGAGGATGCCGAAAAGGCTTAATATGCTAAACCGTTTTTTTACACGGTTTTTACTGTAGAATCCTTAAAGTAGCGGATTTGTAACAATGTTGCAGGAGGAAATTGAAGAGGTTTTCACATTGTGATAACAGAGGAGATGGTACGGAATCAATTAGGACAAGTTAAATTCAATAAAGAGCCCCAGGAACAGATGGATTTGATCCTAGGATTTTAAAAAAGGAGCTTAGGTCAGTTCAGCAAGACCACGTGTCTCATCTTTTCAGATTCGCTTTGGTCTGGGGATGTGACGCATTGCGCTGGATTGAAAAAAAAAGCCAAGTATACCAATATTCAAAAAAGGTAGTCGTTCATCAGCTGGTAAATATAGACCTGTAAGCCTAAACATCAGTGGTAGGACGGTGATGGAAACTTTTGTTAATGGAGAATATCCTTGACTTTGTGCCCGAGAGCATCTGATTAGTAGTAGTCGCAATGGATTTATGAGAAAGAGATCATGCCAGACAAGATGTTAATTGGTTTTATGAAGAAGTGAGTAAGAAGGTGATTCAGGCACGTGTGTGGATGTGGTATATTTTGGATATTTTGCAAAAGCCGTTGATACTTGTGCCACATAGAGAGACTAATGTATTAAAATGAGGACCTGTTGGCATTGAAAGAAAACATTTGTTCATGGATAGGAAGAAATGGTTATTGGACAGCAAAACAGAGAGTGGTGGTTAAGGGAGCTACATTCTCTGGGGCTAAGTTCTAAGCGGAGTCCTGCAGGGTTTCTGTACTGGGGCCGCTCTGTTTAATCGTTTGTAAATGACTTAGAGGGGGGAATTGAGAGCAAGGGTCTCTGGTTGATGAGAAACTAAATTATGCAGAGCTTTGGAAAACTTACAATGAGGTGCAGTGATGCAAGCAGACCTAGGATAGATTATCAAAATGGGCAGCAGAATGGCAGATGAGATTCAATGTGATAAATGTAAGGTGTTGATGCATTGGATTGGATATACCTCCTGGGCCACCTACACCATCAATAACTGCGGTTAGGTGCCTATCGGAACAGGAAAAAGATTTGGGGGTTGACCCCAGTATAAAGTACCCCAGTATATAGTACCCCAGTATACAGTATCCCAGTATATAGTACCCCAGTATACAGTACTCCAGTATATAGTATCCCACTATACTGTACCCCACTATACTGTACCCCAGTATGCAGTACCTCAGTATATAGTGCCCCAGTATTCTGTATCCCAGTATATAGTATCCCACTATACTGTTCCCCAGTATACAGTACCCCAGTATATATTATCCCAGTATACAGTACCCCAGTATATAGTACCCCAGTATACTGTACCCCAGTATATAGTACCCCCATATATAGTACCCCAGTATATAGTACCCCAGTATACAGTACCCCAGTATATAGTACCCCAGTATATAGTACCCCAGTATACTGTATCCCAGTATATAGTATCCCACTATACTGTTCCCCAGTATACAGTATCTCAGTATACTTCATCCCAGTAAATAGTATCCCACTATACAGTACCCCAGTATACTGTACCCCAGTATATAGAACCCCAGTATATAGTACCCCAGTATATAGTATCCCAGTATATAGTATCCCACTGTACTGTACCCCAGTATACAGTACCCCAGTATATAGTACCCCAGTATACTGTATCCCAGTATATACTATCCCACTATACTGTACCCCAGTGTACAGTACCCAAGTATACTGCATTCCAGTATACAGTACCCCAGTATACAGTATCCCACTATACAGTACCCCAGTATACAGTATCCCACTATACAGTATCCCATTATACAGTATACAGTGAAATCCTGTATGGCAATTACAACAAGTAGATCGTGCCATGTTCACTCAATAGAATGTTCGCATGTTCACTCAATAGAATGTTTGCATGTTCACTCAAGAATGTTCTGCATGTTCACTCAATAGAATGTTCTGCATGTTCACTCAATAGAATGTCTGCAGGTTCAATCATAGAATGTTTCTGCATGTTCACTCAATAGAATGTTCTGCATGTTCACTCAATAGAATGTTCTGCATGTTCACTCATAGAATGTTCAGCATGTTCACTCAATAGAATGTTCTGCATCTTCACTCAATGGAATGTTCTGCATGTTCACTCAATAGCATGTTCACTCAATAGAATGTCGCATGTTCATCAATGAATGTTCTGCATGTTCACTCAATAGAATGTTGCATGTTCACTCAATAGAATGTCTGCATGTTCACTCAATAGAATGTTCTGCATGTTCACTCAATAGAATGTTTCGCAGGTTTCACTCAATAGAATGTTCTGCATGTTCTCTCAATAGAATGTTTGCATGTTCACTAATAGAATGTTCTGCATGTTCACTCAATGGTATGTTTCTGCATGTTTCACTCAATAGAATGTTCTGCATGTTCACTAGCCTTAACATTTTTAATTATTTTTTGTTTTGGATTTTGTTTTTAATGTTTTAGATTTAGTTCAGTGTTTAGTCTTTTTTTTTTTTTTTTCTATTGTACAGTTTTGCTTGAAAATAGTGGAAATAATGTAGCACAATTTAATTTTTGCATCATTACGAGAATTTGGGTCGATTTGAACCCGGTTCCAAAATGGATCTGACGGTTCCAAAGTTTGACTGAACGTTTGGAACTCTTGAATTTCGTGGAACTTGGAATTTTGGATATTTTTATATTTTTTTAAAAAAGTTCAACAACTTTCAAAATAAAAGTTCTCAAACGCTCAGAACGTATCACACTCATCAAAACCCAGGTTCAATGCTGATTTAGATAAATAACAATATTGTAAACCCTCGATCCTGAATTTGTAAACCCACAAAATATTCAATGTGGAACCTTGAAAATATCTTGAATGTGAAGAAATTCATTTTTAATAAGTTGTTTTCTATGTACGTGTTCCGCAGACCATTTCCCAGGTCTCTGTGTCCTTAAACTAACTTACTATTGCTATTTATGCCTTAAACAGAAAAGAACTCCCAGATTTCAAACATCTTTAATTATTACTCAGGACTGGGCAAGAATTTATTTTCGATTAGGGAATAATGAAAATCAACTTCAATTGAATATATTTTAAAAGTCCTAATTTGTTGAAATAACACTGTACAGCTCATTCATTGTATGTTTGTTCCCAATTTAAATAATGAGTTGAATCTGTTTCTAGTGGGTAAAATCCAGTTACCTCCTTTCATTCGATGGCAGAGTTTCTGTCTGTACTTGTAAACAAGGATGGGGATAGCAGCAAAGATGAGAAGCAGAACTATGAGATCCCAATGAGAACTGGTACCAGGATTGTCCGACTCCCCACTGTAAGAAATAACAACCTCCATTGTGAGATAACACAAAATAATTAACATTTTAGGGAGATACAAAGCATAACCAGGATTTTTAGAAATAAAGAGGAAAAAAACAAAGTGTTATACAAATAAAACAGACATTTAAAATATCTTGTCACACACAGACAACACTTTATATATAACATGTGGTCCTATGTGTTAAATGTGCAATCAAAGCCAATGAAGAGGGGCTGCAAAAGAAAAAATGGTGTATAGAGTACCTGAAGTGTCCCCCTTAGCAATCGTGGAATACCTCTTTACATTAAACTATAAATGTCCAATATAGCGGACAAAAATAACTCATGTGATCTAGATACATTTTTATTGCACAAATGCCCAAACAAAACACATACACCATCAAATATTATTCACCAGTAGACTGAAAAACAAACATCAGAACAGGTTTAAAAACACACATAATACATGTGGCAAACTTCATGGGTTCTGGTGACCTGCTTTTTCTGATCTGTTGAGTTTCTTTATGTGATTCGTGATTGTGATTAAGGATGGCCGTGTCGCGGATCCGAACCCGGATCCACCGCGGATTTATCCGTTCGTAAACGGCGGATTTTTCCGGATTTTCCGCCTTCCGAACTTCCGAACCGCGGATTTCTCGTATTTTCGAAAAATTTCGAAATTACGAGGATTTCCCGTATTTTCGAAAATACATATTTTTCGAAAAATCACTCAAAACAAAATAAGTATCAGATAAGACTGAAACTAAGGCAATATAAACCCACTTAACTCAGAAAAACACCTGACGCTTCTCCCACGGGCATAGAAATAGGGAGATTGAAACCCCCCAAAAAATCCTGAGGAAATAAAAAATGAGATATGAAGCTAAATAAAACCTTCCAACAGATAATGAATGAAAGATATGTCATTTATTGCAAACCATGTATCACACCCCCATAATACCCTACCAAAATATACATATACAACAACCAATGTATGAAGCAAATTGGTCTCACTGCCTCAGTGTTGGCACTTGGGTTCAAGAAGATGCTTCTGCTCAAATATTTGTAAATAGTTGATTTTTTGCACTATTGTTTATTTTTGTTATTAATGGTATTTGCAAATAGAGTAAGCAATGATTTTATTCATGAGAATACTTACCTCTTTATGAATATGCAATTTTTGTGGCACCGTGGTATTAGGTCTCATTTGTTAATTGTTTATGTAAATGGGATAAATAGGCAAACATGGAGGAGGAAATGATGATGTGCAATATCCCTGAAGAAGTCCCACCTATCCACACACGGGGGTGAAACGCGTGTTGGATTATGTGTTGAATTGTATAAACGTGGACAATTGGAGATAATCTTTCTAGGACCAGGGTGTGCGGAGGTAAGAGAGGTTTCCACTCCCGCCAGGTGTTAGTTTGTTTGGGTGAAGAGAGATGGAGTCAGCCCACGTGATGTGAACCAAGGACGCGCATAGCGATCTGCAAAACCAAGGAGTATTGGTGCGGAAAATGCTGGAGATGAGGCTCGCCCATAGGTGATTCAGGGAGACAGACATCTTCCGAGTAAGTCCCAGCACCACCTGAGCATAGGAGTGGGACTCGCACTACCGATGGCACTCTTGGTAAGATAGCTCCTTGGTATTTATATTGTGATATTGTTCGGTCCAGCATACTAATAGGACTTATGCATGAGACACTTTGGACTTGATCGGACTTCGGTTATTACGTTTGCCACGTGTGTTATGTGTGTTTTTTAACCTGTTCTGATGTTTGTTTTTAGTCTACTGGTGAATAATATTTGTTATGTGTTTTGTTTGGGCATTTGTGCAATAAAAACGTATCTAGTCACATGAGTTATTTTTGTCCGCTATATTGGACATTTATAGTTTAATGTAAAGAGGTATTCCACGAGTGCTAAGGGGGATACTTTGGGTCCTCTATACCCATTTTTTTGTTTGTAGATAATTATTTTTGACCTAGCACCACCTGTATATAGGTAGTTTGGAACCTCAGACACTTCATTGTGTAGTTTAATTGTATTCCCGTGACTCCAGATTAATTTAGTATTTTTTATAATGAAGAAAGACTAAATAGACACTGAAACTTTATTTGATCATTAGTGAAAAGTCGTATTAATGTGTCATTTTCTTACACACACAAAAAAACTTATGCACCTTATCCCTGACTATAGACAATAAAACGATAAAAGGAACACAACTAATCATATATTATATAACTGCAGCATACCCGTGAAAAGATAACCTCTGATTGGTTGTTGAACATAAATAGCACCACTAATATAAAATCCCCATATTATCCCTTGTCCTCTATGTACTGTAATTCCTCACCGAGTTCTGCAGTTAATGCCCCCACCCTAGATCAATGATCTCAGACATGCTCAGTGAGAATTACGCAAGGAGAGAGAGAGAGAGAGAGAGAGAGAGAGAGAGAGAGAGAGGGGGGGGGGATTCTCCAATAGATGCTATAGGGGGAGTAAAATTGTAAGTAAAATACTTTATCATATATAAACAGGTATATCTATGGGTGTAACCGAGATAGAACAAGGCCTAGCTGGCTGTCATCCAATAAATTTTGCAATGGCCATAATGAAAGTGGGAAATTAAGTCAGATGTCTCGCAAACTTATGCTCCATACAGTTAATGGGAACATACGCTCATTCTGTTTCTATCTTAAGCATCATACACACAGTTAGATCCGTCTGACAGTTCTCCATGACCAAGCGTGTGGCCCATAGAGGACTGAACAATCAACAGTGGTTTTTGGACATTTCCGATCATCCATTTATCCGATTTAGAAGAATGGTCGGATGATCGCAACTAGGCAGAAATATTGCATAGTGTGTACACAGCTTTAGAGTCACTAGATTGCTGGAGTAGGGGCAGTAGGAAGGTTCGATCTCTCAGTGCCCTGTAAGCACATGAGACCTAGGGGCATATTTCTAAATTTCCGTTACCAATTTATATCGCCGCATATTGATGCAAAATGATTGTTGATAATGCCACATAGATCGTTTTACGGCATGAAAGATATTGCTGCGGCAATGTAGGACAATCATATTTTCTCTTTTTCTGCGATAATGTAGTTAACGCAATGCTGGAAAAGGCGACGGAGGATGGCAGCAATGGACAATGCTGATGGGCGGCAAAAGATGGTGATGGTGACGCTGGTGAGGCAGTGATTTTGCTTAAAAAAACGGCAGTGATAACGGCAGCGGAAAGTTACCAAACTTTAATAATATGCCCCCTAGTGTAATTCAAAAATCTATCTGACTCTTAGATAACAATGATACCTGGAATCTATAATTAAAGGGGAGTAGGAGAGGAATATTTCTACCTCCTGTTGAGTGAGCAACATGATGTTGACTATGACCATACTGAGCAGCAGCCTCACGGACACGGCTGCCGGCAGCCTCACTTCAGTGGAGGAAAGAGGAGAGGTAAGTAAGAGTTTGGGGAGCTTTCTTAAAATAAAAAATTATGCAGTTGGGGCTGGGGGACCAGTGGGATACTATACTAAAGGGGTTAAATGCTAGGGGGAGGGAATCGGGAGAGGGAGGGAGAGGGAGGGGAGAAGGGCTGCAGTATGCATGCCAAACTTCTCCGGGAGGCCAGGTAGGAGGCAGAGTCCTATATGGACTCTGCTATCCTCCTGGTTGGCAGTTTTTGGGACTAGGGGGGGGACTACAAGAGAACCTATGGAGCTGGGATGTTAGGTAAGGATTAAAAAACACTACATGGTGGGGCCAGTAGATGGGGGGATTATAGTTTTGGGGGTGGACATGCCCTTTAAACATTGTATTCTGTTGCATTCAGCTAGATTAACTGCATTGAAGATGAGTTCTTCAAGAAGTTTTGCCAGTCATCCAATTGGATTCGTAATTTAGAATAAATTAAGAAGTCTAGAACTATTGGCTATCCCAATAGCCAACAACTATCCTGAAATATCCAATCCGCAACTAAAGAACTAAACTCTTTTAAATAACCATCCTCCATACTCACGCGTATCTGTACATGTGTCACATCGCTCCTCTTCCTCACACTGCCGTTACAGTCTGTACCTCACAGGTATAATTCCCAGAATCCTCCTCTTGAGCTGAGGGAACTCGGTATTGGTTGGATGAATTGAATCCCTGCACATCTATCCTTTCTGTAGAATCCAAACTGCAGCTCTGTAGTCGCTCCGCGGGGGCTGGGCTTTGTATCACATGTTATGGTCATGTGATCTCCTTCCATTAGATCAGGATTTACATTTATTTGTGGGACAATGAAAAGCTCTAGAAGAGAGATTGATGATAGATAGATAGTTAGATGGATTAATTTGTCATTGAACATATTAGCCAATGAAATTAATACAATAATAATTTTTACAATACTGTAAAGAAAATTACTATGCAGAACATTCTATTGAGTGAACATGCAGAACATTCCATTGAGTGAACATGCAGAACATTCTATTGAGTGAACATGCTGAACATTCTATGAGTGAACATGCAGAACATTCTATTGAGTGAACATGCAGAACATTCTATTGAGTGAACATGCAGAACATTCTATTGAGTGAACATGCAGAACATTCTATTGAGTGAACATGCAGAACATTCTATTGAGTGAACATGCAGAACATTCGATTGAGTGAACATGCAAAACATTCTATTGACATGACCAAGGCTTGACATAATGAAATGTATTTAGTATTAATATTTTCCCACTTTTCGTTATGCCTGTTCAGACTGTGATGATCCCACAAGGGGCACCAGCTTATTCAGATTTATGCCTATAATTAAATAACAGAGCTGTCAACCTTTCCATATTACTAACTTCTCCAATTCTCTTGATTAAATGTATGTATGTATGTATGTATGTATGTATGTATGTATGTATGTATGTATATATGTATACTGTATGTTTATTTATAAAGAACCACTTGGGGACAGCAAATATAAATACTTATGTACATTAATAAATATACAAATACTAACCATGAAACATGAGAAATGAGGATTTTGCCCGGTAGAGCTTACAATCTAGCTGGAGTGTCAATTTAACAATCCGATGCTGTGCTGATCTAAGAGGGAGGATGTGAGACTAGAATGAAACCTACTGATTGAAGTTTCTTGATGAAGGGAAAACGGAATAGAATTCCAAAGGATGGGAGCCACAAGAGAAAAAAGGTTTAAGGCAAGAGGAAGCTGTGTGAGTTGGGGGTTTGTATAAGAGATGGTTCTGTCGTGAGTGGAGGGTATGGTCAGGGACATATTGGGATATGAGAGAGACTGGTTTAAGGCGGGCGGATGTGGTGTGAGTGAGGGTCTGTATGGGAGATGAAAGGAATGGGCAGTTACATATGGGAGAAGAGACACAAGACACTAAAGAAGAGATATAAGAAGTAGCAGCAGAGCGAAGGGATTTGCATGTTAATAGAAGGATATCATAAGCAATATGTTGTTTAATGAGTAGCCAGGTAGTTGGGCAGCACATGAGGGATTTTAATTTATTAGAGAGTGAAACAAAGCATGCAGCAGAGTTAAGTATCAATAAATAAGAAGAAAAGCTAGAGGCAAAACTGGCTATATAAAACTTTACATTTATTCCATCAATTAAAAATAATCCTCAAATAGGTTAATATAATGTATCACAAAGTAGAAAAGTAATGCAATTCAGTGTGCAAAAGCCCCTCTTTCGGAGCGAAACGCGTTTGGGGTGCTCCCCCACCCAGGATCTCTTCATTTTTGCTGTGGCACTGTCCCTCCAACGTCTACCCTGGTGTTCTGCGAATACTCTGACTGTCCGTGCACGGACGACTCTGACTTATGACTGATAAGTATAATAGGGTTTACTGAAGAGATACACACATGTTTGGGTGGGAGAAACATGCAATATTTGCATGTATGCTGTACTAGATGAATTATTTGCACACTGAATTGCATTACTTTTCTACTTTGTGATACATTATATTAACCTATTTGAGGACTATTTTTAATTGATGAAATAAATGTAAAGTTTTATATAGCCAGTTTTGCCTCTAGCTTTTCTTCTTATTTATTGACACTAATTATAGAGGTAGGTCTTCTTACTACTTAAGAGGTTTTTTATTCTTCATATATATTGCAGAGTTAAGTATCAACTGGAGTGGAGAAAGATAGGAGTCAGGAAGACCAGTAAGTAGAAGGTTACAATAGTCTAGGTGTGATAGGATAAGAGCATCTCTGAAGGTCTTCTAACTTTCTATCATAATACAAGACAACGGGTAGCAATCAATACATGTGTGCAGAGGATTTCCATGCCCTCATAGGGAAACCCTAAGAGCCAATGGATAAAATGTTATTTTAGGTTTAAATATATATATATGAGGGTTTATAATGTCTGTATTTGTGTCCATTGACAAAAATATATATCATAATCCATGTTTCTAGTTATGCTGACTATACTTCTTGGGGGATTGAATATAACTTATTTTTACGGCACTGAAAAAAGTGGCAATAGCTGTTTCTGGAATTAAAAGGTGTAAAACAATCTGGGCAATGTGCGATTAACAATTACCAATTCCTGTCTAAACTCATAGCCCAATTTTTATCAATTTATAAAAGGGTCGGGGTGATGATATTAGCAGTGGATATTCAAAAAAAAGTTCTTATCGTTTAAAATGGTGCTAATTTTGCCCCAACCAATCAGATCTTATTTAACATTTGAAAACTAACATCTGATTGGTTGGGGCAATATTAGCACCATTTTAAATGATAAGAACTTTTATTGAATCTCCCTGTAAATATTTTCCATTCATTGCTCTATGACTGGGGTTAAATGTATTTTTACATTGAAACACCACCCAGGACACACGGCGTTAAGTGTGAGTGCTGATGTACTTACCTGCTTAGGATTAGAGTCATTTGCCATTGCCCTCACCTTTAAGGCTACCAACCTATTTTATGTTATTGGGTTAGGTTTACCAGGTGGTAATAAAAATAGGCGTTATTGAATAAAAGTTCTTATAATTTAAAATGGTGCTAAATTTGCCCGAACCAATCAGATCTTATTTAACATTTGAAAGCTAACATCTGATTGGTTGGGTCAAAATTAGCACCATTTTTAACGATAAGAACTTTTATTGAATAACCCTGAATATACATAGTCTATATCGGCCTTGATCTTTATTATTAAGCTTCTTTTTTTTTTCAGAGAACAACATAAATGACAATCCTGTTGTGTAAGTAATTAGATGGGTTGTCTATGTAAATACGTGTTTTATGTGTAATATCTATTATTATATCATTTATATATTATATATTGTTATTTATGTGTAATATCTCATATAGTATTATTTATATATTATTTTTATATTAGATTATTATTTTTGTGTAACATCCCGTATTGTATAATTTGACTGAATGTTTGACTAAATCATGTGGTAAGTTTTTATTAAACATTCACCTTAAAAATGGTTATTAAAAAAAAGTCCTTGTCCCTTCCCGCCTGGTTTCAGGCACACGCAAGAATTGGGGCGCTTGCTGGTTGCGGCTCTCAGATATTTGCTGTTACTGCCACGACCAGACAGCAAAATGGCAAAGAGCAGCACAGCGGCGACCGGCAAGGGACTAGATCTTGTAAGTATCTTTCGGGGTATCTTTACCTATAGGCTGCACCTATAGGTAAAAAGAAATCCCAAGCCATAATGCAAAGGGATACATGGCTGAGAGGGATCAGCGCGAGAAGAGGACGGCGAGATGTGACGTCAGCAGGAGGCGCCAGAGCAGAGGCATCGGGAGCGAACACCGGACCAGTGACGTCAGCAACAGTCGACGGAGCAGGGACGTCGGGAGCAGGCGCAGGACCGGTGAGTCAGGAAGCGCCGGAAGAAGGAAGAAGAAGAGCGGGGCTAACACCGCCCGCCCAGCCAACAGCGGGGAAGGGATCCAGTCCGCCCGCCCAGCCACAGGTCTCGACGGAAGCAAGCGGGGCACACACCGCCCGCCCCGCGGCAGGAGGGGAGCGATACGCACGCAGGCGCAAGCAGCAGCACCAGGGAGGCCACCTACCACAGGAGGACGCAGGAGAGCCAGGAGACGACGGAATCAGCGGGGCTTGCTGATTCCCGGTTCAAAGAGGACTCTCTTCAGGAGGAGGCAACAGAACACGAAGGCTGCACTGGCAGCAGGAGAACGATCCCCCTGCTCATCTCAAAGAAGGCGACCGAGAGAGAGCAGGGAGGGATCTTGCACAACTACCCCAGAGACACAGCTTCCACAACGGAGCAGCAGTTCACCCCATCGCAGAGAACACCGTCGCAGAGGACATCAGCGCAGAGGACATCAGCGGGGAAGAGAGTAGCCGGAGTTCAAGCGACGACTACGCCATACCAGTGTAGGAGCGTATAGAAGTCCCGCAGCACACGGCAGCGTCAGGGGTTCCCACGGCAGTCGGCACCGCAAGAGCTGACCAGTTTTGGTGACCCTTAACGGGGGTCCAAGCAACGCACAACACAACAAATTGACACTTAACCAAACGGTAGCACCTCAACCAGGGACAGACTTGCATGACAAAAGGTTTGGGGAATTCTTTGGGGATGGATTGAAGGAATAATGAGGTCATGGGAGACTAGATTAGCACCAGACCAGGAGCAAGGTATGGATAGAAGCACAGTAGGCCAGGTTCAGATGGATATTGACCCAACTAAGCATGGGTTACTTCAGGACAGGTAGCAACACAGCTAGAAACAGCAACTCCGACAACAAGCAGCACCTGGGTCGCCCCAGGACAGGGAGCGGCGCAGATAGGATCAGACATCCGCAGCAAGCAGCGCAGGAATAGAACCGAGCAAGGGACAGAATGACGGGACAGGCAGGAATAAGGAGAGACTGTCAGACTTATCTAAAGGAGCAACCTACCTGTGCTTCGAGGGCCCTTTGGGCACTCATTTGAGACCAGAAGTACGAGAGCGCATATGGATAGGGCAATACGTAGAACTTTTTGCTCTATACCTACAGAAGGTACAGGCGGATAGGACAGCAAAACAGGAAGAATCAAAAAGGAGGGATGAGGAGGCAAGGAGGGTGCGGCTCATACCAAGAACTTTCCATAATTGCTGCAGGCATTCCTTATATTCGGCAGTGTCCTAGGCGAGAAATCACAGGGGAATGCCCCGCTTTGTTTTGCTACCTGGATGGCATATTCGAAGCATACAAAACCTTCGGGGGTTTAGCTTGGTTAAAATACGACGAGCAGTTCCGCCAACGGAAAGCCGTCAGGCCAGGGATTCAGTGGGACCACAGGGACATGGGCCTCTGGCTGAAGCTCATGTGCCCCAGCAGGCCATCCAAACCCCCTTTCAGGAGCTGCTGGGGGAGGGTGGCAGCCTACTCCCTCAGCAGTACAAACAAAAAAGGGCTTCTGCTGGCCCTTCACGAGGGACACTGCAAATTCGGTCAGACCTTAAATTCAAACATGAATGTTCGCAATGCGGGGGGTCCCACAGTTTTGCTAGATGCTACAAAAAAGGTAGACAACAGGCAGACACAACGAGGTCGCTGGAAAAGGGGAAGACACCAGTGAACGTGCGGCGATGGCCCCTTTCCTAAACATTTATAAGGACAGGCAAGCAGCCACGCTGCTTGAACAGGGCTCAGTAAGGGGTTTTTCATCCGTACAAGGCCTTGCAGAACCCAATAATATCAAGGAACCTGAGGTCAGCACTACAATACCCAAGTATAGTAGACAACAAACTAAACAAAGAAGTTCAGGCAGGGAGAATGGCAGGCCCTTTAAATCAACACCATTCCATAACCTAAGGGTATCTCCGCTGGGCCTGGTCCCCAAGAAAGAGGTGGGAAAATACGACTCATACATCATTTGTCTTACCCAGAGGGGGTTCGGTAAATGATGACATCGAAAAAGAATTATGTAAAGAACTTACACGTTCTCGACAAGGCAGTCACACTGCTGCGACAACGGGACAGGGAGCTCTGATGGCGAAGACGGACTCGAGTCCGCCTTTCGACTTCTGCCAGTTCACCCCGAATGCTTTCACCTGCTAGGTGCAAATGGAGGGGATGTATTATGTAGACAAATGCCTGCTATGGGCTGTTTGATTTCATGCTCCCACTTTGAAAGTTTTAGCACTTCTTAGAATGGGTAGTTCGTCTAGAGACAGGAAGCGAATCAGTAATACATTATTCGATGACTTTCTGTTCATTGGGCGACCTGGGACCCATCAATGTAATTGGCTTTACAAACCATGAACAGATATCAGAGAGATTGGTATACCACTGCAACAGAAAAAACAGAGGGTCCAACTACCGTACTAAGCTTTCTGGGGATCGAATTGGATTCCGTCAAAATGGAATTTAGATTGCCCACACAAAAGTGAAGGAATTACAAGCACTGTCTTACAGGCACAACACTGCAAGAGCCTACCTTTGCGCCATGTACAGTCCCTGCTGGGAAGGTTAAACTTTGCTTGTAGAATCATGCCAATGGGCAGAATATTTTCCCGGAGACTGTCACTGGCGACAAAAGGTATCTCACGCCACATCATTTTGTTCGGATTAGCAGACAGTTAGGGAGGACTTAGCAGTTTGGGCTTCCTTCTAAAAAATTACAATGGCAGGACATTATGGCTGCAGGAAGAAGTATCCAATGCAGACCTGCAGCTGTTCACCGACGCGTCGGGCAGCCACGGGTATGGGGCATTTTTCAGGGGACAGTGGAGCGCGGAAGTATGGCCGGACTCCTGGAAAGAGTTAGGAGTAACAAAAAACTTGTCATTCTGGAGCTGTTTCCCATACTCGTGGGAATAGAATTGTGGCAAGAACCGCTAAAGAATAGAAGGGTAATGTTAAATTGCGATAACCTTAGTGTGGTACAGGCCCTCAACACATTATCAATCATCACCGCCGGGTCATTCGGCTATTAAGACATTTAGTCCTACGCTGCCTACAAAATAATATAGTAATCAAGGCAAAACACCATCCAGGGACACAAAATAACATAGCGGATGCATTATCTCGTTGTCAGTGGGACAGGTTCCGGAAGATGGCCCCAGGAGCAGAACCACTCAACGTCCATGCCCCCCATTAATATGGGATTTAGCGGCTTGGGACTTGAGGAATTAGTTAAAAAATCCGGGCCCGCACTACTTGGAAAAGATACGAAAGACATGGGATGGGGGTTCATAAAAAGGAAGTGGTGTCAATCGCAGAAGGAGAATGACAGACAAACTTTACTTTCGTGGATAGTGGACATGTACAAGCAGGGAGTGTCAGGAGCGGCAGTGACAAACAAAATGCAGGTCTGTCTTTCTGGTTCAAAATGCAGGGTACAACTGACGTACAAAAGATTGTAGTCAAACAAACGTTGAAAGGGTATGAAAGGGACACTGAAGGAAGACAAGGCAGGCCCATCACATTCGCAGTTCTGATCTCGTGCTGGGTAAGCTCAAAGAAATCTGCTTTTCAGAGTTCGAGGAGAGATTATTTAAGGCGGCTTTCACAATGGCATTCTTTGGAGCTTTCCGCATCAGCGAACTTTTACCTAGATCAAAAAAGGACATCGGGGGCATACAGATTCGGACATTTCATTAACAGGCCAGCAAGTAGGGATATGGCTAGCAAGGTCAAAAACGGACCAGCGAGCGGTAAAGGGAAATGGGTTAAAATATCAGCCACAGGGGGCGAAGCTTGCCCCTTTATCTCCCTACGAAATTTCTAAAGTATAGGCCATCAGGACAGGGCCCCCTCTTTACGCACATAGATAAAACATCACTGTCGAGATACCAGTACGTTGCGGTATTGAAAAAGGCATAGCACTCTGGGACTACCGCCCAGCGAATTTGGATCACATTCATTCCGGATAGGCGCAGCAACAGAGCGGCACAAAGGGGCTTGGGAGACGAAGTAGTCAAACAAATAGGCAGATGGCACATAACAGATTCCGTACGTACATCCGTCCGCACAAATCTTTAATGTAACAGAAAGTACACCCTATTTACACCGGGCAATAGTTTTTTCCCTTTAGAATCCACGGCGGTCTATGGATTATGGGACATTCATTTATCCATCATGCAGCCAAGAGGGCAGTAGTCAGGAGGGAGGGCAGACAACTGGGGTTCCAAAAAAGTATGCTAGCAATTCACTGGCTAGGGCGCAGGGGTTGCTCTGGCGTAATCTATTACCAGTTTATGGAAAGGGTTAGGCTCCACGGCCCTCCTAATATCTTCTTATCCACCTAGGGGGAAACGATTGTGTTCAGTGCCCAGCAGAGTGTTGATGATGGATATCAAATGTGACCTGTTGCGGCTGTGGGCGGCGTTCCCGACAATGCGGGTGATTTGGTCCGAAATTACGACCCGCCTGCACTGGAGGGACTGTAGGTCATATAAGCAGTTGAGAGAACAAGAATTAAAATAAACAGGGCAGTTAACAAGTTCTAATTAGGAACGGGGGGAAGGTAATTAGCCATAGGGACTTCGAGAGGGAAAAAACGGGATGGTTTGGAAAAGATGGGGTTCACCTGAACGAAATAGGTAGGACATGTTCAACTTTGACCTAGGGGATGGAATAAAAGCGGCCTGGGCAGTTTGGGGGAACAGGCAGTCCTAAGGTGTCAGGTTCCCTGTTATGGCAGTTGGTCACTGGAAGCTGCTGGTGTGACAAGTGGTGGAGCTAGCCCAAGGGGTGGCAGCTCCAGAATATACTGGTTTGGACTATAGGGTATGGGTGTCGGCATACACGGAAGGTGCTCATCGAGTCAGTGCATCTACGACTGATGAGCAAATTCAACGGTAGCTTCCAGTGAGCCACTTTACAGTGTTAAATGTTTAAATGGTTAAAATGTTTAAATGGTTAAAATGGTTGGTAAATAAACAGTGTTAGCATTTTGATGTAACAAGTAAAGAGGTTTTGGTAACAAAGAATTGTTAGAAAATAAAGCGTGACCCCTTTTGATCAAAAGTCAGTGTCAAGTGTTCTTATTTAAGAAAGGTTGAGGGAGGTTTAGGGGTCAGTTATGGGAATGGAAGGTAGGATAAGATGGGTGGTTGGGATAGATACGCACATCCATCATATCTCAGCAAGAAATCCCAAGCATAAGCAAAGGGATACATGTGAGAGGGAGGGGGGAGCAGTATTGCTAGGTAGTTTTGAAAATAAGCAGGGTAGTGATAGGCTAAGGGTTAAAGGCAGAGATAGGCTAGGGATAGCAAACATTGTTGCAAACTAAAACAGGAGAAGGGAATGTAAGTGAGGAAAAGGGGAGGGTCCGGTGCAGTGAAGCAGAGGAGACAGAAGAAGTTCCCGCCCCCCCCCCTTTTTTTTTCTGTTGTGTTTTTTATTGCAGTGATAACCCGAGGCAAGATGATGTCACAGCGGCAGTTGGTCACTGGAAGCTGGCTGGTGTGACAAGTGGTGGAGCTAGCCCAAGGGGTGGCAGCTCCAGTATACTGGTTTGGACTATAGGGTATGGTGTCGGCATACACGGAAAGGTGCTCATCGAGTCGGTGCATCTACGACTGATGAGCAAATTCAACGGTAGCTTCCAGGCCACTTACAGTGTTAAATGTTTAAATGGTTAAAATGTTTAAATGGTTAAAATGGTTGGTAATAATAAACAGTGTTAGCATATTTGATTGTAACAAGTAAAGATGGTTTTGGTAACAAAGAATTGTTAGAAAATAAAGCTGTGACCCTTTTGATCCAAAAGTCAGTGTCAAGTGTCTTTATTTAAGAAAGGTTGAGGGAGGTTTAAGGGGTCAGCTATGGGAATGGAAGGTAGGATAAGATGGGTGGTTGGGATAGATACGCACATCCATATATCTCAGCCATGTCCTTTAACCGAATATTCCCAGCCTATGGGGCACAATGAATATACCCATCACACTGTTGAGTATACTGAGAATATACAGTAGTCCTGTACTCCCTATTGTAGGAAATGGTATTTAGTGTTTTTACATAGTATTTTAGATTGAATAAAGACCTACGGTAAGTCTGTACGGATTGCAACCTGGTCACTGTGATAATCCTGTGTGTAATAAAGAATTCCCAGTGACTCCAGACTTACTTGTACGTGTGTTTATTTATATCCCATAGTACACACGTGACGTGACGTGACGGTTGCAGTTAACAACTTCAACATATGTGTGTATGTAAATAAGATTAACTGCAGAGGATTGTAGTGATTTTCTGACACAGCACAATGCATTTAATTGAAGTTGTTTATCATTTAATGTCAAATGGAATAAGGTTAAAACATTTGGTCAAATGAAAGTAATTGTCGAGAGTAACTTTAAAAAGTTTATATTTACAGGAAAAACTGTATAAAATATCTTATTTATACATTACAGATCTCACCAAGACCAGTCCAAGAACAGTTTGGGTAAGGGACTAACATTGGGAATATAAATAATACTGTAAATTCTATTTAAGGTTCCTCCTGGTATTTACCTTCCCTTATATTCCAATTATATACAGTAACAGCTCCTAGAACTATCTATAATAATGTTTATCTTTCTCTCCTTGAGTGATCCCTTATATTAGTTCAAGAGTAAATTCTGGATCCTGGTCCCATCCGATTTCAGGACTTCGGAGCACATTTTCGATTTTTATCGAACGTTCAAGCTATTTTTGTAGATTCTCGAAAATAGCCTTGAACGTTCATTAATACTTGAAAATACGGTCGGAAACTCGAAATGTTTCCAATCGTATTTTCTAGGATTATTGAACATTCAAGGCTATTTTTTTTTTTTTCAAAATAGCCACAAACATTCGATAGAAATGGAAAACGCGCCCCGAAGTCACGAATTTAAGTTCCGTTTTTGGATTTTCTGGATTTCCAGAGATCCGAAAATGGAACAAAACCCATCCGTTTCAGCCATCTCTACAGTTAAGAATAGGAGAATATATGAGTACTGATTGGTTCTGGAAATTCACATTCACACCAACTCTCTCTCTCTGTCTCATCTATCTATTATCTCTCTCTGTCTCTCATTCTCTCTGTAGTTGGTCAGAGCCTCCCAGAGGGGGAAGATGTCTCTATAGTTACCTGGATATAAGACGCACACAGGGAGGTAAGTTGTACTGATAATAGATGTAAATAACAACCTCTTATTCCATAAGTTATTCACCAAGGTCTGCAGAAGCTAAACTGTTTGTACCTACTGGGCTTGGTTTATTTATATCCTGGTCAATGGCTTTTCCATTCAGTTATTTTTCAGATTCAGCATCTTACAGGGCAATGCTTAAAAGGATCTCACTCTACGTTTTAAAATGACACGCGTGTATATATATGTTTATTATTCTTAATTTGTAAGCATCACTTAAGGATTGGAATGACATATTATTGATGTAAGATCCACTATGATGATAATGCTTTTGTCCAATTCATATCTTGTTTTGTATCATTAATATATTTATTTTTTCTCCCCAGCTCCTCCGATGTTAAAAGCTGAACATGTAAGTACCGTGGGATTCATATGGACTTGATATGATGGGATTTGTTTAGTGGGAGGAACTGAACGTTTTAAAGTTAGAATACTAATTCTGATGGTTCCCTGATGGCCGCCACTAGTGAAATGCAGAACTGCTCAGAAATACCACCTGCATAAAAGGGGATGGGGAATTTACAGAGTCTTAGGGGCATATTTATAAAGGTCCATTAACTCTGCTGGTGGATTACCGCAAATTATAAAAGGGCGAAAATGGCGGCAGAAAGGCAACACGGCACAACGTTACTGCGATAACATTGCATGAGTTACCGCAACTTAAGTTGGGGAAAATGCTGGGTCTCCGCCTGAGAGGGCGGGGGTGTACGCACACCTAGATGCAGGTCGCATTCGCCCACGGGTGTACACCCACCTCGCCCTCATCCCCCGCATCGACTACCATGATATAACCCTTACAGCAGCCCCTCCCTGCCCGTACAATAGCAGGGAGGGGACGGAGGAGCCTGTTGGGTGGTGGGGGCTGGACCGGCAGCGGCCTTTTGGTGCTTAAGGGGTCCCGCAGCTCAAACGGGACCCCCCTTCCCCGACCCTTATATAATAATAATAATTAATTGTTCTTGTTGACAGAAATTTTCCCTAATCTAAACTTCAAGGTTTTTATTAGTCAGAACTTCCAGGTTGATGAGATTTAAAATGGAGCAGAGCCTTCTTATAACATAAGGTATCTTGCAGTCTCATGCTATATGAAAACATTGCCCACAAAATCTAACAAACAAGAAGTAATTTTACTCTCGGGTTTCCAGAATAAGGGGCGGAGATATGCAAAATTCTCCTTTATGTCCAATGGCTAATGCAAGTGTCCAGAAACGCTGACTTATTAACATGCAATACAGCCTAATGTATAGAGCCAATCATCTGACCTGGAGACATGACATGTTTCGATCTTTTTAGATCTCGTTAGTGCGAGATACAGAATCATGGCTTTATAGGGCAGGACTTGGGAAGGTAAGGAGAGGTGGGCCAAAAGGAGCAAAAATTAGATTGATGATGAGATTAGACAGAGAGTAGCACATATCTATCCATCATATTAAACTAATTATACCATACAGATCTTTGCTGTTCTCCAGAAACATTATTAGACTTTAAAGGGTATGTCCACAGTGTTTTTCACTTTCTGTAATTCAGTTTAACTGAAGAAAGGGAGGTAAATGAGCTAGTCTTACCAACATTCTTCATTATAACCTAAGGAGAGAAGAGGAAACTTGCGGATTGGGTTGCTCCAGCAACAGCTTCTCTGCCAGTCTCTGATGCATCCAAACTCCCTTGTACTGTGTATATGCACGCACACTGCAGGGACTGGGGATGCATCGGAGAGTGTGAGCAACGGAGACTGTCAGCAGCGCAGGATCCATCTGCAGTAAGTTTTTTTTCTCCTCCTGCAGGTTTTACTGAGGAACGGTAGGTAAGACATACTGTAGCTCATTTACCTCGTTCTTCAGTTAAACTGACTAAAAGAAAGTAAAAATAAAGGTGGACATACCCTTTAAAGCTGGGTACACGCTTGCACAATTTTCTAACGGTGGGCCACACAGTCCTGAGCAGTGAAGCATAGGGAGAATGCTTAGGACTGCAGATTTCCCCCAGTCACGGGCTAGTCCCTATAAATTAAGTACAGGGAGATGTCCGCAGGCGAGGGGAATTTTGGTCTTTTCCGAATGGCCGCGAGGCCGACAGTGAACATTCATCGTGTCGCGATCGTTCGGAAAATACACTACACACACTGAGCGTTTCTGTCAGTTTCTAGTGTGAACGAGCCCTAAGCTCAGCACAGACATGCGATCGAAGGGCCGACAAACAATCCATGTCTAGAGACGAAGTGCCATTTCAGCAATGATCATTTTCTATTGGCCACTTGTGCTTATTTAACGATCCAGCCAGAGCGGCCATACAGCGACCAAGTGCCCAACACTTAACGATAGTTGGACGAAGAGGCTTTTCGTCTCCCAGGCGTGTGTTGCTGTTGCCCCGCGATTGCACGTCTGTTCATAGCTTTAGACTAGTGATGGCCCAGTTCGCGGATCCGAACCCGAATCCGCGGCGGATTTACCTCGTTCGCGAACTGCGAATATCGCGGATTTTCCGGTTTTCTGCTTCCGAACTTTTCCGAACTGCGTTTTCGAAAATTTTCAAAATTACGAAGATTTTTCGTATTTTCGAGGATTTTTCCATTTTAATGGGTTCGCTCGCGAATTTTCAAATTTTCCCGAAATTTCGCGAATCCTCGAGCGGACCGGAATTTGCGAAGTTCGGACTTCTCTACTTTAGACCTGAATGCTAATATGGGCTAATATTACCATAAAAGATGACCAAAGGGCAGCACACGGCGGCTCAGTGGTTAGAACTGATACATTGCAGCGCTGAGGTCCTGAGTTCGATTCCACCCTTGAACACATCTGGAGTTTGTTGTATGTTTCCCCGTACTTGCGTGGGTTTCCTCCGGGCACTCCGGAGGTTGTATGTGCACATAAAGGGATTAGAATGTAAGCTCTTCGGGGCAGGGCCTGGTGTGAATTGAGGAAAATAATTGTAAAGCGCTGCGGAATATGTGTAGGGATGGAATCCTAATCGGACCCGGTTCTGATTCAGAGCTCCCAGTTCCAAAGTTCCGTCAGAACTTTTGGATCTTGGAACTTTCCATAATTTTGATAATTATCACGTTTTCGAATTATCAAAAACACATGGGTTATTGAAAAGCGGCTTTTATTTGTGTGGAATTATTATTACTTTGTTACACTTAATGGCTCTATTTGTTTTTGATTTATTTAGGAAACATTCTCGGTTACTTATGCTGTGATAAAGAACAAAAACGTAAGGAAAGATAACAAGCAAATATCGGACTCATCCTGCATCTACCGAACTTTGACATCAAGTAACTCCAGAGTTAAACTGATTGGATCAGGGGATGATCTTTGGACATGGGCAAATCAGCACCTTTCACTCAGAATTCCACCGCCAAAAATCATACATTTCCATAGTCTATTTCATCCATTCAGCCTTTAGTTCCATAGGGGTTAGAGAAGGCTACAAAAGCTTGAAACAAAGAAAACAACCTTTAACTTTCTAGACATTGTACTACCATATCCATTGTATTCAGTTAGATCAACTGGACTAAAGTTTAGTTCTTGAAGATGTTTCGCTAGTCATCCGACTGGCTTTCTCAATTCAGAATGACTTGTACAAGAATCTGTTGCCAAAATGTTAAATTACAATCTTCAAATGTATGTCCCTTCCTTAAGATGCAGGTACACGGCTGAGTCCTGACCAAGGAATTGGCTCTTCTGTGCTGGGCCATACATTGATGCAGTTGCTGTTTGGTCTCCCCCCACATACAAATCAGAGCATTCTTCACTGCACTGCACTGCGTATATGATGTCACTCTTCACTGCACTGCGTATATGGTTCCGCTTATCTTGTGTTTGGGTATTGGGTCTTTCGGATGTACCAATTGCTGCCTCGGTGTGTTGTTTGTTTAAAGCTGACAGGGATATGATGTCTTAATTTCTCGGGACCCCTGCTACAATGGGATGACCATGTCTTTTCTCCTGTCTTGCTTTTCCCCTTCACTGTTGGTATTCGTGTTCTTTTCTTCCTTCTGTTCTTTTGACAAAGGCCCAGTCTGGATATCCACAAGGTTTAAGGGCTCCTCTGAGATGTTTCATTTCTTTAGCCTTCGTTTCTGTGCTAGTGGGGATGTTCTCTGCTCGTTGTTGCAGGGTTCTGATGACACCAGCTTGTGATCTAAAGGGGGTTGGGTCAAACATCAATAACTGATCTGTGTGTTGGTTTTCTGTAAACCTCTACTTCCAGTTTACTATTCTCCCTGACTTCTACCAAGCAGTCCAAGAAAGCCAGTTTGTTGTTTTGTACCTCTTCCCTTGTAAATTTGATGTTGGTCTACCGCATTAATGTGTTCTGTGAAAGCTTGTACTTCCTTCTGGTGGATTTTAACTCAGGTGTCCTCCACATATCTGAACCAGTGGCTGGGTGCTATGCCCTTAAAGGTATTAAGCACTGTATTTCCACTTCCTCCATGTAAAGGTTGGCCACAATGGGTGAAACTGGAGATCCCATAGCACATCCGTGTTTTTACTTATCCCTATCCCTGTATTTGAAATAGGTGGTATTCAGGCACAAGTCCAGTAAGGAACACACTGTTCTGGGTTAAGATCAGTTCTGCTGGTAAGGGTGTTTTGACACCTTACCCTGGGCAGTTTTGATAAACACCCTTGCCACAATTCAATACACACTTGCATTCAGAAGGTCCCTAACACCTGGCTGTAATATGACATGGATAAATGAGAACCTTGACAAGCATACAGTACTACCATTCCATTTTATTTATTTAAGAGCATTTTCTGGTGAATTTGCTATTTCTAATTTTTCTAATTAAATCTAAAGACAGAAATGCATCACAAGCACTTGATAATTAAATTATTCAAAGTAATACATTTTCTTTTAATTACATAGACTTAGTCCAAGAGGAAGCAGGATGTTGGTCTGAAATCTACATTAACCCTGGACTGCCCATCAGAAATATTAAAATCTGTTTACCGTACATGGAAAGTCTCTTTTCTAATCTAAATTTACAGTATTTTCTAATGTGAAACATGCTTTTGAAAATTGTAACAAATTTATATAAAACCATTTAATATTTAATACTGTGATCTTTCTTTTTTTCCATGACAAAGCCAAGGCACCAAAAAAAAAAAAGTTGATAGCCAAAGAAAAGGGACCAGGCACTGCACTAGGGCTAAGTGTATAAAACATCTCTTTATTTAAGCAAAAATGGGGAACATAGTGCATGAAAAGATACAAACACTTAAAACATAAAATAAACAACATGTGAACCATATAAACTCTAAATTCAGTAGTATAGACACAAACCCTACGACCCAAAAAGAGTAAAATATCCCTTCTCCGTGGTAGTGATACTCATCTGTCACCGGTCAAAGTCTAGTCACCAGTCCACGGGGAGATCTTTTTGAAAATCCGGATGTTCCCCAGACCATTTCAGGTCCCACAGCCATTACATTAAGTTACCATTGATATTTTAATGCATTTCATTAGAACTTTTCAAACTATTTGACTCACATTGACTTTAAGGGTCTGTTGTCGAACTTTCCATATAGTTTGAAAGTTCGAAAACAGACCGAATTTTGGAAAGTTCGGCCATCTCTACTCCCTACCCCCAAGACTCGATAATCGTATAATTGGTGCAAACGTTATTTCAGGGTTTGGGATATCAGTCACAATGGATAATTTTTCTGTAATGAAAGAATGGGGGTAGGTCTATCCAATATCGGTTGAACATTTAAACTTATCAGCAGACAGTAAGTTAGGGATATTATCTTTTATTTTCCCTCCAATCAGTCATATCTTGTAAAGTTACGTACAGACAATAGACCATTGGCTGAATCCATTCATATTGCTCAATGTTCCCTTTGACCTTCTCAGATGTACAAGTAAATACAAATGGGGTAATGTACCCGTAAACTCAGATGGGGTTTATATCCATGTGGAACTTTAACACCAGCCTTTTGTGGCCGTTTTTAAACCATTACACCAATCCACCTGCCTAAACTCCAGGAACCACAACAATTCCTGTCTTAAACTCACTCTAACTCTTTGGGGCAATTTATAAAGGTTGGTTAAACTTTGGTCAAATTTGGCCTTTTCGCTATTTATAAAACAGTGATAACCAGTGGTGAAAGGTCATTACCGCTACATTTCGCTTTCGCCATACATCGCTGCGGTAACCGCTCAAGCATATTTATAAAATGGCGAAAAGTGTATTTTTACGTTAAGTTCAGCCATTCAATTCGCCAAGTCTGAGGTGGCGAAAACGCAAAGTGGCCATTTATTTAGCCTGCAATGGGTCCATGGAGTTGTCAGTACATTGTGGAGGGTTTCTCAATACCAATAAGTACTCAGGGGGGTGTTAGAATATTTTCCAGCATTTACTGTAATACGATCTGATATTTCGCTTTAAGGTTTATTTTTCGCTTTTTTAAGAGGTTCCAATTTTTTTATTTACCAATAAAGTCGAATGGGGGTCTGAGGGACATATTATAAAGCATTATTTTTGTTTTTTCCACCACAGCCTTTACCACAATTTTTTAAACTTTCAACTTTTCTTTTCATCAAAGTTATAAAAAAGGCGAATTTTCATCAAAAGTGAAAATTATGTAGCAAAAACCACTAATAATGCTGAAAAAGCTCTGACATATGATAGTAAATAGGTAATACTCCTGGTGGTTTTTCAAAGTGTATTAAATTGGTTTACTACCACTGAACACCTATCTTTGTACTTAAAAATAGCCTAACACATGTGGTGTTATTTCAGCCAAATCCTCTATATAATAAAACCCTAAGTGTGCGTCCCTGTGTCTCTTACTTTGCACCAACATAACCCTGAGATATCTAGAGGTTGTCTGTAAACTAACTGTATCGCTGTAAAATACTTTCATTCTGTGCTATGACTAATATTCCATAATAAACAGGGTTACCATATAGCTGTGATCTTGTTACTTTCTGTGTGTCCACAGCTGTCTTTATTGGTTATATAAATGCTATTAGCAGGTACAGGAAATGTACTAAACCTATATCTATAGCAGATGAAAAGCACCAGTTAAAGTTTTCTTTCGGAACTCTCATTGTAAACTGCTTAAAAATTAACAGCTAATTAGTACTAATGTACCCACGGGCACAATGAGGGGTGGAGCTTAAATGTAGATTAAACATTGTACAAAGAATTAAGAAACTAGAAAATAATAACCTTTCACTGGGATGCTTTGTTTGTTTTCTGGGTAAAGATTTCCTTTAAGAAATGTACGGTAACTAACTACAAATATAACAAACCTTCCCCACCCTCCGATAACAGGAAGTCACAGCAATTCCATTTAATTTTTTTTATTAAATTCAGACAGTTATTTCCATGTGCTGGTTGCAAACACCATGGCAGCTCCCGTATGATGGTTTCTTTACTCTGTAAGTACAATTCTATTTCTATGTATATCTCCTTATATTGATATCCATTTACCCTGTACAGTGAATTTTATCTTGTACATAGACCCCAAGACCTAGATTAACAGATAACCCTGCGCTATTAGGGGCCATTTATCTTTATATCACAGTGTTGGGTCCCCCTTTATTTAAAGTTACATGGTGAAATACCACAATCTGTAACATAATATAATACGACAGACAGTCTGCAGTGTGGCTTGTTACATTGGATTTCCTTCTATCAATAAAAAGACGGAAATATAACGTAGATGGACATTACTGTGTGGTGGGAAAATTGAGCAGCCAATGATAACGGACGGTGTTGTGTACAGAGGGTTAAAAGTAGCTCAGATATTATACAGATTTCTAACCTTGGTGGTTATGTACAATGTGGGGAATAGATAGAGGGGAGGGAAGGTTCCTATCACATTAAACTAGATGTTCTGTCTCCAGTGATGTTTCTCTATCATATCTATGGTCTCTCTCTCTATTACCCAATTCTATATAATAACCATCACACAATCTGTCTCCAGTGATGTGTCTCTATCATATCTATGGTCCCTCTCTCTATTACCCATTTATATAATAAACCATCACACAATCTGTCTCCAGTGATGTTTCCTATCTATCTACGGTCCCTTCCTTACCCAATTCTATATAATAAACCATCACACAATCTATCTCCAGTGATGTTTCTCTATCATATCTACGGTCCTCTCTCTATACCCAATTCTATATAATAAACCATCACACAATCTGTCTCCATGGATGTGTCTCTATATATCTATGGTCCTCTCTCTATTACCCAATTCTATATAATAACCCATCACACAATCTATCTCCAGTGATGTGTCTCTATCATATCTATGGTCTCTCTCTCTATTACCAATTCTATATAATAACAATCACCAATCTGTCTCCAGTGATGTGTCTCTATCATGTCTATGGTCTCTCTCTCTATTACCCAATTCTATATAATAAACCATCACGCAATCTGTCTCAGTGATGTGTCTCTATCATATCTAGGTCTCTTCTCTATTACCCAATTCTATATAAAAACCATCAACAATCTGTCTCCAGTGATGTGTCTCTATCATATCTATGGTCCCTCTCTCTATTACCCAATTCTATATAATAAACCATCACACAATCTGTCTCCAGTAAAGTGTCTCTATCAATCTATGGCCCTCTCTCTTATTACCCAATTCTATAATAAAACCATCACACAATCTGTCTCCAGTGATGTTTCTCTATCATATCTATGGTCCGTCTCTCTCTATTACCCAATTCTATTAATAAACTATCACACAATTGTCTCCAGTGATGTTTCATCATATCTATGGTCCCTCTCGTGATTACCCAATTCTATATAATAACCATCACACAATCTGTCTCCAGTGAGTTTTCTTTATCATATCTATGGTCCGTTCTCTCTATTACCCAATTCTATATAATAACCCATCACACAATCTGTCTCTAGTGATGTGTCTCTATCATATCTATGGTCCTTCTCTCTCTATTACCCAGTTCTATATAAAAACCATCACGCAATCTGTTCCAGTGATGTGTCTCTATCGTATCTATGGTCCCTCTCTCTATTACCCAATTCTATATAATAAACCATCACACAATCGTCTCCAGTTATGTTTCTCTTATCATATCTATGGTCTCTCTCTATATACCCAATTATATATAATAAACCATACACACATCGTCTCCATATGTTTCTCATCATATCTATGGTCTCTATCTCTATTACCCAATTCTATAATAAACCATCACACAATGTCTCCAGTGATGTTTCTCTATCATATCTATGGTCTCTCTCTATTACCCATTCTATATAATAAACCATCACACAATCTGTCTCCAGTGATGTTTTCTCTATCATATCTATGGTCCCTCTCTCTATACCCAATTCTATATAATAAACCATACACAATCTGTCTCCGTGATGTTTTCTCTTCAATCTATGGTCCCTCTTCATTACCAATTTATATAATAAACCATCACACAATTGTTCCCGTGATGTTTCTCTATCATATCTAATTCTATAAATAAACCATCAGGTGTTTAATAAGGGGAGGGAGGAGATAGGGGATGATTGCGAATGAGTATAAGGAGGCATGTATGTTCACGTATGGAAGTGTAATGTTCTCTGGGCCGAACCTCAGTAGTGAAAATGCGTTCTGGGGCCAGTTTTGAGCTGCGGGACCCCTTAAGCCTCAAAAGGCACTTGTCAGTGCCACAATGGCCCCAAAAGGCTTTTAAGGCTGCTGGTGGGGTGCAGGGTCCCTGCTGTGGGAGTGGAGGGCCCCCCTTGCTAGTGCGCGCAAGATTTACATTTAATCAGAACCTCAGAAAATACTACAATCTTTTAACCAATCAACCAATCAACTCCCCCTTTCCAATCAAAGGAAAGGGGAGGAGGATGTGTTTATGTTAAAAAGAATTGAAGCCAAATTTAAAAGAAGAGATAACTGGTGATATGGATGTTAAAGTGGAGGCAATATGGGGGGAATTAGGCAACAGGAAAGCGAAGTAATGTCATTGTTGGTGGCTGCTATAAGCCGCCAAATGCTAGCAGAGAGGAGGTGAGTCAACTATATGCAGTTGGCAAGAGCTGCAAGTTTGGGGAGTGTGCTCATTATGGGGACTTTAATTACCCTGACATTAATTGGTTGTAGTGTGCTCACTATGGGGGACTTTAATTACCCTGGCCTTGATTGGTGTAGTGTGCTCATTATGGGGGACTTTAATTACCTGACATTGATTGGTGGAGTGTTCTCATTATGGGGGACTTTAATTACCCTGACATTGATTGGTGTAGTGTGCTCATTATGGGGGACTTTAATTACCCTGACATTGATTGGTGTAGTGTGCTCATTATGGGTGACTTTAATTACCTGACATTGTATGTGTAGTGTACTCATTATGGGGGACTTTAATTACCCTGACATTGATTGTGTGTGTGCTCACTATGGGGGACTTTAATTACCCTGACATTGATTGGTGTAGTGTGCTCATTATGGGGGACTTTAATTACCTGACATTGATTGGTGGAGGGTACTCATTATGGGGGACTTTAAATACCCTGACATTGATTGGTGTAGTGTACTCATTATGGGGGACTTTAATTACCCTGACATTGATTGGTGTAGTGTACCGTACTCATTATGGGGACTAATTACCCTGACATTGATTGGTGTAGTATACTCATTATGGGGGACTTTAATTACCCTGACATTGATTGGTGTAGTGTACTCATTATGGGGACTTTAATTACCCTGACATTGATTGGTGTAGTGGATGCCATCACAGAAAAAGGCGATGAGTTCCTGAATTTGCTGCAGGATACTTTTCTCTCCAGGTGGTTGAGGTTCCTACTAGAAATTGGAAGAAAGCAATCAAACTAGGTAAAATTAATAATGAAGTTAGGATAGCTGAACAAAGCATCACTAAGCCTAAATTATTTTTAAGTATATTAATAGTAAGAAAGATGAGGACTGAGAATGTGGCACTATTAATTAATCCGGATAAGTTAGTTACGGAGGATGGCGATAAAGCAAATGTCTTGAATACTTTTTTCCCTCTGTATACACTATAGAAGATCCAAGTACAGATATAATAGAGTATAGTAGCAATAATAGTATAAAATATTTAAGTACACTTTAGTTAACCAAGGATATGGCACAGAAAGAACTAAATAAGGTTAATATTAATAAATCTCCTGGACGGATAAAATAATCCTCGGGTACTAGGGAGCTAAGTCAGTTTTATTAGGCACATTGTTTCTATTTTTGCAGATTCCCTCATGTCCGGTGGTGTGCCTCTGGATTGGAAAAAGGTGATGTTATTCCAATATTCCAAAAGGGTAGTCGTTCACAGCCGGGTAATAAAGAACCTGAAGTTTAACTTCAGTGGTGGGGAAGATCCTGGAAAGTTTAATAAGGAACATGTTCTAGAGTATGTTTTAAGGACTGACATTATAAGTAGTAACCAGCATGGATTTAGGAGGAAAAGATCTTGTCAAACTAACTTGCTTGGCTTTTATGAGGAAGTAAGTAGAAATGACTCTGGCATAGCAGTAGATGTGTGTTACTTGGATTTGCTAAGGCTTTTGATACAGCCCCCCATAGGCGACTAATGTATAATAAGGTCTGTTGGTCTGGGGAGTCACATTTGTACATGGATAGAAAATTGGTTAATGAATAGGAGTAGAGAGTAGTTGTTAATGGGGCTTCATCATTATGGACTAAAGTGCTAAGTGGGGGCCACAGGGTTTGTGTTGGGGCCGCTTCTATTTAATCTATCATTAATGATTTGGAAGTGGGTATTGTCAGCAAGGTTTCTGTGTTTGCTGATGATACTTTGTCGACCATTAAAAACTTCAGAGGAGGGCAATCGTTGCAGGGGGATCTAGATAGATTGTCACATTGGGTGCTAAGGGCAGATGAGATTCAATGTTGATAAATGTAAGGTGATGCATTTTGTGTAGTGTGCTACTTATACTATGAATGGCTCTGTGGTAAGTGAATCCCTGTTGGAAAGAAATCTTGGAGTTTGGTGGAAACTAAAGGTAGCAAGCAGTGCCAGGCAGCAACGCCAGAGCCAGCATGGTATTGTTCTGTATAAAGAGAGGTATGGATTCAGGGAGGAAAATGTTATTCTCCCTCTTACAAAGCGTTGGTAAGGCCTCATTGGAATATCCAGTGCAATTTGGAATCCTGTGTACAAAAAGGACATCTTTGAAATGGAAAGGGTTCAGAGAAGGGCAACTAGTTAATAAGGGGATTGAGGGAGCTTGATTATGAAGAGAGACTGGAAAAGTTACAATTATGTACGTGGAGAAAAGGCGCTTGCGTGGGGATATGATTAATGTGTTAAATACATTAACGGGCATACAATAAACTATCTGGGGCATTGTTCACCAATGAACATGTCAGAGGACACGAGGACATCACTTAAGACTGAAGAAAAAAGGTTTAGGGTTCAGGTTGGGAAAGGGTTTTTCACTGTGACAACGGTAAAGCTATGGAACTGTCTTCCAGTGGACGTTGTTATGGCAGGTTCATTGGTCAGTATAAAAAGCTGGATGAGTTTCTGCAAACAAGGAATGTTACAGTTACTGATATTGATACATAAAGTAGAGTTGATCCAGGGAAATTTCCCATTGCCACTTGGAGTCAGGAAGGAATTTTTTTCCCCCTTCATAAATTTGGTGGGTTTTTTTTTTGCCTTCCTCTGGATCAACAGTTAGGCGGAATGAGGATATTGCTAGATGAGAATAGATGGACGTATGTCTTTATTCAACCTCAAATACTATTATACTATTAACTATACTATACTATACTACATACTATACCAATACTATACTATACATACTAATGCTATACTTACTATACTAATTATACTAATACTATAGCAAAAATACGTATTGCTAGATGGGTTGGACTGGATGCGGATGTCTTTATATACATAAGGCTCTGGTATTGATGGGGAGGTGCAGTGGCGAGAATCTATATAATCAGTCACTCAGTGATGTCACTGAGTGACTCCTGTATTCCACTGACCCTCCCCATTTCTCGGACCAGTGACGTCAGCAACAGTCGACGGAGCAGGGACGTCGGGAGCAGGCGCAGGACCGGTGATGTCAGCAGGAAGCGCCGGAAGAAGGAAGAAGAGCGGGGCTAACACCGCCCGCCCAGCCAACAGCGGGGTCTCCAGTGATGTTTCTCTATCATATCTACGGTCCCTCTCTCTATTACCCAATTCTATATAATAAACCATCACACAATCTATCTCCAGTGATGTTTCTCTATCATATCTACGGTCCCTCTCTCTATTATATCATATCTATGGTCTCTCTCTCTATTACCCAATTCTATATAATAACCCATCACACAATCTATCTCCAGTGATGTGTCTCTATCATATCTATGGTCTCTCTCTCTATTACCCAATTCTATATAATAAACCATCACCCAATCTGTCTCCAGTGATGTGTCTCTATCATGTCTATGGTCTCTCTCTCTATTACCCAATTCTATATAATAAACCATCACGCAATCTGTCTCCAGTGATGTGTCTCTATCATATCTATGGTCTCTCTCTCTATTACCCAATTCTATATAATAAACCATCACACAATCTGTTCCCACTCCTTCACGGTCCTGGACTTTGGACAGCCCTCTTGCGGAACCATAAGGACAGGGATGTAAGGTAAGGTTTTTTAACACTAATAGTGGCCAGCAATGGGATTCAACACTTTTAGTTTTGGAGGGTGACATTCCCCTTATTAATAACTGGTAGAACTTACCCATTTACATAACGTTTATAATAAGTTTAAATATATTATAGTATGTACAGTATAGTATTTAAGAGGTTAGAAATAAAGACATACTCCAATCCAAGTCCACCCTCCTACATATCTCTCATTTTCCTCCTACTGTTGATCCATGGAAGGCAAAACACCCCACCAAATTTCATGAATGGGGGAAAAATTCCTTCCTGACTCCAAGTGGCAATCGGAAATTTCCCTGGATCACTCTACTTATGTACCATCCCAAGAACTTGTACACTTCCTTGTTTGTAAGAAACTCTCCATGCTTTTTATTAAACTGCGCAATGACCGCCATAAAACAACGTCCACTGGAAGACAGTTCCAAGCTTTAACCGTCTCACAGTGCAAGCCCTTTCCCAACTCTACTTTATGTATCAAACCAGTAACTAGTTGTAACATTCCTGGTTTGTAGAAACTCATCCACTTTTTGTAAACTGACCAATGAACCTGCCAATAACAACGCCCCTGGAAGACAGTTCCATAGCTTTACCATTCTCTCCGTGACAAACCCTTTCCCAACTCTACTTTATGTATCATACCATTAACTTGTAACATTCTTGTTGTAGAACTCATCCAGCTTTTTATTAAACTGACCAATGAACCTGCCATAACAACTCCACTGGAAGACAGTTTCCATACTTTACACCGTTCTCACAGTGACAACCCTTTCCCACTCTCCTTATGTATCAATACCAGTAACTTGTAATTCCTTGTTGTGAACACTCCATCCAGCTTTTTATTAAAGGCTATGTCCACACCCTAAAATTTTTTTTCATACATAAGCTCCCCCCTGGGCTCCCAGCCCCAACCGCTATAAATTTTTTTTTTTTAGAAACCCCCCACAAACTCTACTTACCCTCCCCTCGATCCTCCTCCGCGCTCCCCCAGCCCTCTGCTTGCAAGGAAATGCAAGCAGAGGGCGGGACCGGCAGCCGCGTCTGTGATTGGCTGAGCGGCAGCCAATCACAGACCGCTGCGCGGCAGCATCTCACTTCGCCGGAGGAAAGAGGTAGAGAGTAAGTAAGAGTTTGGGAGCTTTCCTAAAAAAAAAAAATATGCGGTTGGGGCTGGGGACCAGGGGATTAATATAATTAAAGGGGATTATCGCTAGGGGGAGGGATAGTAGAACGTGGGGAAGAGGGAGTGGAGAGGGAGTAGGGGGAGGAGGGGAAAAGGGCTGTAGTACGCATGAGCAAAAATCTACCTGAGGCCAGCCTGCAGGCAGTGTCCTATATGGACTCTGCTAGCCTCCTGGTAGTCATTTTTTGGGACTTTGGGGGGGGGGACTACAGGAGAAACCCTATGGAATGCGGGATGTGAGGTAAGGATTAAACTACACTACATGGTGGGGGGCCAGTAGTGGGGGGATTATAGTTTTGGGGTTGGACAATGCCTTTAACTGACCATTAACTCCAATAACCAACGTCCACTGGAAACAGTTTCCATACTTATCTGTTTCACAGTGACAAGCCCTTCCCAACTCTACTTTATTATCAATACCAGTAACTTGTAACATTCCCTGTTTGTAGAAACTCATCCAGCTTTTTTAGTATACTGCCAATGACCCTGCCAAACAACCGTCCACTGGAAGACAGTTCCCTAGCTTTACCGTTCTCACAGTGACAAACCCTTCTCCCAACTCTACTTTATGTATAATACCAGTCAACTTGTAACATTCCTTGTTTGTAGAAACCTCATCCAGCTTTTTATTAAACTGACCAATGAACCTGCCATAACAACGTCCACTGGAAGACAGTTTCCATACTTTACCGTTCTCACAGTGACAAACCTTTCCCAACTCTACTTTATGTATCATATACCAGTAACTTTTAACATTCCTTGTTTGTGTAGAAACTCATCCCGCTTTTTTATTAAACTGACCAATGACCTGCCATAACAACGTCCACTGGAAGACAGTTCCATAGCTTTTAAACCGTTCTCACCAGTAGACAAACCCTTTCCACGCTCTACTTTATGTATCAAACCATAACTTTTACATTCCTTGTTTGTAGAAAGCTCAGCTATCTTTTTATTATACTGACCAATGACCTGCCTAAACAACGTCCACTGGAAGACAGTTCCATAGCTTTACCATTCTCACAGTGAAAAACCCTTTCCCAACCTGACCCTAAACCTTTTTCTCTTCAGTCTTAAGGGATGTCCACATGTCTTCCTGACATGTTTCTATTGGTGAACAATGCCCAGACTAGTTTATTGTATGCCCGTTATGTTTTAAACACAGTAAATCATATCCCCATGCAAGCGCCTTTTCTCCAGCGTACATAATTGTAACTTTTCCAGTCTCTCTTCATATTCAAGCTCCCCCAATCCCCTTATTAATTTAGTTGCCCTTCTCTGAACCCTTTCCTTTCAAGATGTCCTTTTTGTACACACGGATTCCAAAATTGCACTGCATATTGCAAATGAGGCTTACCATGCTTTGTAAGAGGGAAATATAACATTTTCCTCCTTGAATCTCATACCTCTTATTATAACAAGACAATACCATGCTGGCTCTGGCTGTTTGCCGCCTGGCACTGCTTGCTACCTTTAAGTTTGTTATCCACCAATACTCCAGATCTCTACTAACACGGATTCACTTAACACAGAGCCATTTATAGTGTAGCATCACAGGATTTTTAAGTCCAAAATGCTCACCTTACATTTCTCAACATTGAAATCTCCATCCCCACTTACACCCATGCAACTATCCTAGATTCCCCTGCAACGATTGCACATCTCCATCTGCATTGAGTTTTTAATGGTCGACAAAGTTTTTTTCGTCAAGCAAACACCAGAACCTTGCTGACAATACCCACTTCCCAATCATAATAAATAGATTAAATAGAAGCGGGCCCCAACACAGAACCCTGTGCCCCCACTTACACTTTAGTCATAATGATAAAGCCCCATTTACAACTACTCTCTGCATCTCTGCATCTTATTCATTATTCATCTTATTCTGCTATGCCAGAGTCTAAATTTTTACTTACTTCTCATAAAGCCAGCAAGTTAGTTTGACAAAATCTATTCCTCCTAAATCCATGCTGGTTACTACTTATAATGTCACCCTTGAAACATACTCTAGAACTGTTCCCTTATAAAACTTTCCAGGATCTTCCCCCCACTGAATTTAAACTTACAGGCCTGTAATTACCCGGCTGTGAACGACTAACCCTTTTTGATTATTGGAATAAACATCAGCCTTTTTCCATCAGAGGCACACCACACCGGACATGAGGAATCAGCAAAAATAAGCAAACAATAGCCTAGATAAAACTGAACTTAGCTCCTTAAGTACCCGAGGGATGGTATTTGTTCCGCTCCAGGAGATCTATAATATAACCTTATTTAGTTCTTTCTGTACCATATCCTCGGTTAACCAAGTGCACTGTCATCTATTATACCATTATTATATTATATTGTATTATGCATTGGTGTCACTCTGTCTATCTCATTCTGTCTCTGCATCTTGTTTTAGTTGAAGTCTACCAGGAATGTTTAAAGGGGAACTACCATCCACTTTAACATTTTACACACAAGAAGAAGGAACACTTAAAGCATGCAATGCCCAAACCTCTCTTATATAGACACATTCCATCAAGGAGGGGGCGGAGGCAGCCAGATGAATATCACCCAGTCATTGGCATTAATATCACGCCCCATATGCTGACTGAAAGTTGCTATCTTGAGAAAAACGGGACATGGTGCAGCATTTCAAATAAAGGCTAGGCCACACTGCTGCGTTTTTTGTGGATTTGCACTTGCGTTTTTTTCAGATCATTGAAAACGCATCAACGCACTGAAAACGCACACCGATTCATGCGAATTGCGTTGCAGGTGTTTATTTCCATGCTTGCCAACTATTGCAGTTTAGGGGTTTGGTGTGATTTAATATATGCAAATTTTTTATCTGAATGGTGGACCTTGCCCTTTACATTTGATCAATCTCTCTTCTAGACTTTTTCACAGTCCCCACAAATAAACATAAAATCCTGATTTAATGAGGAGATCACATGACCATACATGTGACACAAGCCCCCAGCCCCCGCAGAGCGACTATCAGAGCTTCAGTTTGGATTCTACAGAATGGATCAATGTTCGGGATTCTTCATCCAACCATACCGAGTTCCCTCGCGCTCCACTGGAGGTTTCTGGGAATTATACCTGTGAGGTACAGACCGTAACCGCCAGTGGAGGAAGAGGACAATGTGAACACGTGTACGATCGGTGATATGAGGATGGTTATTTAACTGGTTTCATTCTTAGTTGCTGATTTGATATTTTCAGGAATACTATATGTCTAATTCTTCTCACTATGAATACCGTAAAACATAGTAATGAAAATAATGTATTTAATCTGAACATACAATGTTTTGTGGTTTTACTCACGTAGAGGTTTTTAATTGAGTCTAGATCCAGTGACATGGTGCACTGACCATAACATGTTGACACAAAGCTCAGCACACCGGAACAACTAACAGTTGTTGGATTCTACATGAATCTGACTGACAATGTTGCAGGGATTCAATTCATCAACCAATACCGAGTTTCCCTCGCTCAACTGGAGGATTCTGGGAATTATACCAATCCCAAAAAACATGGTGCCCATAAACTAAATGATGTTTCGTCCTATAGCTATTACAATCTTTGTTTGCCAATGTTTTGAAAAACGGATTTTAAAAAATTCAAGTCCTTCATTTCCACCAACTTTAGATCCATATCAGTTTGCATACAAGAAAAGTTTGTCTATGATGATGCTATTATACAGTAATTTATTCAAATATAACCAGCTCGAATAACGAATGCATGGTGCGACTTTTATCCCAACGTTAATACTATTTTTTGGCACAGAAATATATTTTTAATTCACTCCTCCATTTCATAATCAGTGTTCTCCATAGTTAGTACTTGGCGTACCCTCAAGGCGTGTTCTCAGCCCTTTTCTTTATTCCTTATCTACTTTTGATAGCAACCGGACTTGTAAGTTTGTTTTTGAAGACGTTTCTCAGTCATCTGACTGCTTTCCAATTCAGAATGACTTGTACAAGAATCTGTGGGCAATTATGTACCCTGGAAATCCCAATTAGCATATCACAGCCAGTGTTTAGGGGCGTGATTGGATAGTGGCTAAGAGGGTGTTTTGACACTTACTCTGGGCTTTCCTATAACACCTCTTAGCCACTATCTAATCACGCCCTTACACTTGCTGTGATATGCTAATTGGATTTCAAGGTACATAATTGCCACAGATTCTTGTACAATTCATTCTGAATTGAGAATCCAGTCGGATGACTAGCGAAACGTCTTCAGAACTAAACTTCATTCCAGTTGATCTAATTAATACACAGATATATAGAAGAAAGAGTACTCACTCCACATTTCCTTTGACCTGGGTTGGCAAACCCAACCCGTCGCTTCACTCCCACTACTACCAATTTAAACAATCACCAACGCTCAATCGCTCAACCAGAACACTCAAGGACCAACGGGACTACTTCAGTTCCACAGGTAAGTTAAAACCTCAACTTTATTATGTTACGTCTAAAACAACATCCACAGGAAAAGGATACACACATAAGCATATTGAAATGTAAAGCTCTAAGCGAAAATGTTTTTTTGAAAATAGAGCGCCTCCAAGAACCAAGATAACTAACTGTTTATTACGGACATATAGGGAATACAGAACTGTCAATATTTATACTTTTATCACACTTATATTCAGGAATGAAAAAAAGATTCTGAAATTCTCATTTAAATTATATTTCAATATGCTTATGTGTGTTTATCCCTTTAGGGGTAGTCTCCCACTTCTAGATTGTTACCTACTACATTTAAATCTATATTGATATTTTGTAATTTTGTAATTATCTTTGTATTGTGGTTATCTTTTACAAAATTTTAATTAGGGTGTTACCTGTGGGTGTGGGAGAGGTTTCCTTTCCTATATCTATGCGGTCCATCGCGTGTTAATGAGGGAATCCTTAGGAGTAAGTCTAGGATAGCACAAAACGCGTCAGGTTCCTTTTCCTGTGTGATGTTGTTTTAGACGTAACATATAAGTTTGAGTTTTTAACTTACCTGGTGGAACTGAAGTAGTCCCGTTTGTTCCTGGTTGAGCGCGCCTCGTTGGTAATTTTATGAAGGACCAGGCCTTTAATTATAATAAAAATTTTATTGAATGTTCAATGGTTGAGCAAGTTTATGCCAGTTTTAAATTTTTAGGTATTCAGCTCCAATCTAACCTAACAAGGGATTTAATATAAACATGTTACTTGGTAAAGCTTCCCAGAGATTGTATTTTTAAGGACATTGAAACAAAGTAATGTGTCAAAAATATTTTTTATTATCTTTTATCAATGCATGATTGAAAGTATATTGTGTAAACCGTTTTTAGTTTGATTTAACAGCTGGTTCTGTCATTAATAAGAATGCTCTGCATCAGATTGTTAATTGTGCTCATAAAATGATTGGGTTTTTCACTTCCTTCTTTAAATTCTATTAATCAATCACGATGTTTATAGAACGAGAAATAACAAGGACAGGTTTCATCCACATTTCTACATTTTTCAGTTGCTTCCATCTCAAGATGGTTAGGAATGGTGTAGGAATTTCTGTACAGTATTTGTAAAAATTATTATTGTATTAATTTCATTGGCTAATATGTTCCAATGACAAATTAATCCATCTAACTATCTATCTTCATCAATCTCTCTTCTAGAGCTTTTCATTGTCCCACAAATAAATGTAAATCCTGATCTAAATGGAAGGGAGATCCCATACCAAACATGGGATACAAAGCCCCAGCCCCCCGCGGAGGCGACTACAAAGCTGCAGTTTGATTCTACAGAAATGGATAGATGATGGCAGGGATTCAATTCATCCAACCAATCCCGAGTTCCTCATCATCAAAGGAGGATTCTGGGAATTATACCTGTGAGGTACAGACTGTAACCGGCAGTGTGAGGAAGAGTGAGCGATGTGACACATGTACAGATACAGCGTGAGTATGGAGATGGTTATTTAAAAAGAGTTTAGTTTCTTTAGTTGCTGATTGGATATTTTTCAGGATAGTGTTGTTGCTATTGGGATAGCCAATAGTTCTAACTTTCTTAATTTATTCTAAATTACGAGATCCAATTGGATGACTGCGCAAAACTTCTTGAAGAACTCATCTTCGTTGCAGTTAATCTAGCTGAATGCAACAGATATCCAATGTTTAAAGGGCTTGTCCCACCCCCAAACTATAATCCCCCCATCTACTGGCCCCACCATGTAGTGTATTTTAATCCTTACCTAACATCCCAGCTCCATAGGTTCTCTTGTAGTCCCCCCCTAAGTCCCAAAAAACTGCCAACCAGGAGATAGCAGAGTCCATATAGGACTCTGCCTCCTACCTGGCCTCCCGAGAATTTTGCCATGCATACTGCAGCCCTTCTCCCCCTCCCTCTCCCCCCTCTCCCCCGATTCCCTCCCTTCCCCCTAGCATTTAACCCCTTAGTATAGTAATCCCACTGGTCCCCAGCCCCAACTGTCATAATTTTTATTTTAAGAAAGCTCCCCCAAACTCTACTTACCTCTCCTCTTTCCTCCTCTGAGTGAGCTGCCGGCAGCCGTGTCCGTGATTGGCTGCTGCTCAGTATGGTCATGTCAACATCAAATTGCTCACTCAACAGGAGGTAGAAATATTCCTCTCCTACTCCCCTTTAATTATAGATTCCAGGTATCATTGTTATCTAAGAGGTCAGATAGATTTTTGAATTCACTAGGGGGCATATTTATTAAAGTATTGGTACTTTCCCTGCCGTTATCACTGCCGTTTTTTAAAGCAAAATCACTGCCATCAACCAGCGTCACCATCACCATCTTTTGCCGCCCATCAGCATTGTCCATTGCGCCATCCTCCGTCGCCTTTTCCAGCATTGCGTTAACTACAGTATCGCAGAAAAAAGAGAAAATATGATTGTCCTACATTGCCGCAGCAATATCTTTCATGCCGTAAACGATCTATGTGGCATTATCACAATCATTTTGCATCAATTGCGGCGATATAAATTGGTAACGGAAATTTAGAAATATGCCCCTAGGTCTCATGTGCTTACAGGGCACTGAGAGATCGAACCTTCCTACTGCCCCTACATCCAGCAATCCATGTGACTCTAAAGCTGTGTACACACTATGCAATATTTCTGCCTAGTTGCGATCATCCGACCATTCTTCTAAATCGGATATGGATGATCGGAAATGTCCAAAAACCACTGTTGATTGTTCAGTCCTCATGGGCCACACGCTTGGTCATGGAAGAACTGTCAGACGGATCTAACTGTGTGTATGATGCTTAAGAATAGAAACACGAATGAGCGTATGTTCCCATTAACTGTATGGAGCATAAGTTTGCGAGACATCTGCCTTAATTTCCCACTTTCATTATGGCCATTGCAAAATTTATTGGATGACAGCCAGCTAGGCCTTGTTCTATCTCGGTTACAACCCATAGATATACCTGTTTTAATATGATAAGTATTTTACTTACAATTTTACTCCCCCTATAGCACTGATTGGAGAATCCCCCCCCCCTCCTCTCTCTCTCTCGTCCTCTCCTCTCTCTCTCTCTCTCTCTCTCCTTGCGTAATTCCTCACTGAGCATGTCGAGATCATTGATCTAGGGTGGGGGCAGTAACTGCAGAACTCGGTGAGGAATTCAAGTACATAGAGAGACAAGGGATAAATATGGGGATTTTATATTAGTGGTGCTATTTATGTCAACAACCAATCAGATGTTATCTTTTCACTGGTATGCTGCAGTTATATAATATATGATTAGTTGTGTTCCTTTTATCGTTTTATTGGTCTATTAGTCAGGGATAATGTGCATAAGTTTTTTTGTGTGTGTAAGAAAATGACACATTAATACGACTTTTCCACTAATGATCAATAAAGTTTCAGTGCTATTTAGTCTTTCTTCATTAATAAAAATACTAATTAATCTGGAGTCACGGGAATACAATTAAACTACACATGAAGTGTCTGAGGTCCAAACTACCTCATAATACAGGTGGTGCTAAGGTCAAAAATATTATCTACAAACAAAAAATGGGTATAGAGGACCCAATATCCCCCTTAGCACTCGTGGAATACCTCTTTACATTAAACTATAAATGTCCAATATAGCGGACAAAAATACTCATGTATCTAGATATTTTTTTATTGCACATGCCCAAAACAAAACATAACAAATATTATTCACCAGTAGACTAAAAACAAACATCAGAAACAGGTAAAAACACACAAACACACGTGGCAAACGTATTCCGAAGTCGATCAAGTCCAAAGTGTCTCATGCATAAGTCCATTAGTATGCTGGACCGAACATAGTCACAATATAAATACCAAGGAGCTATCTTACCAAGAGTGCCATCGGTAGTGCGAGTCCCACTCCTATGCTCAGGTGGTGCTGGGACTTTACTCGGAAGATCGTCTGTCCACTGAATCACCTATGGGCGAGCCTCATCTCCAGCATTTCCGCACCAATACTCCTTGGTTTTGCACGCTATGCGCGCCCTTGGTTCAACATCACGTGGGCTGACTCCATCTCTCTTCCCTCACAACCAAACAAAACTACACCTGGCGGGATTGGAAACCTCTCTTACCTCCGCACACCCTGGTCCTAGAAATTATCTCCAATTGTCCACGTGTATACAATTCAACACATAATCCAACACGCGTTTCACCCCCGTGTGTGGATAGGTGGGACTTCTTCAGGGATATTGCACATCATCATTTCCTCCTCCATGTTTGCCTATTTATCCCATTTACATAAACAATTAACCAAATGAGACCTAAATACCACTGTGCCCCAAAATTGCATATTCATAGAGGTAATATTTCTCATGAATAAAATCATTGCTTACTTCTATTTGCAAATACCATTATAACAAAAATAAACAATAGTGCAAAAATCAACTTATTTACAAATATTTGAGCAGAAGCATCTCTAATTGAACCCAAGTGCCAACACTGAGGCAGTAGAGACCAATTTGCTTCATACATTGGTTGTTGTATATGTATATTTATGGTAGGGTATTATGGGGGTGTGATACATGGTTTGCAATAAATGACATATCTTTCATTCATTATCTGTTGGAAGTTTTATTTAGCTTCATATCTCTTTATTTTATTTCCTACAGGATTTTTTGGGGGGGTTTCAATCTCCCTATTTCTATGCCCGTGGGAGAAGCGTCAGGTGTTTTCCTGAGTAAGTGGGTTTATATTGCCTTAGTTTCAGTCTTATCTGATACTTATTTTGTTTTGATGTGATTTTTCGAAAATATGTATTTTCGAAAATACGGGAAATCCTCGTAATTTCGAAATTTTTCGAAATACGAGAAACCGCGGTTCGGAAGTTTCGGAAGGCGGAAAATCCGGAAAATCCGCCGTTTAACGAACGGATAAATCCGCGGTGGATCCGGGTTCGGACCCGCGAACCGGCCATCCTTAATCAACAATCACATCACATAAAGAAACTCACAGATCAGAAAAAGCAAGGTCACCAAACCCAGAAGTTTGCCACTGTATTATTTGTGTTTTTAAACCTGTTCTGATGTTTGTTTTTCAGTCTACTGGAATAATATTTGATGGTGTTATGTGTTTTGTTTGGGCATTTTGTGCAATAAAATGTATCTAGATCCATGAGTTATTTTTGTCCGCTATATGGGACATTTATAGTTTAATGTAAAGAGGTATTCCACGAGTGCTAAGGGGACACTTCAGGTACTCTATACCATTTTTTCTTTTGCAGCCCCTCTTCATTGGCTTTGATTGCACATTTAACACTAAGGACACAATGTTATATATAAAGTGTTTGTCTGTGTGTGACAAGATATTTTAAATAGTCTGTTTTATTTGTATAACACTTTGTTTTTTTCCTCTTTATTTCTAAAATCCTGGTTATGCTTTGTTACTCCCATAAAATGTTAATTATTTTTGTGTTATCTCACAATGGAGGTTGTTATTTCTTACAGTGGGGAGTCGGACAATCCTGTACCAGTTCTCATTGGGATCCATAGTTCTGCTTCTCATCTTTGCTGCTATCCCCATCCTTGTTTACAAGTCAGACAGAAACTCTGCATCGAATGAAAGGAGGTAACTGGATTTTACCCACTAGAAACAGATTCAACTCATTATTTAAATTGGAACAAACATACAAAGAATGAGCTGTACAGGTGTATTTCAACAAATTAGGACTTTTAAAATATATTTCAATTGAAGTTGATTTTTCTATTCCTCCTAATCGAAAATAAATTCTTGCCCAGTCCTGAGTATAATTAAGATGTTTGAAATCTGGGAGTTCTTTTCTGTTTTAAGGCATAAATAGCAATAGTAAGTTAGTTTAGATGACACAGAGACCTGGGAAATGGTCTGCGGAACACGTACATAGAACAAAACTTTAAAAATGAATTTCTTCACATTCAGATATTTTCAAGGTTCCACATTGAATATTTGTGGGTTTACAATTCAGGATCGGGTTTACAATATTGTTATTTATCTAAATCAGCATTGAACCTGGGTTTTGATGAGTGTGATACGTTCTGAGCGTTTGAGAACTTTTAATTTTGAAAGTTGTTGAACTTTTTTAAAAAAATATAAAATTATCCAAAATTCCAAGTTCCACAAATCAAGAGTTCCAAACGTTCAGTCAGAACTTTGGAACCGTCAGATCCATTTTGGAACCGGGTTCAAATCGGACCCAAATTCTCTAGTAATGATGCAAAAAATTAAATTGTGCTACATTATTTCCATTTCTCATATTTCAAAGCAAAACTGTACAATAGAAAAAAAAAAAAAAAACTAAACACTGAACAAATCTAAAACATTAAAAACAAAATCCAAAACAAAAAATAATTAAAAAATGTTAAGGCTAGTGAACATGCAGAACATTCTATTGAGTGAACTTGCAGAACATACCATTGAGTGACCATGCAGAACATTCTATTGAGTGAACATGCAGAACATTCTATTGAGGAACATGCAGAACATTCTATTGAGTGAACATGCAGACTTATGATGAACATGCAAATTCTATTGAGTGAACATGCAGAACATTTATTGAGTGAACATGCAGAACATTCTATTGAGTGAACAGTGCAGACCATTCCATTGAGTGAACATGCAGAACATTCTATTGAGTGAACATGCTATTGAGTGAACATGCAGAACATTCCATTGATGGAAGATGCAGAACATTCTATTGAGTGAACATGCTGAACATTCTATTGAGTGAACATGCAGAACATTCTATTGAGTGAACATGCAGAACATTCTATTGAGTGACATCAGAACATTCTATTGAGTGAACACAGAACTCTGATTAACAGACATTCTATTGAGTGAACATGCAGAACATTCCATTGAGTGAACATGCAGAACATTCTATTGAGTGAAACTGCTGAACATTCTATTGAGTGAACATGCAGAACATTCTATTGAGTGAACATGCAGAACATTCTATTGAGTGAACATGCAGAACATGCTATTGAGTGACTGCAACATTATTGAGTGAACTGCAGAACATTCTATTGAGTGAACATGCAGAACATTCGATTGAGTGAACATGCAAAACTTCTTTGACATGACCAAGGCTTGACATAATGAAATGTATTTAGTATTAATATTTTCCCACTTTTCGTTATGCCTGTTCAGACTGTGATGATCCCACAAGGGGCACCAGCTTATTCAGATTTATGCCTATAATTAAATAACAGAGCTGTCAACCTTCCTATATTACTAACTTCTCCAATTCTCTTGATTAATGTATTATGTATGTATGTATGTATGTATGTATGTAGTATGTATGTATATATGTATACTGTATGTTTTTTTATAAAGAACACTTGGGGACAGCAATAAATACTTATGTACATTAATATATACAATACTAACCATGAAACATGAGAAATGAGATTTTGCCCGGTAAGCTTACAATCTAGCTGGAGTGTCAATTTAACAATCCGATGCTGTGCTGATCTAAGAGGGAGGATGAGACTAAATGAAACCTACTGATTGAAGTTTCTTGATGAAGAAAACGGAATAGAATTCCAAAGGATGGGAGCCACAAGAAAAAAGGTTTAAGGCAAGAGGAGCTGTGTGAGTTGGGGGTTTGTATAAGAGATGGTTCGGTCGTGAGTGGAGGTATGGTCAGGGACATATTGGGATATGAGAGAGACTGGTTTAAGGCGGGCGGATGTGGTGTGATGAGGGTCTGTATGAGATGAAAGGAATGGGCAGTTACATATGGAGAAGAGAACAAGACACTAAAGAAGAGATATAAGAAGTAGCACAGAGCGAAGGATTTGCATGTTAATAGAAGTATATAAGCAATATGTTGTTTAATGAGTAGCCAGGTAGTTGGGCAGCACATGAGGGATTTAATTTATTAGAGAGTGACAAAGCATGCAGCAGAGTTAAGTATCAATAAATAAGAAGAAAAGCTAGAGGCAAACTGGCTATATAAAACTTTACATTTATTCCATCAATTAAAATAATCCTCAAATAGGTTAATATAATGTATCACAAAGTAGAAAATAAGCAATTCATTGTGCAAAAGCCCCTCTTTCGGAGCGAAACGCGTTGGGGGGGTGCTCCCCCACCCAGGATCTCTTCATTTTTGCTGTGGCACTGTCCCTCCAACGTCTACCCTGGTGTTCTGCGAATACTCTGACTGTCCGTGCACGGACGACTCTGACTTATGACTGATAATATAATAGGGTTTTACTGAAGATACACACATGTTTGGGTGGGGGAAACATGCAATATTTGCATGTATGCTGTACTAGATGAATTATTTGCACACTGAATTGCATTACTTTTCTACTTTGATACATTATATTAACCTATTTGAGGACTATTTTTAATTGATGAAATAAATGTAAAGTTTTATATAGCCAGTTTTGCCTCTAGCTTTTCTTCTATTTATTGACACTAATTATAGAGGTAGGTCTTCTTACTACTTAAGAGGTTTTTTATTCTTCATATATATTGCAGAGTTAAGTATCAACTGGAGTGGAGAAAGATAGGAGTCAGGAAGACCAGTAAGTAGAAGGTTACAATAGTCTAGTGTGATAGGATAAGAGCATCTCTGAAGGTCTTCTAACTTTCTATCATAATACAAGACAACGGTGTAGCAATCAATCACTGTGTGCAGAGGATTCCATGCCCTCATAGGGAAACCCTAAGAGCAATGGATAAAATGTTATTTTAGGTTTAAATATATATATTGAGGGTTTATAATGTCTGTATTTGTGTCCATTGACAAAATATATATCATAATCCAGTTTCTAGTTATGCTGACTATACTTCTTGGGGATTGAATATAACTTATTTTTACGGCACTGAAAAAAGTGGCAATAGCTGTTTCTGGAATTAAAGGTGTAAAACACACTGGGCAATGTGCGATTAACAATTACCAATTCCTGTCTAAACTCATAGCCCAATTTTTATCAATTTAAAAGGGTCGGGGTGATGATATTAGCAGTGGATATTCAAAAAAAAGTCTTATCGTTTAAAATGGTCTAATTTTGCCCCAACCAATCAGTCTTATTTAACATTTGAAAACTAACATCTGATTGGTTGGGGCAATATTAGCACCATTTTAAATGATAAGAACTTTTATTGAATCTCCCTGTAAATATTTCCATTCATTGCTCTATGACTGGGGTTAAATGTATTTTTACATTGAAACACCACCCAGGACACACGGCGTTAGTGTGAGTGCTGATGTACTTACCTGCTTAGGATTAGAGTCATTTGCCATTGCCCTCACCTTTAAGGCTACCAACCTATTTATGTTATTGGGTTAGGTTTACCAGGTGGTAATAAAAATAGGCGTTATTGATAAAAGTTCTTATAATTTAAAATGGTGCTAAATTGCCCGAACCAATCAGATCTTATTTAACATTTGAAAGCTAACATCTGATTGGTTGGGTCAAAATTAGCACCATTTTTACGATAAGAACTTTTATTGAATAACCCTGATATCATAGTCTATATCGGCCTTGATCTTTATTATTAAGCTCTTCTTTTTTTTTCAGAGAACAACATAAATGACATCCTGTTGTGTAAGTAATTAGATGGGTTGTCTATGTAAATACGTGTTTTATGTGTAATATCTATTATTATATCATTTATATATTATTATTGTTATTTATGTGTTATCTCATATAGTATTATTTATATATTATTTTTATATTAGATTATATTTTGTGTAACATCCCGTATGTATAATTTGACTGAATGTTTGACTAAATCATGTGGTAGTTTTTTATAACATTCACCTAAAAAATGGTTATTAAAAAAAGTCCTTGTCCCTCCGCCTGGTTTCAGGCACACGCAAGAATTGGGGCGCTTGCTGGTTGCGGCTCTCAGATATTTGCTGTTACTGCACGACCAAACAGCAAAATGGCAAAGAGCGCACAGCGGCGACCGGCAAGGACTAGATCTGTAAGTATCTTTCGGGGTATCTTTACCTATAGGCTGCCCCTATAGGTAAAAAGAATCCCAAGCCATAATGCAAAGGGATCCATGGCTGAGAGGGAGGGGGAGCAGTATTGCTAGGTAGTTTTGAAAATAAGCAAGGGTAGTGATAGGCTAGGGTTAAAGGCAGAGATAGGCTAGGGATAGCAAACATTGTTGCAACTAAAACAGGAGAAGGGAATATAAGTGAGGAAAAGGGGAGGGTCCGGTGCAGTGAAGCAGAGGAGACAGAAGAAGTTTACAAGAAAGAAATCCAGCAAGAAGAAAGAAAACGGCTTAAGGGTGCCCAGCAGAGCTGTAACACACTTACCCACAGGGCTGAGACACACCTGGGCTTTCCCGGAGAGCCATGGGAACATCGACCGGCTGCTGCAGGAGCTGAAGCAAAGGCCGCGACGAGAGGAGACGACTGCTGAGAAGAGAGCTGCAGAGGATCGACTCGCCGCCAAAAACCATCGCAGGTCGGAACAGGAGGAAGCGCACCACCTGAGAGACTAAGTCCCGACACGGCCCGGCGACTGGAAGGAGGAGGATTACACGCGGTAGGCCCATCCAACTCCGGCATCCAGGAGCACGCGAGATCCCGCGAGAGAGGACGGCGAGATGTGACGTCAGCAGGAGGCGCCAAGCAGAGGCATCGGGAGCGAACCACCGGACCAGTGACTCAGCAACAGTCGACGGAGCAGGGACGTCGGGAGCAGGCGCAGGACCGGTGATGTCAGCAGGAAGCGCCGGAAGAGGAAGAAGCGGGGCTAACACCGCCCGCCAGCCAACAGCGGGGAAGGATCCAGTCCGCCCGCCCGCCACAGGTCAACGGAAGCAAGCGGGGCACACACCGCCCGCCCAGCCGGCAGGAGGGAGCGATACGCACAGCAGGCGCAAGCAGCACACCAGGGAGGCCACCTACCACAGGAGGCAGCAGGAGACCCAGGAGACGACGGAATCAGCGGGGCTTGCTGATTCCCGGTTCAAAGAGGACTCTCTTCAGGAGGAGGCAACAGAACACGAAGGCTGCACTGGCAGCAGGAGAACGATCCCCCTGCTCATCTCAAAAAGGCGACCGAGAGAGAGCAGGAGGGATCTTTGCACAACTACCCCAGAGACACAGCTTCCACATCCGAGCAGCAGTTCACCCCATCGCAGAAACACCGTCGCAGAGGACATCAGCGCAGAGGACATCAGCGGGAAGAGAGTAGCCGGAGTTCAAGCGACGCTACGCCATAACCAGCTGTAAGGAGCGTTAGAAGTCCCGCAGCCACGGCAGCGTCAGGGGTTCCCACGGCAGTCGGCACCGCAAGAGCTGACCAGCTTATTGGTGAGTCCCTTAACGGGGGTCCAAGCAACGCCCAACACACAACATTGACACTTAACCAAACGGTAGCACCTCAACCAGGGACAGACTTGCATGACAAAAGGTTTGGGGAATTCTTTGGGGGATTGAAGAACTAATGAGGTCTGGGAGACTAGATTCCACCAGACCAAGGAGCAAGGGTATGGATAGAAGCACAGTAGGCCAGGTTCAATGGATGTACCCAACTCAAGGGGTTACTTCAGGACAGGTAGCAACACAGCTAGAAACAGCAACTCCGACAACAAGCAGCACCTGGGTCGCCCCAGGACAGAGCGGCGCAGATAGATCAGAAATCAGCAGCAGCAAGCAGCGCAGGAATAGAACCGAGCAAGGGACAGAATGACGGGACAGGCAGGAATAAGGGAGACTGTCAGACTTATCTAAAGAGCAACCTACCTGTGCTTCGAGGGCCCTTTGGGCACTCATTTGAGACCAGAAGTACAGAGCGCATATGGATAGGGCAATACGTAGACCTTTTTGCTCTATTACCTACAGAAAGGGTACAGGCGGATAGGACAGCAAAACAGGAAGAATCAAAAAGGGAGGATGAGGAGGCAAGGAGGGTGCGGCTCTACCAAGAACTTTCCATAATTGGCTGCAGGCATTCCTTATATTCGGCAGTGTCCTAGGCGAGAAATCACCAGGGGAATGCCCCGCTTTGTTTTGCTACCTGGATGGCATATTCGAAGCATACAAAACCTTCGGGGTTTAGCTTGGTTAAAATACGACGAGCAGTTCCGCCAACGGAAAGCCGTCAGGCCAGGATTCAGTGGGACCACAGGGACATGGGCCTCTGGCTGAAGCTCATGTGCCCCAGCAGGCCATCCATAACCCCCTTTCACGGAGCTGCTGGGGGAGGTGGCAGCCTACTCCCTCAGCAGTACAAACAAAAAAGGGCTTCTGCTGGGCCTTCAACGAGGGACACTGCAAATTCGGTCAGACCTGTAAATTCAAACATGAATGTTCGCAATGCGGGGTCCCACAGTTTTGCTAGATGCTACAAAAAAGGTAGACAAACAGGCAACCCAACGAGGTCGCTGGAAAGGGGAAACACCATGAACGTGCGCGCGATGGCCCCTTTCCTAACATTTATAAGGACAGGCAAGCAGCCACGCTGCTTAACAGGGCTTCAGTAAGGGTTTTTCATCCCGTCACAGGCCTTGCAGAACCCAATAATATCAAGGAACCTGAGGTCAGCACTACAATACCCAAGTATAGTAGACACAAACTAAACAAAGAAGTTCAGGCAGGGAGAATGGCAGGCCCTTTAAATCAACACCATTCCATAACCTAAGGGTATCTCCGCTGGGCCTGGTCCCCAAGAAAAGTGGGAAATACCGACTCATACATCATTTGTCTTACCCCAGAGGGGGTTCGGTAAATGATGACATCGAAAAAGAATTATGTAAAGTAACTTACACGCCTTCGACAAGGCAGTCACACTGCTGCGCCAAGCGGGACAGGAGCTCTGATGGCGAAGACGGACATCGAGTCCGCCTTTCGACTTCTCCAGTTCACCCCGAATGCTTTCACCTGCTAGGCTGCAAATGGAGGGGAATGTATTATGTAGACAAATGCCTGCCTATGGGCTGTTTGATTTCATGCTCCCACTTTGAAAGTTTTAGCACATTCTTAGAGGGTAGTGCGTCTAGAGACAGGAAGCGAATCAGTATACATTATCTCGATGACTTTCTGTTCATTGGGCGACCTGGGACCCATCAATGTAATTGGCTCTTACAAACCATGAAACAGATATCAGAGAGATTGTGTATACCACTAGCAACAGACAAAACAGAGGGTCCAACTACCGTACTAAGCTTTCTGGGGATCGAATTGGATCCGTCAAAATGGAATTTAGATTGCCCACACAAAAGTGAAGGAATTACAAGCACTTGTCTTACAGGCACAACACTGCAAGAGCCTACCTTTGCGCCATGTACAGTCCCTGCTGGGAAGGTTAAACTTTGCTTGTAGAATCATGCCAATGGGCAGAATATTTTCCCGGAGACTGTCACTGGCGACAAAAGGTATCTCACGCCCACATCATTTTGTTCGGATTAGACAGACAGTTAGGGAGGACTTACAGTTTGGGCTTCCTTTCTAAAAAATTACAATGGCAGGACTTATGGCTGCAGGAAGAAGTATCCAATGCAGACCCGCTGCTACCGCGCGCACCGCGTCGGGCAGCCACGGGTATGGGGCATTTTTCAGGGGACAGTGGAGCGCGGAAGTATGGCCGGACTCCTGGAAAGAGTTAGGAGTAACAAAAAACTTGTCATCCTGGAGCTGTTTCCCATACTCGTGGCATAGAATTGTGGCAAGAACCCTAAAGAATAGAAGGGTAATGTAAATTGCGATAACCTTATGTGGTACAGCCCTCAACACATTATCATCATCATCACCACCGCCGGGTCATTCGGCTATTAAGACATTTAGTCCTACGCTGCCTACAAAATAATATAGTAATCAAGGCAAAACACATCCCAGGGACACACAAATACATAGCGGATGCATTATCTCGTTGTCAGTGGGACAGGTTCCGGAAGATGGCCCCAGGAGCAGAACCACTCAACGTCCATGCCCCCCATTAATATGGGATTTAGCGGCTATGGGCTTGAGGAATTAGTTAAAAAATCCGTGGCCCGCACTACTTGGAAAAGATACGAAAAGACTGGGCAAATGGGGGTTCATAAAAAGGAAGTGGTGTCAATCGCAGAAGGAGAATGACAGACAACTTTACTTTCGTGGATAGTGGACAGTACAAGCAGGGAGTGTCAGGAGCGGCAGTGACAAACAAAATGGCAGGTCTGTCTTCTGGTTCAAAATGCAGGGTACAACTGACTGTACAAAAGATGCTCTAGTCAACAAACGTTGAAAGGGTATAGGAGGGACACTGAAGAAGACAAGCGCAGGCCCATCACATTCGCAGTTCTGATCTCGCTGCTGGGTAAGCTCAAAGAAATCTGCTTTTCAGAGTTCGAGAGAGATTATTTAAGGCGGCTTTCACAATGGCATTCTTTGGAGCTTTCCGCATCAGCGAACTTTACCTAGATCAAAAAAGGACATCGGGGGCATACAGATTTCGGACATTTCATTAACAGGCCAGCAAGTAGGGTATGGCTAGCAAGGTCAAAAACGGACCAAGCGGTAAAGGGAAATGGGTTAAAATATCAGCCACAGGGGGCGAAGCTTGCCCCTTTATCTCCCTACGAAATTTCTTAAAGTATAGGCCATCAGGACAGGGCCCCCTCTTTACGCACATAGATAAAACATCACTGTCGAGATACCAGTACGTTGCGGTATTGAAAAGGCATAGCACTCCTGGACTACCGCCCGCGAATTTGGATCACATTCATTCCGGATAGGCGCAGCAAACGAAGCGGCACAAAGGGGCTTGGAGACGAAGTAGTCAAACAAATAGGCAGATGGCAATCTAACAGATTCCGTACGTACATCCGTCCGCACAAATCTTTAAGTAACAGATAATACACCCTATTTACACCGGGCAATATGTTTTTCCCTTTGATACACCGCGGTCCTATGGATTATGGGACATTCATTTTCCATCATGCAGCCAAGAGGGCAGTAGTCAGGAGGGAGGGCAGACAACTGGGGTTCCAAAAAAGTATGCTAGCAATTCACTGGCTAGGCGCAGGGGTATGCTCTGGCGTAATCTATTACCCCAGTTTATGGAAAGGGTTAGGCTCCACGGCCCTCCTAATATCCTTCTTATCCACCTAGGGGGAAACACTTGTGTTCAGTGCCCAGCAGAGTGTTGATGATGGATATCAAATTGACCTTTTGCTGCGTGGGCGGCGTTCCCACAATGCGGGTGATTTGGTCCAATTACGACCCGCCTGCACTGGAGGGACTGTAGGTCATATAAAGCAGTTGAGGAGACAAGAATTAAAATAAACAGGGCAGTTAACAGTTCATAATTAGGAACGGGGGGAAGTAATTAGCCATAGGGACTTCGAGAGGGAAAAAACGGGATGGTTTGGAAAAGATGGGGTTCACCTGAACGAAATAGGTATGGACATGTTCAACTTTGACCTAGGGGATGGAATAAAGCGGCCTGGGCAGTTTGGGGGAACAGGCAGTCCTAATTGTCAGGTCTCCCTGTTATGGCAGTTGGTCACTGGAAGCTGGCTGGTGTGACAAGTGGTGGAGCTAGCCCAAGGGGTGGCAGCTCCAGAATATACTGGTTTGGACTATAGGGTATGGTGTCGGCATACACGGAAAGGTGCTCATCGAGTCAGTGCATCTACGACTGATGAGCAAATTCAACGGTAGCTTCCAGTGAGCACTTTACAGTGTTAAATGTTTAATGGTTAAAATGTTTAAATGGTTAAAATGGTTGGTAATAATAAACAGTGTTAGCATATTTGATGTACAAGTAAAGATGGTTTTGGTAAACAAGAATTGTTAAAATAAAGCTGTGACCCCTTTTGATCACAAAGTCAGTGTCAAGTGTCTTTATTAAGAAAGGTTGAGGGAGGTTTAAGGGGTCAGTTATGGGAATGGAAGGTAGGATAAGATGGGTGGTTGGGATAGATACGCACATCCATCATATCTCAGCCAAGAAATCCCAAGCCATAATGCAAAGGGTACATGGCTGAGAGGGAGGGGGAGCAGTATTGCTAGGTAGTTTTGAAAATAAGCAGGGTATGATAGGTAAGGGTTAAAGGCAGAGATGGCTAGGGATAGCAAACATTGTTGCAACTAAAACAGGAGAAGGGAATGTAAGTGAGAAAAGGGGAGGGTCCGTGCAGTGAAGCAGAGGAGACAGAAGAAGTTCCCGCCCCCCCCCCTTTTTTTTTCTGTTGTGTTTTTTATTGCAGTGATAACCCGAGGCAAGATGATGTCACAGCGGCAGTTGGTCACTGGAAGCTGGCTGGTGTGACAAGTGGTGGAGCTAGCCCAAGGGGTGGCAGCTCCAGAAATACTGGTTTGGACTATAGGGTATGGTGTCGGCATACACGGAAAGGTGCCATCGAGTCGGTGCATCTACGACTGATGAGCAAATTCAACGGAGCTTCCATGAGCCACTTTACAGTGTTAAATGTTTAAATGGTTAAAATGTTTAAATGGTTAAAATGGTTGTAAAATAAACAGTGTTAGCATATTTGATGTAACAAGTAAAAGATGTTTTGGTAACAAAGAATTGTTAGAAAATAAAGCTGTGACCCCTTTTGATCCAAAAGTCAGTGTCAAGTGTCTTTATTTAAGAAAGGTTGAGGGAGGTTTAAGGGGTCAGCTATGGGAATGGAAGGTAGGATAAGATGGGTGTTGGGATAGATACGCACATCCATCATATCTCAGCCATGTCCTTTAACCGAATATCCCAGCCTATGGGGCACACTGAATATACCCCATCACACTGTTGAGTATACTGAGAATATACAAGTAGTCCTGTACTCCCTATTGTAGGAAAATGGTATTTAGTGTTTTTACATAGTATTTTAGATTGAATAAAGACCTACGGTAAGTCTGTACGGATTGCAACCTGGTCACTGTGATAATCCTTGTGTTAATAGAATTCCAGTGCACTCCAGACTTACTTGTACGTGTGTTTATTTATATCCCATAGTACACACGTGACGTGACGTGACGGTTGCAGTTTAACAACTTCAACATATGTGTGTATGTAAATAAGATAACTGCAGAGGATTGTAGTGATTTTCTGACACAGCACAATGCATTTAATTGAAGTTGTTTATCATTTAAGTGTCAAAATGGAATTAAGGTTAAAACTTTGGTCAATGAAAGTAATTGTCGAGAGTAACTTTTAAAAAGTTTATATTACAGGAAAACTGTATAAAATATCTTATTTATACATTACAGATCTCACCAACCAGTCCAAACAGTTTGGGTAAGGGACTAACATTGGGAATATAAATAATACTGTAAATTCTATTTAAGGTTCCTCCTGGTATTTACCTTCCCTTATATTCCAATATATACAGTAACAGCTCTAGAACTATCATAATAATGTTTATCTTTCTCTCCTTGAGTGATCCCTTATATTAGTTATCAAGAGTAAATTCTGGATCCTGGTCCCATCCGATTTCAGGACTTCGGAGCACATTTTCGATTTTTATCGAACGTTCAAGCTATTTTTGTAGATTCCGAAAATAGCCTTGAACGTTCATTAATATTTGAAAATACGGTCGGAAACTCGAAATTAGTTTCCAATCGTATTTTCTAGGATTATTGAACATTCAAGGCTTTTTTATTTTTTTTCAAAAATAGCCACAAACATTCGATAGAAATGGAAACGCGCCCCGAAGTCACGAATTTAAGTTCCGTTTTTGGATTTTCTGGATTTTCCAGAGATCCGAAATGGAACAAACCCATCCGTTTCAGCCATCTCTACAGTTAATGAATAGGAGAATATATGAGTACTGATTGGTTCTGGAAATTCACATTCAACACAACTCTCTCTCTCTGTCTCATCTATCTATTATCTCTCTCTGTCTCTCATTCTCTCTGTAGTTGGTCAGAGCCTCCCAGAGGGGGAAGATGTCTCCTATAGTTACCTGGATTAAGACGCACACAGGGAGGTAAGTTGTACTGATAATAGATGTAAATAACAACCTCTTATTCCATAAAGTTATTCACCAAGGTCCATGCAGAAAGCTAAACTGTTTGTACCTACTGGGCTATTGGTTTATTTATATCCTGGTCAATGGCTTTTCCATTCAGTTATTTTTCAGATTCAGCATCTTACAGGGCAATGCTTAAAAGGATCTCACTCTACGTTTTAAAATGACACGCGTGTATATTATATGTTTATTATTCTTAATTTGTAAGCATCACTTAAGGATTGGAATGACATATTGATGTAAGATCCACTATGATGATAATGCTTTTGTCCAACATTCATATCTTGTTTTGTATCATTAATATATTTATTTTTCTCCCCCAGCTCCTCCGATGTTAAAAGCTGAACATGTAAGTACCGTGGGATTCCATATGGACTTGATATGATGGGATTTGTTTAGTGGGAGGAACTGAACGTTTTAAAGTTAGAATACTAATTCTGATTGTCCCTGATGGCCGCCACTAGTGAATGCAGAACTGCTCAGAATAACCACCTGCATAAAAGGGGATGGGGAATTTACAGAGTCTTAGGGGCATATTTATAAAGGTCCATTAACTTTCTGCTGTGGAATTACCGCAAATTATAAAAGGGCGAAAATGGCGGCAGAAAGGCAACACGGCACAACGTTACTGCGATAACATTGCATGAGTTACCGCAACTTTAAGTTGGGGAAAATGCTGGGTCTCCGCCTGAGAGGGCGGGGGTGTACGCACACCTAGATGCAGGTCGCATTCGCCACTGGGTGTACACCCACCTCGCCCTCATCCCCCGCATCGACTACCCATGATTAACCCTTACAGCAGCCCCTCCCTGCCCCGTACAATAGCAGGGAGGGACGGAGGAGCCTGTTGGGGTGGTGGTGGCTGGACCCGGCAGCGGCCTTTTGGTGCTTAAGGGGTCCCGCAGCTCAAACCGGGACCCCCCTTCCCCGACCCTTATATAATAATAATAATTAATTGTTCTTGTTGACAGAAATTTTCCCTAATCTAAACTTCAAGGTTTTATTAGTCAGAACTTCCAGGTTGATGAGATTTAAAATGGAGCAGAGCCTTCTTATAACATAAGGTATCTTGCAGTCTCATGCTATATGAATAACATTGCCCACAAAATCTAACAAACAAAGAAGTAATTTCTTACTCTCGGGTTTCCCCAGAATAAGGGGCGGAGATATGCAAAATTCTCCTTTATGTCCAATGGCTAATGCAAGTGTCCAGAAACGCTGACTTATTAACATGCAATACAGCCTAATGTATAGAGCCAATCATCTGACCTGGAGACATGACATGTTTCGATCTTTTGATCTCGTTAGTGCGAGATACAGAATCATGGCTTTATAGGGCAGGACTTGGGAAGGTTAAGGAGAGGTGGGCCAAAAGGAGCAAAAATTAGATTGATGATGAGATTAGACAGAGAGTAGCACATATCTATCCATCATATTAAACTAATTATACCATACAGATCTTTGCTGTTCTCCAGAAACATTATTAGACTTTAAAGGGTAGTCCACAGTGTTTTTCACTTTCTGTAATTCAGTTTAACTGAAGAAAGGGAGGTAAATAGCCTGTCTTACCAACATTCTTCATTATAACCTAATGGAGAGGAGAGAAACTTGCGGATTGGGATGCTCCAGCAACACTTCTCTGCCAGTCTCTGATGCATCCAAACTCCCTTGACTGTGTATATGCACGCACACTGCAGGGACTGGGGATGCATCGGAGAGTGTGAGCAACGGAGCTGTCAGCAGCGCAGGATCCATCTGCAGTAAGTTTTCTTTTCTCTCCTGCAGGTTTTACTGAGGAACGGTAGGTAAGACATACTGTAGCTCATTTACCTCCCGTTCTTCAGTTAAACTGACTAAAAGAAGTAAAAATAAGGTGGACATACCCTTAAAGCTGGGTACACGCTTGCACAATTTTCTAACGTGTGGCCCACACAGTCCTGAGCATGTGAAGCATAGGGAGAATGCTTAGGACTGCAGATTTCCCCCAGTCACGGGCTAGTCCCTATACATTAAGTACAGGGAGATGTCCCAGGCGAGGGGAATTTTGGTCTTTTCCGAATGGCCGCGAGGCCGACAGTGAACATTCATCTGTGTCGCGATCGTTCGGAAAATACACTACCCACACTGAGCGTTTCTGTCAGTTTCTAGTGTGAACGAGCCCTAAAGCTCAGCACAGACATGCGATCGAAGGGCCGACAAACAATCCATGTCTAGGAGACGAAGTGCCATTTCAGCTAATGATCATTTCTTCTATGGCCACTTGTGCTTATTTAACGATCCAGCCAGAGCGGCCATACAGCCGACCAAGTGCCCATACACTTAACGATAGTTGGACGAAGAGGCTTTTCGTCTCCCAGGCGTGTGTTGCTGTTTGCCCCCGCGATTGCACGTCTGTTCATAGCTTTAGACTAGTGATGGCCCAGTTCGCGGATCCGAACCCGAATCCGCGGCGGATTTACCTCGTTCGCGAACTGCGAATATCGCGGATTTTCCGGTTTTCTGCCTTCCGAACTTTTCCGAACTGCGTTTTCGAAAATTTTCAAAATTACGAAGATTTTTCGTATTTTCGAGGATTTTTCCATTTTAATGGGTCCGCTCGCGAATTTTCAAATTTTCCCGAAATTTCGCGAATCCTCGAGCGGACCGGAATTTGCGAAGTTCGGACTTCTCTACTTTAACCTGAATGCTAATATGGGCTAATATTACCAATTACAGATACCAAAGGGCAGCACGGCGGCTCAGTGGTTAGAACTGATACATTCAGCGCTGAGGTCCTGAGTTCGATTCCACCCTTGAACACATCTGGAGTTTGTATGTTCTCCCCTACTTGCGTGGGTTTCCTCCGGGCACTCCGGAGGTTGTATGTGCCATAAAGGGATTAGAATGTAACTCTTCGGGGCAGGGCCTGGTGTGAATTGAGTAAATAATTGTAAAGCGCTGCGGAATATGTGTAGGGATGGAATCCTAATCGGACCCGGTTCTGATTCAGAGCTCCCAGTTCCAAAGTTCCGTCAACTTTTGGATCTTGGAACTTTCCATAATTTTGATAATTATCACGTTTTCGAATTATCAAAAACACATGGGTTATTGAAAAGCGGCTTTTATTTGTGTGGAATTATTATTACTTGTTACACTTATGGCTCTATTTGTTTTTGATTTATTTAGGAAACATTCTCGTTACTTATGCTGTGTAAAAGAACAAAAACGTAAGGAAAGATAACAAGCAAATATCGGACTCATCCTGCATCTACCAGAACTTTGACATCAAGTAACTCCAGAGTTAAACTGATTGGATCAGGGGATCTTTTGGACTATGGGCATCAGCACCTTTCACTCAGAAATTCCACCGCCAAAAATCCATACATTTCCATAGTCTATTTCATCCATTCAGCTTTAGTTCCATAGGGTTAGAGAAGGCTACAAAAGCTTGAAAACAAAAGAAAACAACCTTTAACTTTCTAGACATTGTACTACCATATCCATTGTTTCAGTTAGATCAACTGGACTTAAAGTTTAGTTCTTGAAGATTTTTTCGCTAGTCTCCGACTGGCTTTCTCAATTCAAATGACTTGTACAAGAATCTGTTGCCAAAATGTTAACATTACAATCTTCAAATGTATGTCCCTTTCCTTAAGATGCAGGTACACGGCTGAGTCCTGACCCAAGGAATGGCTCTTCTGTGCTGGGCCATACATTGATGCAGTTGCTGTTTGGTCTCCCCCACATACAAATCAGAGCATTCTTCACTGCACTGCACTGCGTATATGATGTCACCTTCACTGCACTGCGTATATGGTTCCGCTTATCTTGTGTTTGGGTATTGGGTCTTTCGGATGTACCAATTGCTGCCTCGGTGTGTTGTTTGGTTTAAAGCTGACAGGGATAGATGTCTTAATTTCTCGGAGACCCCTGCTACATATGGGATACCATGTTTTCTCTGTCTTCTCTGCTTTTCCCCTTCACTGTTGTATTCGGGTTCTTTTCTTTCCTTCTGCTTCTTTTACAAAGGCCCAGTCTGGATATCCACAAGGTTTAAGGGCTCCTCTGAGATGTTTCATTTCTTTAGCCTTCGTTCTGTGCTAGTGGGGATGTTCTCTGCTCTGTGTTGCAGGGTTCTGATGACACCAGCTTGGATCTAAAGGGTGGTGGGAGTCAAACTCAAATACTGATCTGTGTGTGTTGTGTTTCTGTAAACCTCTACTTCACTTATTGTTTATATTCTCCGACTTTACCAAGCAGTCCAAGAAAGCCAGTTTGTTGTTTTGTACCTCTTCCCTTGTAAATTTGATGTTTGGTCTACCGCATTAAGTGTTCTGTGAAAGCTTGTACTTCCTTCTGGTGGATTTTAACTCAGGTGTCCTCCACATATCTGAACCAGTGGCTGGGTGCTATGCCCTTAAAGGTATTAAGCACCTGTATTTCCACTTCCTCCATGTAAAGGTTGGCCACAATGGGTGAAACTGGAGATCCCATAGCACATCCGTGTTTTTACTTATCCCTTATCCCTGTATTTGAAATAGGTGGTATTCAGGCACAAGTCCAGTAAGGAACACACCTGTTCTGGGTTAAGATCAGTTCTGCTGGTAAGGGTGTTTTGACACCTTACCCTGGGCAGTTTTGATACACCCCTTAGCCACAATTCAATCACACCTTGCATTCAGAAGGTCCCTAACCTGCTGTAATATGACATGGATAAATGAGAACCTTGACAACATACACGTACTACCATTCCATTTTTATTTATTTAAGAGCATTTTCCTGTGATTGCTATTTCATATTTTTCTAATTAAATCTAAAAGACAGAAATGCATCACAGGCACTTGATAATTAAATTATTCAAATAATACATTTTCTTTTAATTACATAGACTTAGTCCAAGAGGAAGCAGGATGTGGTCTGAAATCTACATTAACCCTGGACTGCCCATCAGAATATATTAAAATCTGTTTACCGTACATGGAAAGTCTCTTTTCTATCTAATTTCAGTATTTTCTAATGTGAAACATGCTTTTGAAAATTGTAACAAATTTATATAAACACATTTAATATTTAAATACTGTGATCTTTCTTTTTTTTCCATGACAAAGCCAAGCACCAAAAAAAAAAAGTTGATAGCCAAAGAAAAGGGACCAGGCACTGCACTAGGGCTAATGTATAAAACATCTCTTTATTTAAGCAAAAATGGGGAACATAGTGCATGAAAAGATACAAACACTTAAAAACATATAAATAAAACAAACTGTGAACCATATATAACTCTAAATTCAGTAGTATAGACACAACCCTACGACCCAAAAAGAGTAAAATATCCCTTCTCCGTGGTAGTGATACTCATCTGTCACCGGTCAAAGTCTTAGTCACCAGTCCACGGGGAGATCTTTTTGAAATCCTGGATGTTCCCCAGACCATTTCCCAGGTCCCACGCCATTTACATTAAGTTACCATTGATATTTTAATTGCATTTCATTAGAACTTTTCAAACTATTTGACTCACATTGACTTTAATGGGTCTGTTGTCGAACTTTCCATATAGTTTGAAAGTTCGAAAACAGACCGAATTTTGGAAAGTTCGGCCATCTCTACTCCCTACCCCAACCAGACTCGATAATCAGTATATGGTGCAAACGTTTTCAGGGTTTGGGATACAGTCACAATTAGGAAATTTTTCTGTAATGAAAGACTGGGGGTAGGTCTATCCAATATCGGTTGAACATTTAACTTATCAGCAGACAGTAAGTTAGGGATATTATCTTTTATTTTCCCTCCAATCAGTCATATCTTGTAAAGTTACGTACAGACAATAGACCATTGGCTGAATCCATTCTATTGCTCAATGTTCCCTTTGACCTTCTCAGATTGTACAAGTAAATACAAAATGGGGTAATGTACCCGTAAACTCAGATGGGGTTTATATCCATGTGGAACTTTAACACCAGCCTTTTGTGGCCGTTTAAACCAATTACACCAATCCACCTGCCTAAATCCAGGAACCACAACAATTCCTGTCTTAAACTCACTCTAACTCTTTGGGGCATATTTTAAAGGTTGGTTAAACTTTGGTCAAATTTGGCCTTTTCGCTATTTATAAAACAGTGATAACCAGTGGTGAAAGGTCATTACCGCTACATTTCGCTTTTCGCCATACATCGCTGCGGTAACCGCTCAAGCATATTTATAAAAATGGCGAAAAGTGTATTTTTACGTTAAGTTCAGCCATTCCAATTCGCCAAGTCTGAGGTGGCGAAAACGCAAAAGTGGCCATTTATTTAGCCTGCCAATGGGTCCATGGAGTTGTCAGTACATTGTGGAGTGTTTCTCAATACCATAAGTACTCAGGGGGGTGTTAGACTATTTTCCGCATTTACTGTAAACGATCTGATATTTCGCTTTTTAGGTTATTTTTCGCTTTTTTAAGAAGTTCCAATTTTCTTTATTTACCAATAAAGTCGAATGGGGGTCTGAGGGACATATTTATAAAGCATTATTTTTGTTTTTTTCCCCACCAGCCTTTACCACAATTTTTTAAACTTTCAACTTTTCTTTTCATCAAAGTTTAAAAAGGCGAATTTTCATCAAAAGTGAAAATTATGTAGCAAAAACCACTAATAATGCTGAAAAAGCTCTGCACATATGATAGTAAATAGGTAATACTCCCTGGTGGTTTTTCAAAGTAGTATTAAATTGGTTAATACACACTGAACACCTATCTTTGTTACTTAAAAATAGCCTAACACATGTGGTGTTATTTCAGCCAAATCCTATATATAAAACCCTAAGTGTGCGTCCCTGTGTCTCTCTACTTTGCACCAACAATAACCCTGAGATATCTAGAGGTTGTCTGTAACATTAACTGTATCGCTGTAATAAATCATTTCATTCTGTGCTATGACTAATATTCCAAATAAACAGGGTTACAATATAGCTGTGATCTTGTTACTTCTGTGTGTCCACAGCCTGTCTTTATTGGTTATATAAATAGCTATTAGCAGGTACAGGAAATGTACTAAACCTATATCTATAGCAGATGAAAAGGCACCAGTTAAAGTTTTCTTTCGGAACTCTCATTTGTAAACTGCTTTAAAATTAACAGCTAATTAGTACTAATGTACCCACTGGGCACAATGAGGGTGGAGCTTAAATGTAGATTAAACATTGTACAAAGAATTAAGAACTAGAAAATTAATAACCTTTCACTGGGATGCTTGTTTGTTTTCTGGGTAAAGATTTCCTTTAGGAAATGTACGGTAACTAACTACAAATATAACAAACCTTCCCCCACCCTCCGATAACAGGAAGTCACAGCAATTCCATTTAATTTCTTCTTTTATTAAATCAGACAGTTATTTCCATGTGCTGGTTGCAAACACCATGGCAGCTCCCGTACTGATGGTTTCTTTACTCTGTAAGTACAATTCTATTTCTATAGTAATATCTCCTATATTGATATCCATTTCCCTGTACAGTGAATTTCTATCTTGTACATAGACACCAAGACCTAGATTAACAGATAACCCTGCGCTATTAGGGGCCATTTATCTTTATCACAGTGTTGGGTCCCCCTTTTATTTAAAGTTACATGGTGAAAATACCACAATCTGTAACATAATATAATACTGACAGACAGTCTGCAGTGTGTCTTGTTCATTGGATTTCCTTCTATCAATAAAAAGACGGACTATATAACGTAGATGGACATTAACTGTGTGGTGGGAACATTGAGCAGCCAATGATAACGGACGGTGTTGTGTACAGAGGGTTAAAAGTAGCTCAGATATTATACAGATTTCTAACCTTGGTGGTTATGTACAATGTGGGGAATAGAATAGAGGGGAGGGAAGGTTCCTTACACATTAACTAGATGTTCCCTGTCTCCAGTGATGTTTCTCTATCATATCTATGGTCTCTCTCTCTATTACCCAATTCATATAATAAACCTCACACAATCTGTCTCCAGTGATGTGTCTCTATCATATCTATGGTCCCTCTCTCTTACCCAATTCTATATAAAACCATCACACAATCTGTCTCCAGTGATGTTTCTCTATCATATCTACGGTCCCTCTCTCATTACCCAATTCTATATATAAACCATCAACAATCTATCTCCAGTGATGTTTCTCTATCATATCTACGGTCCCTCTCTCTATTACCCAATCTATATAATAAACCATCACACAATCTGTCTCCAGTGATGTGTCTCTATCATATCTATGGTCTCTCTCTCTATTACCCAATTCTATATAATAAACCATCACACAATCTGTCTCCAGTGATGTGTCTCTATCATATCTATGGTCTCTCTCTCTATTACCCAATTCTATATAATAAACCATCACCCATCTGTCTCCAGTGATGTGTCCTATCATGTCTATGGTCTCTCTCTCTATTACCCAATTCTATATAATAAACCTCACGCAATCTGTCTCCAGTGATGTGTCTCTATCATATCTATGTCTCTCTCTCTATTACCCAATTCTATATAATAAACCATCACACAATCTGTCTCCAGTGATGTGTCTCTATCATATCTATGGTCCCTCTCTCTATTACCCAATTCTATATAATAAACCATCACACAATCTGTCTCCAGTAAAGTGTCTCTATCATATCTATGGCCCCTCTCTCTATTACCCAATTCTATATAATAACCTCACACAATCTGTCTCCAGTGATGTTTCTCTATCATATCTATGGTCCGTCTCTCTCTATTACCCAATTCTATATAATAAACTATCACACAATCTGTCTCCAGTGATGTTTCTCTATCATATCTATGGTCCCTCTCTGTATTACCCAATTCTATATAAACCCATCACACAATCTGTCTCCATGGATGTTTCTTTATCATATCTATGGTCCGTCTCTCTCTATTACCCAATTATAATAATAACCCATCACACAATCTGTCTCTAGTGATGTGTCTCTATCATATCTATGGTCCTCTCTCTCTATTACCCAGTTCTATATAATAAACCATCACGCAATCTGTCTCCATGATGTGTCTCTATCGATCTATGGTCTCTCTCTATGTCCTCTCTCTATTACCCAATCTATATATAAACCATCACACAATCTGTCTCCAGTTATGTTTCTCTATCATATCTATGGTCTCTCTCTCTATTACCCAATATATATAATAAACCATCACACAATCTGTCTCCAGTTATGTTTCTCTATCATATCTATGGTCCTCTATCTCTATTACCCAATTCTATATATAAACCATCACACAATCTGTCTCCAGTGATGTTTTCTCTATCATATCTGGTCCCTCTCTCTATACCCATTCTATATAATAAACCATCACACAATCTGTCTCCAGTGATGTTTTCTCTATCATATCTATGGTCCCTCTCTCTATACCCAATTCTATATATAACCATCACAACATCTGTCTCCAGTGATGTTTCTCTATCATATCTAATGGTCCCTCTCTCTATTACCCAATTCTAATATATGAGACAGATTGTGTGATGGTTTATTATATAGAATTGGGTAATAGAGATAGAGACCATAGATATGATAGAGAAACATAACTGGAGACAGATTGTGTGATGGTTTTATTATAGAATTGGGTATAGAGAGAGGGACCATAGATATGATAGAGAAACATCACTGGAGACAGATTGTGTGATGGTTTATATATAGAATTGGGTAATAGAGATAGAGACCATAGATATGATAGAGAAACATACACTGGAGACAGATTGTGTGATGGTTTTATATATATAATTGGGTAATAAGAGAGAAGACCATAGATATGATAGAGAAACATAACTGGAGACAGATTGTGTGATGGTTTATTATATAGATTTGGGTAATAGAGAGAGGGACCATAGATACGATAGAGACACATCACTGGAGACAGATTGCGTGATGTGTTTATTATATAACTGGGTAATAGAGAGGAAGACCATAGATATGATAGAGACACATCACTAGAGACAGATTGTGTGATGGTTATTATATGAATTGGGTAATAGAGAGACGGACCATATATGATAAAGAACACATCACTGGAGACAGATTGTGTGATGGTTATTATATAGAATTGGGTAATAGGAGAGGGACCATAGATATGATAGAAACAATCACGGAGACAGATTGTGTGATAGTTTTATTATATAGATTTGGGTAATAGAGAGAGACGGACCATAGATATGATAGAGAAACATCACTGGAGACAGATTGTGTGATGGTTTATTATATAGAATTGGGTAATAGAGAGAGGGGCCATAGATATGATAGAGACACTTTACGGAGACAGATTGTGTGATTTTTATTATATAGAATTGGGTATAGAGAGAGGGACCATAGATATGATAGAGACACATCACTGGAGACAGATTGTGTGATGGTTTATTATATAGAATTGGTAATAGAGAGAGAGACCATAGATATGATAGAGACCATCACTGGAGACAGATTGCGTGATGGTTTATTATATAGAATTGGGTAATAGAGAGAGAGACATGATAGAGACACATCACTGGAGACAGATTGGTGATGGTTTATTATAGATTGGGTATAGAGAGAGAGACCATAATGATAAGACACATCACTGGAGATAGATTGTGTGATGGGTTATTATATAGAATTGGGTAATAGAGAGAGACCATAGATAGTATAGACAACATCACTGGAGACAGATTGTGTGATGGTTTATTATATAGAATTGGGAATAGAGAGAGGGACCGTAGATATGAAGAAAACATCACTGGAGATAGATTGTTGATGGTTTATTATATAGAATTGGGTATAGAGAGAGGACCGTAGATATGATGAGAACCATCACTGGAGACAGATTGTGTGATGGTTTATTATATAGAATTGGGTAATAGAGGAGGGACCATAGATATGATAGAGACACATCACGAGACGATTGTGTGATGGTTTATTATATAGTTGGGTAATAGAGAGAGAGACCATAGATATGATAGAGAAACATCACTGAGACAGGCATACATCTAGTTATGTGATAGGAACCTTCCCTCCCCTCTATTCTATTCCCCACATTGTACATAACCACCAAGGTTAGAAATCTGTATAATATCTGAGCTACTTTTAACCCTCTGTACACAACACCGTCCGTTATCATTGGCTGCTCAATGTTCCCACCACACAGTTAATGTCCATCTACGTTTATATAGTCCGTCTTTTTATTGATAGAAGGAAATCCAATGTAACAAGACCACTGCAGACTGTCTGTCAGTATTATATTATGTTACAGATTGTGGTATTTTCACCATGTAACTTTAAATAAAAGGGGGACCCAACACTGTGATATAAAGATAAATGGCCCCTAATAGCGCAGGGTTATCTGTTAATCTAGGTCTTGGTGTCTATGTACAAGATAGAAATTCACTGTACAGGGTAAATGGATATCAATATAAGGAGATATTACTATAGAAATAGAATTGTACTTACAGAGTAAAGAAACCATCAGTACGGGAGCTGCCATGGTGTTTGCAACCAGCACATGGAAATAACTGTCTGAATTTAATAAAGAAGAAATTAAATGAAATGCTGTGACTTCCTTGTTATCGGAGGGTGGGGGAAGGTTTGTTTTATTTGTAGTTAGTTACCGTACATTTCCTTAAAGGAAATCTTTCCCAGAAAACAAAACAGCATCCCAGTGAAAGGTTATTAATTTTCTAGTTCTTAATTCTTTGTACAATGTTTAATCTACATTTAAGCTCACCCCTCATTGTGCCCATGGGTACATTAGTACTAATATAGCTGTTAATTTTAAAGCAGTTTACAAATGAGAGTTCCGAAAGAAAACTTTAACTGGTGCCTTTTCATCTGCTATAGATATAGGTTTAGTACATTTCCTGTACCTGCTAATAGCTATTTATATAACCAATAAAGACAGGCTGTGGACACACAAGTAACAAGATCACAGCTATATTGTAACCCTGTTTATTATTGGAATATTAGTCATAGCACAGAATGAAATGATTTATTACAGCGATACAGTTAATGTTACAGACAACCTCTAGATATCTCAGGGTTATTGTTGTGCAAAGTAGAGGACACAGGGACGCACACTTAGGGTTTTATAATAAGGATTTGGCTGAAATAACACCACATGTGTTAGGCTATTTTTAAGTAACAAAGATAGTGTTCAGTGTGTATTAACCAATTTAATACTACTTTGAAAAACCACCAGGAGTATTACCTATTTACTATCATATGTGCAGAGCTTTTTCAGCATTATTAGTGGTTTTTGCTACATAATTTTCACTTTTGATGAAAATTCGCCTTTTTAATAACTTTGATGAAAAAAAGTTGAAAGTTTAAAAAATTGTGGTAAGGCTGGTGGGGAAAAAAACAAAAATAATGCTTATAAATATGTCCCCTCAGACCCCCATTCGACTTTATTGGTATAAGAAAATTGGACCTTCTTAAAAAGCGAAAAAAATAATTAAAAAGCGAATAAATCGTCGTATTCAGTAATGCTGGAAAATAGTCAACACCCCCCTGAGTACTTATTGGTATTGAGAAACACTCCACAATGTACTGACAACTCCATGGACCCATTGGCAGGCTAAATAAATGGCCACTTTTGCGTTTTCGCCACCTCAGACTTGGCGAATTGGAATGGCTGAACTTAACGTAAAAATACACTTTTCGCCATTTTATAAATATGCTTGAGCGGTTACCGCAGCGATGTATGGCGAAAAGCGAAATGTAGCGGTAATGACCTTTCACCACTGGTTATCACTGTTTTATAATAGCGAAAAGGCCAAATTTGACCAAAGTTTAACCAACCTTTATAAATATGCCCCAAAGAGTTAGAGTGAGTTTAAGACAGAATGGTTGTGGTTCCTGGAGTTTAGGCAGGTGGATTGGTGTAATTGTTTTAAAGGTCGGCCACAAAAGGCTGGTGTTAAAGTTCCACATGGATATAAACCCCATCTGAGTTTACGGGTACATTACCCCATTTTGTATTTACTTGTACAATCTGAGAAGGTCAAAGGGAACATTGAGCAATATGAATGGATTCAGCCAATGGTCTATTGTCTGTACTTAACTTTACAAGATATGACTGATTGGAGGAAAATAAAAGATAATATCCCTAACTTACTGTCTGCTGATAAGTTTAAATGTTCAACCGATATTGGATAGACCTACCCCCAGTCTTTCATTACAGAAAAATTATCCTAATTGTGACTGATATCCCAAACCCTGAAAAACGTTTGCACCAATTATACTGATTATCGAGTCTTGGGGGTAGGGAGTAGAGAGGCCGAACTTTCCAAAATTCGGTCTGTTTTCGAACTTCAAACTATATGGAAAGTTCGACAACAGACCCATTAAAGTCAATGTGAGTCAAATAGTTTGAAAAGTTCTAATGAAATGCAATTAAAATATCAATGGTAACTTAATGTAAATGGCTGTGGGACCTGGGAAATGGTCTGGGGAACATCCAGGATTTTCAAAAAGATCTCCCCGTGACTGTGCTAAGACTTTGACCGGTGACAGATGAGTATCACTACACGGAGAAGGGATATTTTACTCTTTTTGGGTCGTAGGGTTTGTGTCTATACTACTGAATTTAGAGTTTTATATGGTTCACATGTTGTTTTATTTATATGTTTTTAAGTGTTTGTATCTTTTCATGCACTATGTTCCCCATTTTTGCTTAAATAAAGAGATGTTTTATACACTTAGCCCTAGTGCAGTGCCTGGTCCCTTTTCTTTGGCTATCAACTTTTTTTTTTTTGGTGCCTTGGCTTTGTCATGGAAAAAAAAGAAAGATCACAGTATTTAAATATTAAATGTGTTTATATAAATTTGTTACAATTTTCAAAAGCATGTTTCACATTAGAAAATACTGTAAATTTAGATTAGAAAAGAGACTTTCCATGTACGGTAAACAGATTTTAATATATTCTGATGGGCAGTCCAGGGTTAATGTAGATTTCAGACCACTCCTGCTTCCTCTTGGACTAAGTCTATGTAATTAAAAGAAAATGTATTACTTTGAATAATTTAATTATCAAGTGCCTTGTGATGCATTTCTGTCTTTAGATTTAATTAGAAAAATTAGAAATAGCAATTCACAGGAAAATGCTCTAAATAAATAAAATGGAATGGTAGTACGTGTATGCTTGTCAAGGTTCTCATTTATCCATGTCATATTACAGCCAGGTGTTGGGACCTTCTGAATGCAAGGTGTGATTGAATTGTGGCTAGGGGTGTTATCAAAACTGCCCAGGGTAAGGTGTCAAAACACCCTTACCAGCAGAACTGATCTTAACCCGAACAGGTGTGTTCCTTACTGGACTTGTGCCTGAATACCCACCTATTTCAAATACAGGGATAAGGGATAAGTAAAAACACGGATGTGCTATGGGATCTCCAGTTTCACCCATTGTGGCCAACCTTTACATGGAGGAAGTGAAATACAGGTGCTTAATACCTTTAAGGGCATAGCACCCAGCCACTGGTTCAGATATGTGGAGGACACCTGAGTTAAAATCCACCAGAAGGAAGTACAAGCTTTCACAGAACACATAATGCGGTAGACCAAACATCAATTTACAAGGGAAGAGGTACAAAACAACAAACTGGCTTTCTTGGACTGCTTGGTAGAAGTCAGGGAGAATAGTAAACTGGAAGTAGAGGTTTACAGAAACCAACACACACAGATCATATTTGAGTTTGACTCCCACCACCCTTTAGATCACAAGCTGGTGTCATCAGAACCCTGCAACACAGAGCAGAGAACATCCCCACTAGCACAGAAACGAAGGCTAAAGAAATGAAACATCTCAGAGGAGCCCTTAAACCTTGTGGATATCCAGACTGGGCCTTTGTCAAAAGAAGCAGAAGGAAAGAAAAGAACACGAATACCAACAGTGAAGGGGAAAAGCAAGACAGGAGAAAGAACATGGTCATCCCATATGTAGCAGGGGGTCTCCGAGAAATTAAGACATCATATCCCTGTCAGCTTTAAACCAACAACACACCCGAGGCAGCAATTGGTACATCCGAAAGACCCAATACCCAAACACAAGATAAGCGGAACCATATACGCAGTGCAGTGAAGAGTGACATCATATACGCAGTGCAGTGCAGTGAAGAATGCTCTGATTTGTATGTGGGGAGACCAAACAGCAACTGCATCAATGTATGGCCCAGCACAGAAAGCCATTCCTTGGGTCAGGACTCAGCCGTGTACCTGCATCTTAAGAAAGGGACATACATTTGAAGATTGTAATGTTAACATTTTGGCAACAGATTCTTGTACAAGTCATTCTGAATTGAGAAAGCCAGTCGGATGACTAGCGAAACATCTTCAAGAACTAAACTTTAAGTCCAGTTGATCTAACTGAATACAATGGATATGGTAGTACAATGTCTAGAAAGTTAAAGTTTTGTTTTCTTTGTTTTTCAAGCTTTTGTAGCCTTCTCTAACCCCCTATGGAACTAAAGGCTGAATGGATGAAATAGACTATGGAAATGTATGGATTTTTGGCGGTGGAATTTCTGAGTGAAAGGTGCTGATTTGCCCATAGTCCAAAGATTCATCCCCTGATCCAATCAGTTTAACTCTGGAGTTACTTGATGTCAAAGTTCTGGTAGATGCAGGATGAGTCCGATATTTGCTTGTTATCTTTCCTTACGTTTTTGTTCTTTATCACAGCATAAGTAACCGAGTGTTTCCTAAATAAATCAAAACAAAATAGAGCCATTAAGTGTAACAAAGTAATAATATTTCCACACAATAAAAGCCGCTTTTCATAACCCATGTGTTTTTGATAATTCGAAAACGGATAATTATCAAATTATGGAAAGTTCCAAGATCCAAAATTCTGACGGAACTTTGGAACTGGGAGCTCTGAATCAGAACCGGGTCCGATTAGGATTCATCCCTACCACACATATTCCGCAGCGCTTTACAATTATTTTACTCAATTCACACCAGGCCCTGCCCCGAAGAGCTTACATTCTAATCCCTTTATGTGCACACAACCTCCGGAGTGCCCGGAGGAAACCCACGCAAGTACGGGAGAACATACAAACTCCAGATGTGTTCAAGGGGGAATCGAACTCAGGACCTCAGCGCTGCAATGTATCAGTTCTAACCACTGAGCCGCCGTGCTGCCCTTTGGTCATCTGTAATTGGTAATATTAGCCCATATTAGCATTCAGTCTAAAGTAGAGAAGTCCGAACTTCGCAAATTCCGGTCCGCTCGAGGATTCGCGAAATTTCGGGAAAATTTGAAAATTCGCGAGCGGACCCATTAAAATGGAAAAATCCTCGAAAATACGAAAAACTTCGTAATTTTGAAAATTTTCGAAAACGCAGTTCGGAAAAGTTCGGAAGGCAAAAACCGGAAAATCCGCGATATTCGCAGTTCGCGAACGAGGTAAATCCGCCGCGGATTCGGGTTCGGATCCGCGAACTGGGCCATCACTAGTCTAAAGCTATGAACAGACGTGCAATCGCGGGGGCAAACAGCAACACACGCCTGAGACGAAAAGCCTCTTCGTCCAACTATCGTTAAGTGTATGGGCACTTGGTCGCTGTATGGCCGCTCTGGCTGGATCGTTAAATAAGCACAAGTGGCCATAGAAGAAATGATCATTAGCTGAAATGGCACTTCGTCTCCTAGACATGGATTTTTTGTCGGCCCTTCGATCGCATGTCTGTGCTGAGCTTTAGGGCTCGTTCACACTAGAAACTGACAGAAACGCTCAGTGTGTGTAGTGTATTTTCCGAACGATCGCGACACAGATGAATTTCACTGTCGGCCTCCGCGCCATTCGGAAAGACCAAAATTCCCCTCGCCTGCGGACATCTCCCTGTACTTAATGTATAGGGACTAGCCCGTGCTGGGGAAATCTGCAGTCCTAAGCATTCTCCCTATGCTTCACATGCTCAGGACTGTGTGGCGCCACCGTTAGAAAATTGTGCAAGCGTGTACCCAGCTTTAAAGGGTATGTCCACCTTTATTTTTACTTTCTTTATTCAGTTTAACTGAAGAACGGGAGGTAAATGAGCTACAGTATGTCTTACCTACCGTTCCTCAGTAAAACCTGCAGGAGAGAAAAGAAACTTACTGCAGATGGATCCTGCGCTGCTGACAGTCTCCGTTGCTCACACTCTCCGATGCATCCCCAGTCCCTGCAGTGTGCGTGCATATACACAGTACAAGGGAGTTTGGATGCATCAGAGACTGGCAGAGAAGCTGTTGCGGAGCAATCCCAATCCGCAAGTTTCCTCTTCTCTCCATTAGGTTATAATGAAGAATGTTGGTAAGACATAGCTCATTTACCTCCCTTTCTTCAGTTAAACTGAATTACAGAAAGTGAAAAACACTGTGGACACCCTTTAAAGTCTAATAATGTTTCTGGGAGAACAGCAAAGATCTGTATGGTATAATAGTTTAATATGATGGATAGATATGTGCTACTCTCTGTCTAATCTCATCATCAATCTAATTTTTGCTCCTTTTGGCCCACCTCTCCTTAACCTTCCCAAGTCCTGCCCTATAAAGCCATGATTCTGTATCTCGCACTAACGAGATCTAAAAGATCGAAACATGTCATTCTCCCAGGTCAGATGATTGGCTCTATACATTAGGCTGTATTGCATGTTAATAAGTCAGCGTTTCTGGACACTTGCATTAGCCATTGGACATAAAGGAGAATTTTCATATCTCCCCGCCCCTTATTCTGGGAAACCCGAGAGTAAAAAACTTCTTGTTTTGTTAGATTTTGTGGGCAATGTTATTCATATAGCATGAGACTGCAAGATACCTTATGTTATAAGAAGGCTCTGCTCCATTTTAAATCTCATCAACCTGGAAGTTCTGACTAATAAAACCCTTGAAGTTTAGATTAGGGAAAATTTCTGTCAACAAGAACATTAATTATTATATTAATAAGGGTCGGGGAAGGGGGTCCCGGTTTGAGCTGCGGGACCCCTTAAGCACCAAAAGGCCTGCCGCGCCGGGTCCAGCCACCACCCACCCCAACAGGCTCCTCCGTCCCCTCCCTGCTATTGTACGGGGCAGGAGGGGCTGCTGTAAGGGTTATATCATGGGTAGTCGATGCGGGGGATGAGGGCGAGGTGGGTGTACACCCAGGGCGAATGCGACCTGCATCTAGGTGTGCGTACACCCCCGCCCTCTCAGGCGGAGACCCAGGCATTTTCCCCAACTTAAAGTTGCGGTAACTCATGCAATGTTATCGCAGTAACGTTGTGCCGTGTTGCCTTTCTGCCGCCATTTTCGCCCTTTTATAATTTGCGGTAATTCCACAGCAGAAAGTTAATGGACCTTTATAAATATGCCCCTAAGACTCTGTAAATTCCCCATCCCCTTTTATGCAGTGGTTATTCTGAGCAGTTCTGCATTTCACTAGTGGCGGCCATCAGGGACCAATCAGAATTAGTATTCTAACTTAAAAACGTTCAGTTCCTCCCACTAAACAATCCCATCATATCAAGTCCATATGGAATCCCACGGTACTTACATGTTCAGCTTTTAACATCGGAGGAGCTGGGGAGAAAAAATATATTAATGATACAAAACAAGATATGAATGTTGGACAAAAGCATTATCATCATAGTGGATCTTACATCAATAATATGTCATTCCAATCCTTAAGTGATGCTTACAAATTAAGAATAATAAACATATAATATACACGCGTGTCATTTTAAAACGTAGAGTGAGATCCTTTTAAGCATTGCCCGTAAATAAATCCTAATTAATAGCAATAACGAGTTGTGCAAATCCATTGAAAAAAAATAAGCCTAGGAACATCAGTAGCTCGACTAACCTATGACACAGTGTTACATGTACATATCAGCTAGTAAATTATGAAGCAAAGAGGTATGTTTGCATAGTTACACTTCGATTATCGACAACTGGGTATAATTCATAGCCCACCTTTTGGTGCATCTTGATAACAAATAAGGTGTATACTACAACAGTACGAATGAAACGTAGAGAGAGATACAGTCTGTAGAGACTCTTGATGCCAGCATACACTAGAGAACATAACCTAGCCAGTGTAGAACGACTAGAGATAGCTTGGGTATGTGAATCAGTGGATCATTACACTGTGTGTGCACGATACTATATAGAAACGGGCATAACGGCTGGCACACTCCTTACCAACTACTCGGGAGAGCCAGAGATGAATGTGGATGTTACAAAAGACGTGATCTCGGGCGGTTTGCCCCGTTAGTTCCCGGAACGTCGATGGTGACTGCTTTGAGGGTTGTGACTGTAGATCAAAACTAAAAATATCACTCGGAAAATAATACAACATAATTCATAGACTATCGATTGTGCTGAAATTTACATCTGATTATAAACAAGAACGATGTATGGATCCAGAAGAATGATAATAAGAGTTCGCCTCTTTTTCAGCGAGAACACAAAAATAGCTTGAACGTTCGATAAAAATCGAAAATGTGCTCCGAAGTCCTGAAATGGATGGACCAGGATCCAGAATATACTTGAAACTAATATAAGGGATCACTCAAGGAGAAAAGATAAACATTATTATAGATAGTTCTAGGAGCTGTTACTGTATATATTGGAATAAGGGAAGGTAAATACCAGGAGGAACCTTAATAGAATTTACAGTATTATTTATTCCCAATGTTAGTCCCTACCCAAACTGTTCTTGTGGACTGGTCTTGGTGAGATCTGTAATGTATAATATAGATATTTTATACAGTTTTTCCTGTAAATATAAACTTTTTAAAAGTTACTCTCGACAATTACTTTCATTTGACCAAATGTTTTAACCTTAATTCCATTTTACACTAAATGATAAACAACTTCAATTAAATGCATTGTGCTGTGTCAGAAAATCACTCACACATCCTCTGCAGTTAATCTTATTTACTACACACATATGTTGAAGTTGTTAAACTGCAACCGTCACGTCACGTCACGTGTGTACTATGGGATATAAATAAACACACGTACAAGTAAGTCTGGAGTGCACTGGAATTCTTTATTACACACAGGATTATCACAGTGACCAGGTTGCAATCCGTACAGACTTACCGTAGGTCTTTATTCAATCTAAAATACTATGTAAAAACACTAAATACCATTTTCCTACAATAGGGAGTACAGGACTACTTGTATATTCTCAGTATACTCAACAGTGTGATGGGGTATATTCAGTGTGCCCCATAGGCTGGGATATTCGGTTAAAGGACATGGCTGAGATATGATGGATGTGGCGTATCTATCCCAACCACCCATCTTATCCTACCTTCATTCCATAGCGACCCCTTAACCTCCCTCAACCTTTCTTAAATAAAGACACTTGACACTGACTTTGGTATCAAAAGGGGCACAGCTTTATTTTCTAACATTCTTGTTACCAAACCATCTTTACTTTTACTAACATCAAATAGCTACACTGTTTATTATTAAACCACCATTTTAACCATTTAAACATTTAACCATTAAACATTAACACTGTAAGTGGCCACTGGAAGCTACCTTGAATTTGCTCATCAGTCGTAGATGCACCGACTCGATGAGCACCTTCCGTGTATGCCGACACCATACCCTATAGTCCAAACCAGTATATTCTGGAGCTGCCACCCCTTGGGCTAGCTCCACCACTTGTCACACCAGCCAGCTTCCAGTGACCAACTGCGCGTGTGACATCATCTTGCCTCGGGTTATCACTGCAATAAAAAAACACAACAGAAAAAAAAAGGGGGGGGGGCGGGAACTCTTCTTCTCTCCTGCTTCACTGCACCGGACCCTCCCCTTTTCCTCACTTACATTCCCTTTCCTGTTTTAGTTGCAACAATGTTTGCTATCCCTAGCTATTCTGCCTTTAACCCTTAGCCTATCACATACCCTTGCTTATTTTCAAAACTACCTAGCAATACTGCTCCCCCTCCCTCTGCCATGTATCCCTTTGCATTATGGCTTGGGATTTCTGGCTGAGATATGATGGATGTGCGTATCTATCCCAACCACCCTCTTATCCTACCTTCCATTCCCATAACTGACCCCTTAAACCTCCCTCAACCTTTCTTAAATAAAGACACTTGACACTGACTTTGGTATCAAAAGGGTCACAGCTTTATTTTCTAACAATTCTTTGTTACCAAAACCATCTTTACTTGTACATCAAATATGCTAACACTGTTTATTATTACCAACCATTTTAACCATTTAAACATTTAACCATTTAAACATTTAACACTGTAAAGTGGCTCACTGGAAGCTACCGTTGAATTTGCTCATCAGTCGTAGATGCACTGACTCGATGAGCACCTTTCCGTGTATGCCGACACCATACCCTATAGTCCAAACCAGTATATTCTGGAGCTGCCACCCCTTGGGCTAGCTCCACCACTTGTCACACCAGCCAGCTTCCAGTGACCAACTGCCATAACAGGGAGACCTGACACCTTAGGACTGCCTGTTCCCCCAAACTGCCCAGGCCGCTTTTATTCCATCCCCTAGTCAAAGTTGAACATGTCCATACCTATTTCGTTCAGGTGACACCCATCTTTCCAAACCATCCCGTTTTTTCCCTCTCGAAGTCCCTATGGCTAATTACCTTCCCCCCTTCCTAATTATGAACTTGTTAACTGCCCTGTTTATTTTAATTCTTGTTCTCTCAACTGCTTTATATGACCTACAGTCCCTCCAGTGCAGGCGGGTCGTAATTTCGGACCAAATCACCCGCATTGTCGGGAACGCCGCCCACAGCCGCAACAGGTCACATTTGATATCCATCATCAACACTCTGCTGGGCACTGAACACAGTCGTTTCCCCTAGGTGGATAAGAAGGATATTAGGAGGGCCGTGGAGCCTAACCCTTTCCATAAACTGGGGTAATAGATTACGCCAGAGCATACCCCTGCGCCCTAGCCAGTGAATTGCTAGCATACTTTTTTGGAACCCCAGTTGTCTGCCCTCCCTCCTGACTACTGCCCTCTTGGCTGCATGATGGATAAATGAATGTCCCATAATCCAGAGACCGCCGTGGATCTAAAGGGGAAAAACATATTGCCCGTGTGTAAATAGGGTGTACTTATCTGTTACATTAAAGATTTGTGCGGACGGATGTACGTACGGAATCTGTTAGATTGCCATCTGCCTATTTGTTTGACTACTTCGTCTCCCAAGCCCCTTTGTGCCGCTTCTGTTGCTGCGCCTATCCGGAATGAATGTGATCCAAATTCGCGGGGGGTAGTCCCAGGAGTGCTATGCCCTTTTTCAATACCGCAACGTACTGGTATCTCGACAGTGATGTTTTATCTATGTGCGTAAAAGGGGGCCCTGTCCTGATGGCCTATACTTTAAAATTTCGTAGGGAGATAAAGGGGCAAGCTTCGCCCCTGTGGCTGATATTTTAACCCATTTCCCTTCTACTACCTGCTGGTCCGTTTTTGACCTTGCTAGCCATATCCTACTTGCTGGCCTGTTAATGAAATGTCCGAAATCTGTATGCCCCGATGTCCTTTTTTGATCTAGGTAAAAGTTCGCTGATGCGGAAAGCTCCAAAGAATGCCATTGTAAAGCCGCCTTAAAATATCTCTCCTCGAACTCTGAAAAGCAGATTTCTTTGAGCTTACCAAGCAGCGAGATCAGAACTGCGAATGTGATGGGCCTGCGCTTGTCTTCCTTCAGTGTCCCTTTCCTTACCCTTTCAACGTTTGTTTGACTAGAGCATCTTTTGTACAGTCAGTTGTACCCTGCATTTTGAACCAAAAGACAGACCTGCCATTTTTGTTGTCACTGCCGCTCCTCCTGACACTCCCTCTTGTACATGTCCACTATCCACGAAAGTAAAGTTGTCTGTCATTCTCCTTCTGCGATTGACACCACTTCTTTTTATGAACCCCCATTCTGCCCATGTCTTTCGTATCTTTTCCAAGTAGTGCGGGCCCGGATTTTTTAACTAATTCCTCAAGTCCCAGCCGCTAAATCCCATATTAATGGGGGGCATGGACGTTGAGTGGTTCTGCTCCTGGGGCCATCTTCCGGAACCTGTCCCACTGACAACGAGATAATGCATCCGCTATGTTATTTTGTGTCCCTGGGATGTGTTTGCCTTGATTACTATATTATTTTGTAGGCAGCGTAGGACTAAATGTCTTAATAGCCGAATGACCCGGCGGTGTATGATGATGATAATGTGTTGAGGGCCTGTCCACACTAAGGTTATCGCAATTTACATTACCCTTCTATTCTTTAGCGGTTCTTGCCACAATCTATTGCCACGAGTATGGGAAACAGCTCCAGGAATGACAAGTTTTTTGTTACTCCTAACTCTTTCCAGGAGTCCGGCCATACTTCCGCGCTCCACTGTCCCCTGAAAAATGCCCCATACCCTGCTGCCCGACGCGTCGGTGAACAGCTGCAGGTCTGGCATTGGATACTTCTTCCTGCAGCCATAATGTCCTGCCATTGTAATTTTTTAGAAAGGAAGCCCAAACTGCTAAGTCCTCCCTAACTGTCTGTCTAATCCGAACAAAATGATGTGGGCGTGAGATACCTTTTGTCGCAGTGACAGTCTCCGGGAAAAATTCTGCCCATTGGCATGATTCTACAAGCAAAGTTTAACCTTCCCGCAGGGACTGTACATGGCGCAAAGGTAGGCTCTTGCAGTGTTGTGCCTGTAAGAAACAGTGCTTGTAATTCCTTCACTTTTGTGTGGGCAATCTAAATTCCATTTTGACGGAATCCAATTCGATCCCCAGAAAGCTTAGTACGGTAGTTGGACCCTCTGTTTTGTCTGTTGCTAGTGGTATACCAAATCTCTCTGATATCTGTTTCATGGTTTGTAAGAGCCAATTACATTGATGGGTCCCAGGTCGCCCAAGAACAGAAAGTCATCGAGTAATGTATTACTGATTCGCTTCCTGTCTCTAGACGCACTACCCATTCTAAGAATGTGCTAAAACTTTCAAAGTGGGAGCATGAAATCAAACAGCCCATAGGCAGGCATTTGTCTACATAATACATTCCCCTCCATTTGCGCCTAGCAGGTGAAAGCATTCGGGGTGAACTGGCGAAGTCGAAAGGCGGACTCGATGTCCGTCTTCGCATCAGAGCTCCTGTCCCGCTTGTCGCAGCAGTGTGACTGCCTTGTCGAAGGACGTGTAAGTTACTTACATAATTCTTTTCGATGTCATCATTTACCGAACCCCTCTGGGGTAAGACAAATGATGTATGAGTCGGTATTTCCCACCTCTTTCTTGGGGACCAGGCCCAGCGGAGATACCCTTAGGTTATGGAATGGTGTTGATTTAAAGGGGCCTGCCATTCTCCCTGCCTGAACTTCTTTGTTTAGTTTGTTGTCTACTATACTTGGGTATTGTAGTGCTGACCTCAGGTTCCTTGATATTATTGGGTTCTGCAAGGCCTTGTACGGGATGAAAAACCCCTTACTGAAGCCCTGTCAAGCAGCGTGGCTGCTTGCCTGTCCTTATAAATGTTAGGAAAGGGGCCATCGCGCGCACGTTCACTGGTGTCTTCCCCTTTCCACGACCTCGTTGTTGTCTGCCTGTTTGTCTACCTTTTTTGTAGCATCTAGCAAAACTGTGGGACCCCCGCATTGCGAACATTCATGTTTGAATTTACAGGTCTGACCGAATTTGCAGTGTCCCTCGTTGAAGGCCCAGCAGAAGCCCTTTTTTGTTTGTACTGCTGAGGGAGTAGGCTGCCACCCTCCCCCAGCAGCTCCGTGAAAGGGGGTATGGATGGCCTGCTGGGGCACATGAGCTTCAGCCAGAGGCCCATGTCCCTGTGGTCCCACTGAATCCCTGGCCTGACGGCTTTCCGTTGCGGAACTGCTCGTCGTATTTTAACCAAGCTAAACCCCGAAGGTTTTGTATGCTTCGAATATGCCATCCAGGTAGCAAAACAAAGCGGGGCATTCCCCTGGTGATTTCTCGCTAGGACACTGCCGAATATAAGGAATGCCTGCAGCCAATTATGGAAAGTTCTTGGTATGAGCCGCACCCTCCTTGCCTCCTCACCTCCCTTTTGATTCTTTCCTGTTTTGCTGTCCTATCCGCCTGTACCCTTTCTGTAGGTAATAGAGCAAAAAGGTCTACGTATTGCCCTATCCATATGCGCTCTCGTACTTCTGGTCTCAAATGAGTGCCCAAAGGGCCCTCGAAGCACAGGTAGGTTGCTCCTTAGATAAGTCTGACAGTCTCTCCTTATTCCTGCCTGTCCCGTCATTCTGTCCTTGCTCGGGTTCTAAACCATCACACAATCTGTCTCCAGTGATGTTTCTCTATCATATCTAATTCTATAAAATAAACCATCAGGTGTTTAATAAGGGGAGGGAGGAGATAGGGGATGATTGCGAATAGAGTATAAGGAGGCATGTATGTTCACGTATGGAAGTGTAATGTTCTCTGGGCCGAACCTCAGTAGTGAAAATCGTTCTGGGGCCCAGTTTTGAGCTGCGGGACCCCTTAAGCCTCAAAAGGCACTTGTCAGTGCCACAATGGCCCCAAAAGGCTCTTTTAAGGGCTGCTGGTGGGGTGCAGGGTCCCTGCCTGTGGGAGTGGAGGGGCCCCCCTTGCTAGTGCGCGCAAGATTTACATTTAATCAGAACCTCAGAAAATACTACAATCTTTTAACCAATCAACCAATCAACTCCCCCTTTCCAATCAAAGGAAAGGGGGAGGAGTATGTGTTTATGTTAAAAAAGAATTGAAGCCAAATTTAAAAGAAGAGATAACTGGTGATATGGATGTTAAAGTGGAGGCAATATGGGTGGAATTAGGCAACAGGAAAGCGAGTAATGTCATTGTTGGTGTCTGCTATAAGCCGCCAAATGCTAGCAGAGAGGAGGTGAGTCAACTTCATATGCAGTTGGCAAGAGCTGCAAGTTTGGGGAGTGTGCTCATTATGGGGGACTTTAATTACCCTGACATTAATTGGTGTAGTGTGCTCACTATGGGGGACTTTAATTACCCTGGCCTTGATTGGTGTAGTGTGCTCATTATGGGGGACTTTAATTACCCTGACATTGATTGGTGGAGTGTTCTCATTATGGGGGACTTTAATTACCCTGACATTGATTGGTGCACACTCCCCAAACTTGCAGCTTGCCAACTGCATATGAAGTTGACTCACCTCCTCTCTGCTAGCATTTGGCGGCTTATAGCAGCACCAACAATGACATTACTCGCTTTCCTGTTGCCTAATTCCACCCATATTGCCTCCACTTTAACATCCATATCACCAGTTATCTCTTCTTTTAAATTTGGCTTCAATTCTTTTTTAACATAAACACTACTCCTCCCCCTTTCTTTGATTGGAAAGGGGGAGTTGATTGGTTGATTGGTTAAAAGATTGTAGTATTTTCTGAGGTTCTGATTAAATGTAAATCTTGCGCGCACTAGCAAGGGGGGCCCCTCCACTCCCACAGGCAGGGACCCTGCACCCCACCAGCAGCCCTTAAAAGAGCCTTTTGGGGCCATTGTGGCACTGACAAGTGCCTTTTGAGGCTTAAGGGGTCCCGCAGCTCAAAACTGGGCCCCAGAACGATTTTCACTACTGAGGTTCGGCCCAGAGAACATTACACTTCCATACGTGAACATACATGCCTCCTTATACTCTATTCGCAATCATCCCCTATCTCCTCCCTCCCCTTATTAAACACCTGATGGTTTATTTTATAGAATTAGATATGATAGAGAAACATCACTGGAGACAGATTGTGTGATGGTTTATTATATAGAATTGGGTAATAGAGAGAGGGACCATAGATATGATAGAGAAACATCACTGGAGACAGATTGTGTGATGGTTTATTATATAGAATTGGGTAATAGAGAGAGGGACCATAGATATGATAGAGAAAACATCACTGGAGACAGATGTGTGATGGTTATTATATAGAATTGGGTAAAGAGAGAGGGACCATAGATATGATAGAGAAACATCACGGAGACAGATTGTGTGATGGTTTATATATAGAATTGGGTAATAGAAGATAGAGACCATAGATATGATAGAGAAACATAACTGGAGACAGATTGTGTGATGGTTTATTATATATAATTGGGTAATAGAGAGAGAGACCATAGATATGATAGAGAAACATAACTGGAGACAGATTGTGTGATGGTTTATTATATAGAATTGGGTAATAGAGAGAGGGACCATAGATACGATAGAGACACATCACTGGAGACAGATTGCGTGATGGTTTATTATATAGAACTGGGTAATAGAGAGAGAAGGACCATAGATATGATAGAGACACATCACTAGAGACAGATTGTGTGATGGGTTATTATATAGAATTGGGTAATAGAGAGAGACGGACCATAGATATGATAAAGAAACATCACTGGAGACAGATGTGGTGATGGGTTATTATATAGAATTGGGTAATACAGAGAGGGACCATAGATATGTAGGAAACATCACTGGAGACAGATTGTGTGATAGTTTATTATATAGAATTGGGTAATAGAGAGAGACGGACCATAGATATGATAGAGAAACATCACTGGAGACAGATTGTGTGATGGTTTATTTATAGAATTGGGTAATAGAGAGAGGGGCCATAGATATGATAGAGACACTTTACGGAGACAGATTGTGTGATGGTTTATTATATAGAATTGGGTAATAGAGAGAGGGCCATAGATATGATAGAGACACATCACTGGAGACAGATTGTGTGATGGTTTATTATAAGAATTGGGTAATAGAGAGGAGACCATGATATGATAGAGACACATCACTGGAGACAGATTGCGTGATGGTTTTATATAGAATTGGGTAATAGAGAGAGAGACCATAGACATGATAGAGACACATCACTGGAGACAGATTGGGTGATGGTTATATATAGAATTGGGTAATAGAGAGAGAGACCATAGATATGATAGAGACACATCACTGGAGATAGATTGTGTGATGGGTTATTATATAGAATTGGGTAATAGAGAGAGAGACCATAGATATGATAGAGACACATCACTGGAGACAGTTGTGTGATGGTTTATATATAGAATTGGGTAATAGAGAGAGGGACCGTAGATATGATAGAGAAACATCACTGGAGATAGATTGTGTGATGGTTTATTATATAGAATTGGGTAATAGAGAGAGGGACCGTAGATATGATAGAGAAACATCACTGGAGACAGATTGTGTGATGGTTTATTATATAGAATTGGGTAATAGAGAGAGGGACCATAGATATGATAGAGACACATCACTGGAGACAGATTGTGTGATGGTTTATTATATAGAATTGGGTAATAGAGAGAGAGACCATAGATATGATAGAGAAACATCACTGGAGACAGGGAACATCTAGTTAATGTGATAGGAACCTTCCCTCCCCTCTATTCTATTCCCCACATTGTACATAACCACCAAGGTTAGAAATCTGTATAATATCTGAGCTACTTTTAACCCTCTGTACACAACACCGTCCGTTATCATTGGCTGCTCAATGTTCCCACCACACAGTTAATGTCCATCTACGTTATATAGTCCGTCTTTTTATTGATAGAAGGAAATCCAATGTAACAAGACACACTGCAGACTGTCTGTCAGTATTATATTATGTTACAGATTGTGGTATTTTCACCATGTAACTTTAAATAAAAGGGGGACCCAACACTGTGATATAAAGATAAATGGCCCCTAATAGCGCAGGGTTATCTGTTAATCTAGGTCTGGTGTCTATGTACAAGATAGAAATTCACTGTACAGGGTAAATGGAATCAATATAAGGAGATATTACTATAGAAATAGAATTGTACTCAGAGTAAAGAAACCATCAGTACGGGAGCTGCCATGGTGTTTGCAACCAGCACATGGAAATAACTGTCTGAATTTAATAAAAGAAGAAATTAATGGAATGCTGTGACTTCCTGTTATCGGGGTGGGGGAAGGTTTGTTATATTTGTAGTTAGTTACCGTACATTTCCTTAAAGGAAATCTTTACCCAGAAAACAACAAAGCATCCCAGTGAAAGGTTATTAATTTTCTAGTTCTTAATCTTTGTACAATGTTAATCTACATTTAAGCTCCACCCCTCATTGTGCCAGTGGGTACATTAGTACTAATTAGCTGTAATTTTTAAAGCAGTTTACAAATGAGAGTTCCGAAAGAAAACTTTAACTGGTGCCTTTTCATCTGCTATAGATATAGGTTTAGTACATTTCCTGTACCTGCTAATAGCTATTTATATAACCAATAAAGACAGGCTGTGGACACACAGAAGTAAAAGATCACAGCTATATTGTAACCCTGTTTATTATTGGAATATTAGTCATAGCACAGAATGAAATGATTTATTACAGCGATACAGTTAATGTTACAGCAAACCTCTAGATATCTCAGGGTTATGTGGGTGCAAAGTAGAGAGACACAGGGACGCACATAGGGTTTTATTATATAGGATTTGGCTGAAATAACACCACATGTGTTAGGCTATTTTTAAGTAACAAAGATAGGTGTTCAGTGTGTATTAACCAATTTAATACTACTTTGAAAAACCACCAGGGAGTATTACCTATTTACTATCATATGTGCAGAGCTTTTTCAGCATTATTAGTGGTTTTTGCTACATATTTCACTTTTGATGAAAATTCGCCTTTTAATAAATTTGATGAAAAGAAAAGTTGAAAGTTAAAAAATTGTGGTAAAGGCTGGTGGGGAAAAAAACAAAAATAATGCTTTATAAATATGTCCCTCAGACCCCATTGACTTTATTGGTAATAAAGAAAATTGGAACCTTCTTAAAAAAGCGAAAAATAAACTAAAAAGCGAAATATCAGATCGTATTACAGTAAATGCTGGAAAATAGTCTAACACCCCCCTGAGTACTTATTGGTATTGAGAAACACTCCACAATGTACTGACAACTCCATGGACCCATTGGCAGGCTAAATAAATGGCCACTTTGCGTTTTCGCCACCTCAGACTTGGCGAATTGGAATGGCTGAACTTAACGTAAAAATACACTTTTCGCCATTTTATAAATATGCTTGAGCGGTTACCGCAGCGATGTATGCGAAAACGAAATGTAGCGGTAATGACCTTTCACCACTGGTTATCACTGTTTATAAATAGCGAAAAGGCCAAATTTGACCAAAGTTTAACAACCTTTATAATATGCCCCAAAGAGTTAGAGTGAGTTTAAGACAGGAATTGTTGTGGTTCCTGGAGTTTAGGCAGGTGGATTGGTGTAATTGGTTTAAACGGCCACAAAAGGCTGGTGTTAAAGTTCCACATGGATATAAACCCCATCTGAGTTTACGGGTACATTACCCCATTTTGTATTTACTTGTACAATCTGAGAAGGTCAAAGGGAACATTGAGAATATGAATGGATTCAGCCAATGGTCTATTGTCTGTACGTAACTTACAAGATATGACTGATTGGAGGGAAAATAAAAGATAATATCCCTAACTTACTGTCTGCTGATAAGTTTAAATGTTCAACCGATATTGGATAGACCTACCCCCAGTCTTTCATTACAGAAAAATTATCCTAATTGTGACTGATATCCCAAACCCTGAAATAACGTTTGCACCAATTATACTGATTATCGAGTCTTGGGGGTAGGGAGTAGAGATGGCGCGAACTTTCCAAAATTCGGTCTGTTTTCGAACTTTCAAACTATATGGAAAGTTCGACAACGACCATTAAAGTCAATGTGAGTCAAATAGTTTGAAAAGTTCTAATGAAATGCAATTAAAATATCAATGGTAACTTAATGTAAATGGCTGTGGGACCTGGGAAATGGTCTGGGGAACATCCAGGATTTTCAAAAAGATCTCCCCGTGGACTGGTGACTAAGACTTGACCGGTGACAGATGAGTATCACTACCACGGAGAAGGGATATTTTACTCTTTTTGGGTCGTAGGGTTTGTGTCTATACTATGAATTTAGAGTTATTATGGTTCACATGTTGTTTTATTTATAGTTTTTAAGTGTTTGTATCTTTTCATGCACTATGTTCCCCATTTTTGCTTAAATAAAGAGATGTTTTATACACTTAGCCCTAGTGCAGTGCCTGGTCCCTTTTCTTTGGCTATCACTTTTTTTTTTTTGGTGCCTGGCTTTGTCATGGAAAAAAAAGAAAGATCACAGTATTTAATATTAAATGTGTTTTATAAATTTGTTACAATTTTCAAAAGCATGTTTCACATTAGAAAATACTGTAAATTTAGATTAGAAAAGAGACTTTCCATGTACGGTAAACAGATTTTAATATATTCTGATGGGCAGTCCAGGGTAATGTAGATTTCAGACACATCCTGCTTCCTCTTGGACTAAGTCTATGTAATTAAAAGAAAATGATTTACTTTGAATAATTTAATTATCAAGTGCCTTGTGATGCATTTCTGTCTTTTAGATTTAATTAGAAAAATTAGAAATAGCAAATTCACAGGAAAATGCTCTTAAATAAATAAAAATGGAATGGTAGTACGTGTATGCTTGTCAAGGTTCTCATTTATCCATGTCATATTACAGCCAGGTGTTAGGGACCTTCTGAATGCAAGGTGTGATTGAATTGGGCTAAGGGTGTTATCAAAACTGCCCAGGGTAAGGTGTCAAAACACCCTTACCAGCAGAACTGATCTTAACCCAGAACAGGTGTGTTCCTTACTGGACTTGTGCCTGAATACCACCTATTTCAATACAGGGATAGGGATAAGTAAAAACACGGATGTGCTATGGGATCTCCAGTTTCACCCATTGTGGCCAACCTTTACATGGAGGAAGTGGAAATACAGGTGCTTAATACCTTTAAGGGCATAGCACCCAGCCACTGGTTCAGATATGTGGAGGACACCTGAGTTAAAATCCACCAGAAGGAAGTACAAGCTTTCACAGAACACTTAATGCGGTAGACCAAACATCAAATTTACAAGGGAAGAGGTACAAAACAACAAACTGGCTTTCTTGGACTGCTTGGTAGAAGTCAGGGAGAATAGTAAACTGGAAGTAGAGGTTTACAGAAAAACCAACACACACAGATCAGTATTTGATGTTTGACTCCCACCACCCTTTAGATACACAGCTGGTGTCATAGAACCCTGCAACACAGAGCACGAGAACATCCCCACAGCACAGAAACGAAGGCTAAAGAAATGAAACATCTCAGAGGAGCCCTTAAACCTTGTGGATATCCAGACTGGGCCTTTGTCAAAAGAAGCAGAAGGAAAGAAAAGAACACGAATACCAACAGTGAAGGGGAAAAGCAAGACAGGAGAAAGAACATGGTCATCCCATATGTAGCAGGGGTCTCCGAGAAATTAAGACATCAATCCCTGTCAGCTTTAAACCAAACAACACACCGAGGCAGCAATTGGTACATCCGAAAGACCCAATACCCAAACACAAGATAAGCGGAACCATATACGCAGTGCAGTGAAGAGTGACATCATATACGCAGTGCAGTGCAGTGAAGAATGCTCTGATTTGTATGGTGGGAGACCAACAGCAACTGCATCAATGTATGGCCCAGCACAGAAGAGCCAATTCCTTGGGTCAGGACTCAGCCGTGTACCTGCTCTTAAGGAAAGGGACATACATTGAGATTGTAATGTTAACATTTTGGCAACAGATTCTTGTACAAGTCATTCTGAATTGAGAAAGCCAGTCGGATGACTAGCGAAACATCTTCAAGAACTAAACTTTAAGTCCAGTTGATCTAACTGAATACAATGGATATGGTAGTACAATGTCTAGAAAGTTAAAGGTTGTTTTCTTTGTTTTTCAAGCTTTTGTAGCCTTCTCTAACCCCCTATGGAACTAAAGGCTGAATGGATGAAATGACTATGGAAATGATGGATTTTTGGCGGTGGAATTTCTGAGAAAGGTGCTGATTTGCCCATAGTCCAAAAGATTCATCCCCTGATCCAATCAGTTTAACTCTGGAGTTACTTGATGTCAAAGTTCTGGTAGATGCAGGATGAGTCCGATATTTGCTTGTTATCTTTCCTTACGTTTTTGTTCTTTATCACAGCATAAGTAACCGAGATGTTTCCTAAATAAATCAAAAACAAAATAGAGCCATTAAGTGTAACAAAGTAATAATAATTCCACACATAAAAGCGCTTTTCAATAACCCATGTGTTTTTGATAATTCGAAAACGTGATAATTATCAAAATTATGGAAAGTTCCAAGATCCAAAAGTTCTGACGGAACTTTGGAACTGGGAGCTCTGAATCAGAACCGGGTCCGATTAGGATTCCATCCCTACCATATTCCGCAGCGCTTTACAATTATTTTACTCAATCACACCAGGCCCTGCCCCGAAGAGCTTACATTCTAATCCCTTTATGTGCACATACAACCTCCGGAGTGCCCGGAGGAAACCCGCAAGTACGCGGAGAAAACAAACTTCAAGTGTTCAAGGGGAATCGAACTCAGGACCTCAGCGCTGCAATGTACAGTTCTAACCACTGAGCCGCCGTGCTGCCCTTTGGTCATCTGTAATTGGTAATATTAGCCCATATTAGCATTCAGGTCTAAAGTAGAGAAGTCCGAACTTCGCAAATTCCGGTCCGCTCGAGGATTCGCGAAATTTCGGGAAAATTGAAAATTCGCGAGCGGACCCATTAAAATGAAAAATCCTCGAAAATACGAAAAATCTTCGTATTTTGAAAATTTTCGAAAACGCAGTTCGGAAAAGTTCGGAAGGCAGAAAACCGGAAAATCCGCGATATTCGCAGTTCGCGAACGAGGTAAATCCGCCGCGGATCGGGTTCGGATCGCGAACTGGGCCATCACTAGTCTAAAGCTATGAACAGACGTGCAATCGCGGGGGCAAACAGCAACACACGCCTGGGAGACGAAAAGCCTCTTCGTCCAACTATCGTTAAGTGTAGGGCACTTGGTCGGCTGTATGGCCGCTCTGGCGGATCGTTAAATAGCACAAGTGGCCATAGAGAAATGATCATTAGCTGAAATGGCACTTCGTCTCCTAGACATGGATTGTTTTGTCGGCCCTTCGATCGCATGTCTGTGCTGAGCTTTAGGGCTCGTTCACACTAGAAACTGACAGAAACGCTCAGTGTGTGTAGTGTATTTTCCGAACGATGCGACACAGATGAATGTTCACTGTCGGCCTCGCGGCCATTCGGAAAAGACCAAAATTCCCCTCGTGCGGACATCTCCCTGTACTTAATGTATAGGGACTAGCCCGTGACTGGGGGAAATCTGCAGTCCTAAGCATTCTCCCTATGCTTCACATGCTCAGGACTGTGTGGCGCCACCGTTAGAAAATTGTGCAAGCGTGTACCCAGCTTTAAAGGGTATGTCCACCTTTATTTTTACTTTCTTTTAGTCAGTTTAACTGAAGAACGGGAGGTAAATGAGCTACAGATGTCTTACCTACCGTTCCTCAGTAAAACCTGCAGGAGAGAAAAAGAAACTTACGCAGATGGATCCTGCGCTGCTGACAGTCTCCGTTGCTCACACTCTCCGATGCATCCAGTCCCTGCAGTGTGCGTGCATATAACACAGTACAAGGGAGTTTGGATGCATCAGAGACTGGCAGAGAAGCTGTTGTGGAGCAATCCCAATCCGCAAGTTTCCTCTTCTCTCCATTAGGTTATAATGAAGAATGTTGGTAAGACATAGCTCATTTACCTCCCTTTCTTCAGTTAAACTGAATTACAGAAAGTGAAAAACACTGTGGACATACCCTTTAAAGTCTAATAATGTTTCTGGAGAACAGCAAAGATCTGTATGGTATAATTAGTTTAATATGAGGATAGATATGTGCTACTCTCTGTCTAATCTCATCATCAATCTAATTTTTGCTCCTTTTGGCCCACCTCTCCTTAACCTTCCCAAGTCCTGCCCATAAAGCCATGATTCTGTATCTCCACTAACGAGATCTAAAAAGATCGAAACATGTCATGTCTCCAGGTCAGATGATTGGCTCTATACATTAGGCTGTATTGCATGTTAATAAGTCAGCGTTTCTGGACACTTGCATTAGCCATTGGACATAAAGGAGAATTTTGCATATCTCCGCCCCTTATTTTGGGGAAACCCGAGAGTAAGAAATTACTTCTTGTTTGTTAGATTTTGTGGGCAATGTTTTCATATAGCATGAGACTGCAAGATACCTTATGTTATAAGAAGGCTCTGCTCCATTTTAAATCTCATCAACCTGGAAGTTCTGACTAATAAAAACCTTGAAGTTTAGATTAGGGAAAATTTCTGTCAACAAGAACAATTAATTATTATTATTATATAAGGGTCGGGGAAGGGGGGTCCCGGTTTGAGCTGCGGGACCCCTTAAGCACCAAAAGGCCGCTGCCGGGTCCAGCCACCACCCACCCCAAGGCTCCTCCGTCCCCTCCCTGCTATTGTACGGGGCAGGGAGGGGCTGCTGTAAGGGTTATATCATGGGTAGTCGATGCGGGGGATGAGGGCGAGGTGGGTGTACACCCAGTGGCGAATGCGACCTGCATCTAGGTGTGCGTACACCCCCGCCCTCTCAGGCGGAGACCCAGGCATTTTCCCCAACTTAAAGTTGCGGTAACTCATGCAATGTTATCGCAGTAACGTTGTGCCGTGTTGCCTTTCTGCCGCCATTTCGCCCTTTTATAATTTGCGGTAATTCCACAGCAGAAGTTAATGGACCTTTATAAATATGCCCCTAAGACTCTGTAAATTCCCCATCCCCTTTTATGCAGGTGGTTATTCTGAGCAGTTCTGCATTTCACTAGTGGCGGCCATCAGGGAACCAATCAGAATTAGTATTCTAACTTTAAAACGTTCAGTTCCTCCCACTAAACAAATCCCATCAATCAAGTCCATATGGAATCCCACGGTACTTACATGTTCAGCTTTTAACATCGGAGGAGCTGGGGGAGAAAAATAAATATATTAATGATACAAAACAAGATATGAATGTTGGACAAAAGCATTATCATCATAGTGGATCTTACATCAATAATATGTCATTCCAATCTTAAGTGATGCTTACAAATTAAGAATAATAAACATATAATATACACGCGTGTCATTTTAAAACGTAGGTGAGATCCTTTTAAGCATTGCCCTGTAAGATGCTGAATCTGAAAAATAACTGAATGGAAAAGCCATTGACCAGGATATAAATAAACCAATAGCCCAGTAGGTACAAACAGTTTAGCTTTCTGCATGGACCTTGGTGAATAACTTTTAGGAATAAGAGGTTGTTATTTACATCTATTATCAGTACAACTTACCTCCCTGTGTGCGTCTTAATCCAGGTAACTATAGAGACATCTTCCCCCTCTGGGAGGCTCTGACCAACTAAAGAGAGAATGAGAGACAGAGAGAGATAATGATAGATGAGACGAGAGAGAGAGTTGTGTTGAATGGTGAATTTCCAGAACCAATCAGTACTCATATATTCCTATCATTAACTGTAGAGATGGCTGAAACGGATGGGTTTTGTTCCATTTTCGGATTCTGGAAAATCCAGAAAATCCAAAAACGGAACTTAAATTCGTGACTTCGGGGCGCGTTTTCCATTTCTATCGAATGTTTGTGGCTATTTTGAAAAAAAATAAAATAGCCTTGAATGTTCAATAATCCTAGAAAATACGATTGGAAACTAATTTCGAGTTTCCGACCGTATTTTCAAGTATTAATGAACGTTCAAGGCTTTTTCGAGAATCTACAAAAATAGCTTGAACGTTCGATAAAAATCGAAAATGTGCTCCGAAGTCCTGAAATCGGATGGGACCAGGATCCAGAATTTACTCTTGATAACTAATATAAGGGTCACTCAAGGAGAGAAAGATAAACATTATTATAGATAGTTCTAGGAGCTGTACTGTATATATTGGAATATAAGGGAAGGTAAATACCAGAGGAACCTTAAATAGAATTTACAGTATTATTTATATTCCCAATGTTAGTCCCTTACCCAAACTGTTTGGACTGGTCTTGGTGAGATCTGTAATGTATAAATAAGATATTTTATACAGTTTTTCCGTAAATATAAACTTTTAAAAGTTACTCTCGACAATTACTTTCATTTGACCAAATGTTTTAACCTTAATTCCATTTTGACACTAAATGATAAACAACTTCAATAAATGCATTGTGCTGTGTCAGAAAATCACTACAATCCTCTGCAGTTAATCTTATTACATACACACATATGTTGAAGTTGTTAAACTGCAACCGTCACGTCACGTCACGTGTGTACTATGGGATATAAATAAACACACGTACAAGTAAGTCTGGAGTGCACTGGAATTCTTTATTACACACAGGATTATCCCCGTGACCAGGTTGCAATCCGTACAGACTTACCGTAGGTCTTTATTCATCTAAAATACTATGTAAAAACACTAAATACCATTTTCCTACAATAGGGAGTACAGGACTACTTGTATATTCTCAGTATACTCAACAGTGTGATGGGGTATATTCAGTGTGCCCCATAGGCTGGGAATATTCGGTTAAAGGACATGGCTGAGATATGATGGATGTGCGTATCTATCCCAACCACCCATCTTATCTACCTCCATTCCCATAGCTGACCCCTTAAACCTCCCTCAACCTTTCTTAAATAAAGACACTTGACACTGACTTTTGGATCAAAAGGGGTCACCGCTTTATTTTCTAACCATTCTGTTACCAAAACCATCTTTACTGTTACATCAAAAGCAACACTGTTATTATTACCAACCATTTAACCATTTAAACATTTTAACCATTTAAACATTAACACTGTAAAGTGGCTCACTGGAAGCTACCGTTGAATTTGCTCATCAGTCGTAGATGCACCGACTCGATGAGCACCTTTCCGTGTATGCCGACACCATACCCTATAGTCCAAACCAGTATATTCTGGAGCTGCCACCCCTTGGGCTAGCTCCACCACTTGTCACACCAGCCAGCTTCCAGTGACCAACTGCCGCTGTGACATCATCTTGCCTCGGGTTATCACTGCAATAAAAAACACAACAGAAAAAAAAAGGGGGGGGGGCGGGAACTTCTTCTGTCTCCTCTGCTTCACTGCACCGGACTCCCCTTTTCCTCACTTACATTCCCTTCTCCTGTTTTTGTTGCAACAATGTTTGCTATCCCTAGCCTATCTCGCCTTTAACCCTTAGCCTATCACTACCCTTGCTTATTTTCAAAACTACCTAGCAATACTGCTCCCCCTCCCTCTCAGCCATGTATCCCTTTGCATTATGGCTTGGGATTTCTGGCTGAGATATGATGGATGTGCGATCTCATCCCAACCACCCATCTTATCCTACCTTCCATTCCATAACTGACCCCTTAAACCTCCTCAACCTTCTTAAATAAAGACAATTGACACTGACTTTTGGATCAAAAGGGGTCACAGCTTTATTTTCTAACAATTCTTTGTTACCAAAACATCTTTACTTGTTACATCAAATATGCTAACACTGTTTATTATTACCAACCATTTTAACCATTTAAACATTTTAACCATTAAACATTTAACACTGTAAGGCTCACTGGAAGCTACCGTTGAATTTGCTCATCAGTCGTAGATGCACTGACTCGATGAGCACCTTTCCGTGTATGCCGACACCATACCCTATAGTCCAAACCAGTATATTCTGGAGCTGCCACCCCTTGGGCTAGCTCCACCACTTGTCACACCAGCCAGCTTCCAGTGACCAACGCCATAACAGGGAGACCTGACACCTTAGGACTGCCTGTTCCCCCAAACTGCCCAGGCCGCTTTTATTCCATCCCCTAGGTCAAAGTTGAACAGTCCATACCTATTTCGTAGGTGAACCCCATCTTTTCCAAACCATCCCGTTTTTTCCCTCTCGAAGTCCCTATGGCTAATTACCTTCCCCCCGTTCCTAATTATGAACTTGTTAACTGCCCTGTTTATTTTAATTCTTGTTTCTCTCAACTGCTTTATATGACCTACAGTCCCTCAGTGCAGGCGGGTCGTAATTTCGGACCAAATCACCGCATTGTCGGGAACGCCGCCCACAGCCGCAACAGGTCACATTTGATATCCATCATCAACACTTGCTGGGCACTGAACACAAGTCGTTTCCCCCTAGGTGGATAAGAAGGATATTAGGAGGGCCGTGGAGCCTAACCCTTTCCATAAACTGGGGTAATAGATTACGCCAGAGCATACCCCTGCGCCCTAGCCAGTGAATTGCTAGCATACTTTTTTGGAACCCCAGTTGTCTGCCCTCCCTCCTGACTACTGCCCTCTTGGCTGCATGATGGATAAATGAATGTCCCATAATCCATAGGACCGCCGTGGATCTAAAGGGAAAAACATATTGCCCGGTGTAAATAGGGTGTACTTATCTGTTACATTAAAGATTTGTGCGGACGGTATGACGTACGGAATCTGTTAGATTGCCATCTGCCTATGTTTGACTACTTCGTCTCCCAAGCCCCTTTGTGCCGCTTCTGTTGCTGCGCCTATCCGGAATGAATGTGATCCAAATTCGCTGGGCGGTAGTCCCAGGAGTGCTATGCCCTTTTTCAATACCGCAACGTACTGGTATCTCGACAGTGATGTTTTATCTATGTGCGTAAAGAGGGGGGCCTGTCCTGATGGCCTATACTTTAAGAAATTTCGTAGGGAGATAAAGGGGCAAGCTTCGCCCCCTGTGGTGATATTTTTAACCCATTTCCCTTTACCGCTCTGGTCCGTTTTTGACCTTGCTAGCCATATCCCTACTTGCTGGCCTGTTAATGAAATGTCCGAAATCTGTATGCCCCCGATGTCCTTTTTTGATCTAGGTAAAAGTTCGCTGATGCGGAAAGCTCCAAAGAATGCCATTGTGAAAGCCGCCTTAAATAATCTCTCCTCGAACTCTGAAAAGCAGATTTCTTTGAGCTTACCCAGCAGCGAGATCAGAACTGCGAATGTGATGGGCCTGCGCTTGTCTTCCTTCAGTGTCCCTTTCCTATACCCTTTCAACGTTTGTTTGACTAGAGCATCTTTTGTACAGTCAGTTGTACCCTGCATTTTGAACCAGAAAGAACAGACCTGCCATTTTGTTTGTCACTGCCGCTCCTGACACTCCCTGCTTGTACATGTCCACTATCCACGAAAGTAAAGTTTGTCTGTCATTCTCCTTCTGCGATTGACACCACTTCCTTTTTATGAACCCCATTCTGCCCATGTCTTTTCGTATCTTTTCCAAGTAGTGCGGGCCACGGATTTTAACTAATTCCTCAAGTCCCAAGCCGCTAAATCCCATATTAATGGGGGGCATGGACGGTTGAGTGGTTCTGCTCTGGGCCATCTTCCGGAACCTGTCCCACTGACAACGAGATAATGCATCCGCTATGTTATTGTGTCCCGGGATGTGTTTTGCTTGATTACTATATTATTTTGTAGGCAGCGTAGGACTAAATGTCTTAATAGCCGAATGACCCGGGCGGTGATGATGATGATAATGTGTTGAGGGCCTGTACCACACTAAGGTTATCGCAATTTAACATTACCCTTCTATTCTTTAGCGGTTCTGCCACAATTCTATTGCCACGAGTATGGGAACAGCTCCAGGAATGACAAGTTTTTTGTTACTCCTAACTCTTTCCAGGAGTCCGGCCATACTTCCGCGCTCCACGTCCCCTGAAAAATGCCCCATACCCGTGGCTGCCCGACGCGTCGGTGAACACGCTGCAGGTCTGCATTGGATACTTCTTCCTGCAGCCATAATGTCCTGCCATTGTAATTTAGAAAGGAAGCCCAAACTGCTAAGTCCTCCCTAACTGTCTGTCTAATCCGAACAAAATGATGTGGGCGTGAGATACCTTTTGTCGCAGTGACAGTCTCGGGAAAATATTCGCCCATTGGCATGATTCTACAAGCAAGTTTAACCTTCCCAGCAGGGACTGTACATGGCGCAAAGGTAGGCTCTTGCAGTGTTGTGCCTGTAAGACAAGTGCTTGTAATTCCTTCACTTTTGTGTGGGCAATCTAAATTCCATTTTGACGGAATCCAATTCGATCCCCAGAAAGCTTAGTACGGTAGTTGGACCCTCTGTTTTGTCTGTTGCAGTGGTATACCAAATCTCTCTGATATCTGTTTCATGGTTTGTAAGAGCCAATTACATTGATGGGTCCCAGGGCCCAAGAACAGAAAGTCATCGAGATAATGTATTACTGATTCGCTTCCTGTCTCTAGACGCACTACCCATTCTAAGAATGTGCTAAAACTTTCAAAGTGGGAGCATGAAATCAAACAGCCCATAGGCAGGCATTTGTCTACATAATACATTCCCCTCCATTTGCAGCCTAGCAGGTGAAAGCATTCGGGGTGAACTGGCAGAAGTCGAAAGGCGGACTCGATGTCCGTCTTCGCCATCAGAGCTCCCTGTCCCGCTTGTCGCAGCAGTGTGACTGCCTTGTCGAAGGCGTGTAAGTACTTTACATAATTCTTTTTCGATGTCATCATTTACCGAAACCCCTCTGGGGTAAGACAAATGATGTATGAGTCGGTATTTTCCCACCTCTTTCTTGGGGACCAGGCCCAGCGGAGATACCCTTAGGTTATGGAATGGGTGTTGATTAAGGGGCCTGCCATTCTCCCTGCCTGAACTTCTTTGTTTAGTTTGTTGTCACTATACTTGGGTATTGTAGTGCTGACCTCAGGTTCCTTGATATTATTGGGTTCTGCAAGGCCTTGACGGATGAAAAACCCCTTACTGAAGCCCTGTTCAAGCAGCGTGGCTGCTTGCCTGTCCTTATAAATGTTAGGAAAGGGGCCATCGCGCGACACGTTCACTGGTGTTTTCCCCTTTTCCAGCGACCTCGTTGTGTCTGCCTGTTTGTCTACCTTTTTTGTAGCATCTAGCAAAACTGTGGGACCCCCCGCATTGCGAACATTCGTTTGAATTTACAGGTCTGACCGAATTTGCAGTGTCCCTCGTTGAAGGCCCAGCAGAAGCCCTTTGTTTGTACTGCTGAGGGAGTAGGCTGCCACCCTCCCCAGCAGCTCCGTGAAAGGGGGTTATGGATGGCCTGCTGGGGCACATGAGCTTCAGCCAGAGGCCCATGTCCCTGTGGTCCCACTGAATCCCTGGCCTGACGGCTTTCCGTTGGCGGAACTGCTCGTCGTATTTTAACCAAGCTAAACCCCGAAGGTTTTGTATGCTTCGAATATGCCATCCAGGTAGCAAAACAAAGCGGGGCATTCCCCTGGTGATTTCTCGCCTAGGACACTGCCGAATATAAGGAATGCCTGCAGCCAATTATGGAAAGTTCTTGGTATGAGCCGCACCTCCTTGCCTCTCATCCTCCCTTTTTGATTCTTCCTGTTTTGCTGTCCTATCGCCTGTACCCTTTCTGTAGTAATAGAGCAAAAAGGTCTACGTATTGCCCTATCCATATGCGCTCTCGTACTTTGGTCTCAAATGAGTGCCCAAAGGGCCCTCGAAGCACAGGTAGGTTGCTCCTTTAGATAAGTCTGACAGTCTCCCTTTTCCTGCCTGGCCCGTCATTCTGTCCCTTGCTCGGTCTATTCCTGCGCGCTTGCTGCTGATGTTTCTGATCCTATCTGCGCCGCTCCCTGTCTGGGGCGACCCAGGTGCTGCTTGTTGTCGGAGTTGCTGTTCTAGCTGTGTTGCTACCTGTCCTGAAGTAAACCCATGCTTGAGTTGGGTCAATATCCATCTGAACTGGCCTACTGTGTTCTATCCATACCCTGCTCCCTTGGTCTGGTGCTAATCTAGTCTCCCATGACCTCATTAGTTCCTTCAATCCCCCAAAGATTCCCAAACCTTTTGTCATGCAAGTCTGTCCCTGGTTGAGGTGTTACCGTTGTGGTAAGTGTCAATGTTGTGTGTGTGCGTTGCTTGGACCCCCGTTAAGGGACTCACCAATAGCTGGTCAGCTCTTGCGGTGCCGACGCCGTGGGAACCCCTGACGCTGCCGTGGCTGCGGGACTTCTATGACGCTCCTTACAGCTGGTATGGCGTAGTCGTCGCTTGAACTCCGGCTACTCTCTTCCCCGCTGATGTCCTCTGCGCTGATGTCCTCTGCGACGGTGTTCTCTGCGATGGGGTGAACTGCTGCTCGGATGTGGAAGCTGTGTCTCTGGGGTAGTTGTGCAAAGATCCCTCCCTGCTCTCTCTCGGTCGCCTTCTTTGAGATGAGCAGGGGGATCGTTCTCCTGCTGCCAGTGCAGCCTTCGTGTTCTGTTGCCTCCTCCTGAAGAGAGTCCTCTTTGAACCGGGAATCAGCAAGCCCCGCTGATTCCCGTCGTCTCCTGGGCTCTCCTGCTGCTCCTGTGGTAGGTGGCCTCCCTGGTGCTGCTGCTTGCGCCTGCTGTGCGTATCGCTCCCCTCCTGCCGGCTGGGCGGGCGGTGTGTGCCGCTTGCTTCCGTCTGACTGTGGCTGGGCGGGCGGACTGGATCCCTTCCCGCTGTTGGCTGGGCGGGCGGTGTTAGCCCCGCTCTTCTTCCCTTTTCCGGCGCTTCCTGCTGACATCACCGGTCCTGCGCCTGCTCCCGAAGTCCTGCTCCGTCGACTGTTGCTGACGTCACTGGTCCGGTGTTCGCTCCCGATGCCTCTGCTCTGGCGCCTCCCTGCTGACGTCACATCTCGCCGTCCTCTTCTCGCGGGATCTCGCGCTGCTCCTGGATGCCGGGATTGGATGGGCCTACCGCTGTTACTCCTCCTCCTTCCAGTCGCCGGGCCGTGTCGGGACTTAGTCTCTCAGGTGGTCGCGCTCTCCTCCTGTTCCGACTGCGATGGTTTTTGGCGGCGAGTCGATCCTCTGCAGCTCTCTTCTCAGCCAGTCGTCTCCTCTCGTCGCGGCCTTTGTTCAGCTCCTGCAGCAGCCGGTCGTGTTCTCCATGGCTCTCAGGGAAAGCCCAGGTGTGTCTCAGCCCTGTGGGTAAGTGTGTTACAGCTCTGCTGGGCACCCCTTAAGCCGTTTTCTTTCTTCTGCTGGATTTCTTTTGTAAACTTCTTCTGTCTCCTCTGCTTCACTGCACCGGACCCTCCCCTTTTCCTCACTTATATTCCCTTCTCCTGTTTTAGTTGCAACAATGTTTGCTATCCCTAGCCTATCTCTGCCTTTAACCCTTAGCCTATCACTACCCTTGCTTATTTTCAAAACTACCTAGCAATACTGTCCCCCTCCCTCCAGCCATGTATCCCTTTGCATTATGGCTGGGATTTCTTTTACCTATAGGTGCAGCCTATAGGTAAAGATACCCCGAAAGATACTACAGATCTAGTCCCTTGCCGGTCGCCGTGTGCTGTCTTTGCCATTTTGCTGTCTGGTGTGCTAGTAGTAACAGCAAATATCTGAGAGCCGCAACCAGCAAGCGCCCCAATTCTTGCGTGTGCCTGAAACCAGGCGGGAAGGGACAAGGACTTTTTTAATAACCATTTTTAAGGTGAATGTTTAATAAAAACTTACACATGATTTAGTCAAACATTCAGTCAAATTATACAATACGGGATGTTACACAAAAAATAATAATCTAATATAAAAATATATATAATAATACTATATGAGATATACACATAAATAAACAATATATAATATAAATGATATAATAATAGATATTACACATAAAACACGTATTTACATAGACAACCCATCTAATTACTTACACAACAGGAGTGTCATTTATGTTGGTCTTGAAAAAAAAAAGAAGCTTAATAATAAGATCAAGGCCGATATAGACTATGTATATTCAGGGTTATTAATAAAAGTTCTTATCGTAAAAATGGTGCTAATTTTGACCACAAACAGATGTTAGCTTTCAAATGTTAAATAAGATCTGATGGTTCGGGCAATTTAGCACCATTTTAAATTATAAGAACTTTTATTTAATAACGCCTATTTTTATTACCACCTGGTAAACCTACCCAATAACATAAATAGGTTGGTAGCCTTAAAGGTGAGGGCAATGGCAAATGACTCTAATCCTAAGCAGGTAAGTACCTCAGCACTCACACTTAACGCCGTGTGTCCTGGGTGGTGTGTTCAATGTAAAAATACATTTAACCCCAGTCATAAGCAATGAATGGAAAATATTTACAGGGAGATTCAATAAAAGTTCTTATCATTTAAAATGGTGCTAATTGCCCCAACCAATCAGATGGTAGTTTCAAATGTTAAATAAGATCTGATTGGTTGGGGCAAAATTAGCCCATTTTAAACGATAAGAACTTTTTTTTGAATATCCAATGCTAATATCATCACCCCGACCTTTTATAAATTGATAAAAATTGGGCTATGAGTTTAGACAGGAATTGGTAATTGGTAATCGCACATTGCCCAGATTGTTTTACACCTTTTAATTCCAGAAACAGCTATTGCCACTTTTTTCAGTGCCGTAAAAATAGTTATATTCAATCCCCCAAGAAGTATAGTCAGCATAACTAGAAACATGGATTATGATATATATTTTTGTCAATGGACACAAATACAGACATTATAAACCCTCATATATATATTTAAACCTAAAATAACATTTTATCCTTGGCTCTTAGGGTTTCCCTATGAGGGCATGGAAATCCTCTGCACACATGTATTGATTGCTACCCGTTGTCTTGTATTATGATAGAAAGTTAGAAGACCTTCAGAGATGCTTTATCCTATCACACCTAGACTATTGTAACCTTCTACTTAATGGTCTTCCTGACTCCTATCTTTCTCCACTCCAGTTGATACTTAACTCTGCAATATATATGAAGAAATAAAAACCTCTTAAGTAGTAAGAAGACTACCTCTATAATTAGTGTCAATAAATAGAAGAAAAGCTAGAGGCAAAACTGGCTATATAAAACTTTACATTTATTCATCAATTAAAAATAGTCCTCAAATAGGTTAATATAAGTATCACAAAGTAGAAAAGTAATGCAATTCAGGTGGCAAATAATTCATCTAGTACAGCATACATGCAAATATTGCATGTTTCTCCCACCCAAACATGTGTGTATCTCTCAGTAAACCCTATTATACTTATCAGTCATAAGTCAGAGTCGGTGCACGGACAGTCAGAGTATTCGCAGAACACCAGGGTAGACGTTGGAGGGACAGTGCCACAGCAAAAATGAAGAGATCCTGGGTGGGGGAGCACCCCAAACGCGTTTCGCTCCGAAAGAGGGGTTTGCACATGAATTGCATTACTTTCTACTTTGTGATACATTATATTAACCTATTTGAGGATATTTTAATTGATGGAATAAATGTAAAGGTTATAGCCAGTTTGCCTCTAGCTTTCTTCTTATTTATTGTACTTAACTCGCTGCATGCTTTGTTTCACTCTCTAATAAATAAAATCCCTCATGTGCTGCCCAACTACCTGGCTACTCATTAAACAACATATTGCTTATGTATCCTTCTATAAAATGCAAATCCCTTCGCTCTGCTGCTACTTCTATATCTCTTCTTTAGTGTCTTGTGTCTTTCTTCCATATGTAACTGCCCATCCTTTCATCTCCCATACAGACCCTCACTCACACCACATCCGCCCGCCTTAAACCAGTCTCTCTCATATCCCAATAGTCCCTGACCATACCCTCCACTCACGACAGAACCATCTTTATTACAAACCCCCAACTCACACAGCTTCCTCTTGCTTAAACCTTTTTTTCTTGTGGCTCCCATCCTTTGGAATTCTATTCGTTTTCTTCATCAAGAAACTTCAATAGTAGGTTTCATTCTAGTCTCACATCCTCCCTCTTAGATCAGCACAGCATCGGATTGTGTAAATTGACCATCCAGCTAGATTGTAAGCTCTACCGGGCAAAATCCTCATTTCTCATGTTTCATGGTTAGTATTTGTATATTTATTAATGTACCTAAGTATTTATATTGCGTCCCCAAGTGGTTCTTTATAAATAACATACAGTATACCTATATACATACATACTACATACAATACAACATACATACATACATAACATTTTCAAGAGAATTGGAGAAGTTAGTAATATGGAAGGTTGACAGCTCGTTATTTAATTATAGGCTAAATGAATAAGCTGGTGCCCCTTGTGGGATCATCACAGTCTGAACAGGCATAACGAAAAGTGGGAAAATATTAATACTAAATACATTTCATTATGTCAAGCCTTGGTCATGTCAATAGAATGTTTTGCATGTTCACTCAATCGAATGTTCTGCATGTTCACTCAATGAATGTTCTGCAGTTCATCAATAGAAGTTCTGCATGTTCACTCAATAGAATGTTCTGCATGTTCACTCAATAGAATGTTCTGCATGTTCACTCAATAGAAGTGCATGTTTCATGGTTCATGTTCACTCAAGAATGTTTCGCATGTTCACTCAATGGAATGTTCTGCATGTTCACTCAATAGAATGTTCTGCTGTTCACTCAATAGAATGTTCTGCATGTTCACTCCATAGAATGTTCTGCATGTTCACTCAATAGAATGTTCTGCATGTTCACATCAATAGAATGTTCTGAATGTTCACTCAATAGAATGTTCGCATGTTACTCATAAGAATTCTGCATCTTCACTCAATGGAATGTTCTGCATGTTCACTCAATAGCTCGTTCACTAATGAATGTCTGCATGTTCACTCAATGAATGTTCTGCAGTTCCTCAATAGAATGTTCTGCATGTTCACTCAATAGATGTTCTGCATGTCACTCAATAGAATGTTCTGCATGTTCACTCAATAGAATGTTCTGCATGTTACTCATAGAATGTCGCATGTTCTCTCAATAGAATGTTCTGCATGTTCACTCAATAGAATGTTCTGCATGTTCACTCAATGGTGTCTGCAGTTCACTCAATAGAATGTTCTGCATGTTCACTAGCCTAACATTTTTAATTATTTTTTTGTTTTGGATTTTGTTTTTAATGTTTTAGATTTAGTTCAGTGTTTAGTCTTTTTTTTTTTTTTTTCTATTGTACAGTTTTGCTTTGAAAATAGTGGAAATAATGTAGCACAATTTAATTTTTTGCATCATTACTAGAGAATTTGGGTCCGATTTGAACCCGGTTCCAAAATGGATCTGACGGTTCCAAAGTTCTGAATGAACGTTTGGAACTCTTGAATTTCGGGGAACTTGGAATTTTGGATAATTTTTTATATTTTTTAAAAAAGTTCAACAACTTTCAAAATTAAAAGTTCTCAAACGCTAGAACGTTCACACTCATCAAAACCCAGGTTCAATGCTGATTAGATAAATAACAATATGTAAACCCTCGATCCTGAATTTGTAACCCACAAAATATTCAATGTGGAACCTTGAAAATATCTTGAATGGAAGAAATTCATTTTAATAAGTTTTTTGGTTCTATGTACGTGTTCCGCAGACCATTTCCCAGGTCTCTGTGTCATCTAAACTAACTTACTATTGCTATTTATGCCTTAAAACAGAAAAGAACTCCCAGATTTCAAAATCTTTAATTATTACTCAGGACTGGGCAAGAATTATTTTTCGATTAGGGAATAATGAAATACACTTCAATTGAATATATTTTAAAAGTCCTAATTTGTTGAAATACACCTGTACAGCTCATTCATTTGTATGTTTGTTCCCAATTTAAATAATGAGTTGAATTGTTTCTAGTGGGTAAAATCCAGTTACCTCCTTTATTCGATGAAGGTTTCGGTTGAAAATTGTAACAAATTTATATAAACACATTTATATTTAAATCTGTGATCTTTCTTTTTTTTCCATGACAAAGCCAAGGCACCAAAAAAAAAAAAGTTGATAGCCAAAGAAAAGGGACCAGGCACTGCACGGGCTAAGTGTATAAAACACTCTCTTTATTTAAGCAAAAATGGGGAACATAGTGCATGAAAAGATACAAACACTTAAAAACATATAAATAAAACAACATGTGAACCATATAACTCTAAATTCAGTAGTATAGACACAAACCCTACGACCCAAAAAGAGTAAAATATCCCTTCTCCGTGTGTGTAGTGATACTCATCTGTCACCGGTCAAAGTCTAGTCCCAGTCCACGGGGAGATCTTTTTGAAAATCCTGGATGTTCCCCAGACCATTTCCCAGGTCCCACAGCCATTTACATTAAGTTACCATTGATATTTTAATTGCATTTCATTAGAACTTTTCAAACTATTTTTGACTCACATTGACTTTAATGGGTCTGTTGTCGAACTTTCATATAGTTTGAAAGTTCGAAAACAGACGAATTTTGGAAAGTTCGGCCATCTCTACTCCCTACCCCCAAGACTCGATAATCAGTATAATTGGTGCAAACGTTATTTCGGTTTGGGATATCAGTCACAATTAGGATAATTTTCTAATGAAAGACGGGGGTAGGTCTATCCAATATCGGTGAGTTGAACATTAACTTATCAGCAGACAGTAAGTTAGGGATATTATCTTTTATTTCCTCCAATCAGTCATATCTTGTAAAGTTACGTACAGACATAGACCATTGGCTGAATCCATTCATATTGCTCAATGTTCCCTTTGACCTTCTCAGATTGTACAAGTAAATACAAAATGGGGTAATGTACCCGTAAAATCAGATGGGGTTTATATCCATGTGGAACTTTAACACCAGCCTTTTGTGGCGTTTAAACCAATTACACCAATCCACCTGCCTAAACTCCAGGAAACACAAACAATTCCTGTCTTAAACTCACTCTAACTCTTTGGGGCATATTTATAAAGGTTGGTTAAACTTTGGTCAAATTTGGCCTTTTCGCTATTATAAAACAGTGATAACCAGTGGTGAAAGGTCATTACCGCTACATTTCGCTTTTCGCCATACATCGCTGCGGTAACCGCTCAGCATATTTATAAAATGGCGAAAAGTGTATTTTTACGTTAAGTTCAGCCATTCCAATTCGCCAAGTCTGAGGTGGCGAAAACGCAAAAGTGGCCATTATTTAGCCTGCCAATGGGTCCATGGGTGTGTCAGTACATTGTGGAGTGTTTCTCAATACCAATAAGTACTCAGGGGGGTGTTAGACTATTTTCCAGCATTTACTGTAATACGATCTGATATTTCGCTTTTAAGGTTTATTTTCGCTTTTTTAAGAAGGTTCCAATTTTCTTTATTTACCAATAAAGTCGAATGGGGGTTGAGGGACATATTATAAAGCATTATTTTTTGTTTTTTCCCCACCAGCCTTTACCACAATTTTTTAAACTTTCAACTTTCTTTTCATCAAAGTTATTAAAAAGGCGAATTTTCATCAAAAGTGAAAATTATGTAGCAAAAACCACTAATAATGCTGAAAAAGCTCTGCACATATGATAGTAAATAGGTAATACTCCCTGGGGGTTTTCAAAGTAGTATTAAATTGGTTAATACACACTGAACACCTATCTTTGTTACTAAAAATAGCCTAACACATGTGGTGTTTTCAGCCAAATCCATATAATAAAACAAGTGTGCGTCCCTGTGTTCTCCTACTTTGCACAACAAATAACCCGAGATATCTAGAGGTTGTCTGTAACATTAACTGATACGCTGTAATAAATCATTTCATTCTGTGCTATGACTAATATTCCAATAATAAACAGGGTTACAATATAGCTGTGATCTTGTTACTTCTGTGTGTCCACAGCCTGTCTTTATGGTTATAAATAGCTATTAGCAGGTACAGGAAATGTACTAAACCTATATCTATAGCAGATGAAAAGGCACCAGTTAAAGTTTTCTTTCGGAACTCTCATTTGTAAACTGCTTTAAAATTAACAGCTAATTAGTACTAATGTACCCACTGGGCACAATGAGGGTGGAGCTTAAATGTAGATTAAACATTGTACAAAGAATTAAGAAATAGAAAATTAATAACCTTTCACTGGGATGCTTTGTTGTTTTCTGGGTAAAGATTTCCTTTAAGGAAATGTACGGTAACTAACTACAAATATAACAAACCTTCCCCCACCCTCCGATAACAGGAAGTCACAGCAATTCCATTTAATTTCTCTTTTATTAAATTCAGACAGTTATTTCCATGTGCTGGTTGCAAACACCTGGCGCTCCCGTACTGATGGTTTCTTTACTCTGTAAGTACAATTCTATTCTATAGTAATATCTCCTTATATTGATATCCATTTTCCCTGTAAGTGAATTTCTATCTTGTACATAGACACCAAGACCTAGATTAAAGATAAACCCTGCGCTATTAGGGGCCATTTATCTTTATATCACAGTGGGGTCCCCCTTTTATTTAAAGTTACATGGTGAAAATACCACAATCTGTAACATAATATAATACTGACAGACAGTTGCAGTGTGTCTTGTTACATTGGATTTCCTTCTATCAATAAAAAGACGGACTATATAACGTAGATGGACTTAACTGTGTGGTGGGAACATTGAGCAGCCAATGATAAAGGACGGTGTTGTGTACAGAGGGGTAAAAATGCTCAGATATTATACAGATTTCTAACCTTGGTGGTTATGTACAATGTGGGGAATAGAATGAGGGGAGGGAAGGTTCCTATCAATTAACTAGATGTTCCTGTCTCCAGTGATGTTTCTCTATCATATCTATGGTCTCTCTCTCTATTACCCAATTCTATATAATAAACCATCACACAATCTGTCTCCAGTGATGTGACTCTATCATATCTATGGTCCCTTCTCTATTACCCAATTCTATATAATAAACCATCACACAATCTGTCTCCAGTGATGTTTCTCTATCATATTACGGTCCCTCTCTTATTACCCAATTCTATATAATAAACCATCACACAATTATCTCCAGTGATGTTTCTCTATCATATCTACGGTCCCCTCTCTATTACCCAATTCTATATAATAAACCATCACACAATCTGTCTCCAGTGATGTGTCTCTATATATCTATGGTCTCTCTCTCTATTACCCAATTCTATATAATAAACCCATCACAATCTATCTCCAGTGATGTGTCTCTATCATATCTATGGTCTCTCTCTCTATTACCCAATTATATAAAAACCATCACCCAATCTGTCTCCAGATGTGGTCTCTATCATGTCTATGGTCTCTCTCTCTATTACCCAATTCTATATAATAAACCATCAAGCAATCTGTCTCAGTAGGTGTCTCTATCATATCTATGGTCTCTCTCTCTATTACCCAATTTATAATAAACCATCACACAATCTGTCTCCAGTGATGTGTCTCTATCATATTCATGGTCCCTCTCTCTTACCCAATTCTATATAATAAACCATCACACAATTGTCTCCAGTAAAGTGTCTCTATCATATCTATGGCCCCTCTCTCATTACCCAATTCTATATAATAAACCATCACACAATCTGTCTCCAGTGATGTTTCTCTATCATATCTATGGTCCGTCTCTCTCTATTACCCAATTCATATAATAAACTATCACACAATTGTCTCCAGTGATGTTTCTCTATATATCTATGGTCCCTCTCTGTATTACCCAATTCTATATAATAACCCATCACACAATCTGTCTCCAGTGATGTTTCTTTATCATATCTATGGTCGTCTCTCTCTATTACCCAATTCATATAATACCCATCACACAATCTGTCTCTAGTGATGTGTGCTCTATCATATCTATGGTTTCCTTCTCTATTACCCAGTTCTATATAATAAACCATCACGCAATCTGTTCCAGTGATGGTCTCTATCGTATCTATGGTCCCTCTCTCTTTACCCAATTCTATTAATAAACCATCACACAATCTGTCTCCAGTTATGTTTCTCTATCAATCTATGGCTCTCTCTCTTATTACCCAATTAATATAATAAACCATCACACAATCTGTCCCAGTTATGTTTCTCTATCATATCTATGGTTCTTTCTATACCCAATTCTATATAATAAACCATCACACAATCTGTCTCCAGTGATGTTTCTCTATCATACTATGGTCCTCTCTTATTACCCAATCTATATAATAAACCATCACACAATCTGTCTCCAGTGATGTTTTCTCTATCATATCTATGGTCCCTCTCTCTATTACCCAATTCTATATAATAAACCATCACACAATCTGTCTCCAGTGATGTTTTCTCTATCATATCTATGGTCCCTCTCTCATTACCCAATTCTATAATAAACCATCACACAATCTGTCTCCAGTGATGTTTCTCTATCATATCTAATTCTAAAATAAACCATCAGGTGTTTAATAAGGGGAGGGAGGAGATAGGGGATGATTGCGTGAGATAGAGTATAAGGAGGCATGTATGTTCACGTTGGAAGTGTAATGTTCTCTGGGCCGAACCTCAGTAGTGAAAATCGTTCTGGGGCCCAGTTTTGAGCTGCGGGACCCCTTAAGCTCAAAAGGCACTTGTCAGTGCCACAATGGCCCCAAAAGGCTCTTTTAAGGGTGCTGGTGGGGTGCAGGGTCCTGCCTGTGGGAGTGGAGGGGCCCCCCTTGCTTAGTGCGCGCAAGATTTACATTTAATCAGAACCTCAGAAAATACTACAATCTTTTAACCAATCAACCAATCAACTCCCCCTTTCCAATCAAAGGAAAGGGGGAGGGTATGTGTTTATGTTAAAAAAGAATTGAAGCCAAATTTAAAAGAAAGAGATAACTGGTGATATGGATGTTAAAGTGGAGGCAATATGGGTGGAATTAGGCAACAGGAAAGCGAGTAATGTCATTGTTGGTGTCTGCTATAAGCCGCCAAATGCTAGCAGAGAGGAGGTGAGTCAATTCATATGCAGTTGGCAAGAGCTGCAAGTTTGGGGAGTGTGCTCATATGGGGACTTTAATTACCCTGACATTAATGGGTGTAGTGTGCTCACTATGGGGGACTTTAATTACCCTGGCCTTGATGGTGTAGTGTGCTCATTATGGGGGACTTTAATTACCCTGACATTGATTGGTGGAGTGTACTCATTATGGGGACTTTAATACCCTGACATTGATTGGTGTAGTGTGCTCATTATGGGGGACTTTAATTACCCTGACATTGATTGGTGTAGTGTGCTCATTATGGGGGACTTTAATTACCCTGACATTGATTGGTGGAGTGTACTCATTATGGGACTATAATTACCCTGACATTGATTGGTGTCCTCTTTCGGAGCGAACGCGTTTGGGGTGCTCCCACCCAGGATCTCTTCATTTTTGCTGTGGCACTGTCCCTCCAACGTCTACCCTGGTGTTCGCGAATACTCTGACTGTCCGTGCACGGACGACTCTGACTTATGACTGATAAGTATAATAGGGTTTACTGAAGAGATACACACATGTGGGTGGGAAACATGCAATATTTGCATGTATGCTGTACTAGATGAATTATTTGCACACTGAATTGCATTACTTTCTACTTTGTGATACATATATTAACCTATTTGAGGACTATTTTTAATTGATGAAATAAATGTAAAGTTTTATATAGCCAGTTTTGCCTCTAGCTTTTCTTCTTATTTATTGACACTAATTATAGAGGTAGGTCTTCTTACTACTTAAGAGGTTTTTTATTCTTCATATATATTGCAGAGTTAAGTATCAACTGGAGTGGAGAAAGATAGGAGTCAGGAAGACCAGTAAGTAGAAGGTTACAATAGTCTAGGTGTGATAGGATAAGAGCATCTCTGAAGGTCTTCTAACTTTCTATCATAATACAAGACAACGGGTAGCAATCAATACATGTGTGCAGAGGATTTCCATGCCCTCATAGGGAAACCCTAAGAGCCAATGGATAAAATGTTATTTTAGGTTTAAATATATATATGAGGGTTTATAATGTCTGTATTGTGTCCATTGACAAAAATATATATCATAATCCATGTTTCTAGTTATGCTGACTATACTTCTTGGGGGATTGAATATAATTATTTTACGGCACTGAAAAAAGTGGCAATAGCTGTTGGAATTAAAAGGTGTAAAACAATCTGGGCAATGTGCGATTAACAATTACCAATTCCTGTCTAAACTCATAGCCCAATTTTTATCATTTATAAAAGGGTCGGGGTGATGATATTAGCAGTGGATATTCAAAAAAAAGTTCTTATCGTTTAAAATGGTGCTAATTTTGCCCAACCAATCAGATCTTATTTAACATTTGAAACTAACATCTGATTGGTTGGGGCAATATTAGCACCATTTTAAATGATAAGAACTTTTATTGAATCTCCTGTAAAATTTTCCATTCATTGCTCTATGACTGGGGTTAAATGTATTTTTACATTGAAAACCACCCAGGACACAACGGCGTTAAGTGTGAGTGCTGATGTACTTACCTGTTAGGATTAGAGTCATTTGCCATTGCCCTCACCTTTAAGGCTACCAACCTATTTATGTTATTGGGTTAGGTTTACCAGGTGGTAATAAAAATAGGCGTTATTGAATAAAGTTCTTATAATTTAAAATGGTGCTAAATTGCCCGAACCAATCAGATCTATTTAACATTTGAAAGCTAACATCTGATTGGTTGGGTCAAAATTAGCACCATTTTTAACGATAAGAACTTTTATTGAATAACCCTGAATATACATAGTCTAATCGGCCTTGATCTTATTATTAAGCTTCTTTTTTTTTTCAGAGAACAACATAAATGACAATCCTGTTGTGTAAGTAATTAGATGGGTTGTCTATGTAAATACGTGTTTTATGTGTAATTATCTATATATCATTTATATATATATTGTTATTTAGTGTAATATCTCATATAGTATTATTTATATTATTTTTATATTAGATTATTATTTTTGTGTAACATCCCGTATTGTATAATTTGACTGAATGTTTGACTAAACATGTGGTAAGTTTTTATAAACATTCACCTTAAAAATGGTTATTAAAAAAAGTCCTTGTCCCTTCCCCTGGTTTCAGGCACACGCAAGAATTGGGGCGCTTGCTGGTTGCGGCTCTCAGATTGCTGTTACTGTCCAAGACCAGACAGCAAAATGGACAAGAGCAGCCCAGCGGCGACCGGCAAGGGACTAGATCTTGTAAGTATCTTTCGGGGTATCTTTACCTATAGGCGCACCTATAGGTAAAAAGAAATCCCAAGCCATAATGCAAAGGGATACATGGCTGAGAGGGAGGGGGAGCAGTATTGCTAGGTAGTTTTGAAAATAAGCAAGGGTAGTGATGGCTAAGGGTTAAAGGCAGAGATAGGCTAGGGTAGCAAACATTGTTGACAACTAAAACAGGAGAAGGGAATATAAGTGAGGAAAGGGGAGGGTCCGGTGCAGTGAAGCAGAGGGACAGAAGAAGTTTACAAGAAAGAAATCCAGCAAGAAGAAAGAAAAACGGCTTAAGGGGTGCCAGCAGAGCTGTAACACACTTACCCACAGGGCTGAGACACCCCTGGGCTTTCCCTGAGAGCCATGGAGAACATCGACCGGCTGCTGCAGGAGCTGAGAGCAAAGGCCGCGACGAGAGGAGACGACTGGCTGAGAAGAGAGCTGCAGAGGATCGATCGCCGCCAAAAACCATCGCAGGTCGGAACAGGAGGAGAGCGCGACCACCTGAGAGACTAAGTCCCGACACGGCCCGGCGACTGAGGAGGAGGGAGGAGTAACAGCGGTAGGCCATCCAATCCCGGCATCCAGGAGCAGCGCGAGATCCCGCGAGAAGAGGACGGCGAGATGTGACGTCAGCAGGAGGCGCCAGAGCAGAGGCATCGGGAGCGAACACCGGACCAGTACGTACAGCAACAGTCGACGGAGCAGGGACGTCGGGAGCAGGCGCAGCCGGTGTGTCAGCAGCAGGAGGAGCGAAGAAGAACGAGAAGAGAAGAGCGGGGCTAACACCGCCCGCCCAGCCAACAGCGGGGAAGGGATCAGTCCGCCGCCCAGCCACAGGTCAGACGGAAGCAAGCGGGGCACACACCGCCCGCCCAGCCGGCAGGAGGGGAGCGATACGCCACGCAGGCGCAAGCAGCAGCACCAGGGAGGCCACCTACCACAGGAGGCAGCAGGAGAGCCCAGGAGACGACGGGAATCAGCGGGGCTTGCTGATTCCGGTTCAAAGAGGACTCTCTTCAGGAGGAGGCAACAGAAAACGAAGGTGCACTGGCAGCAGGAGAACGATCCCCCTGCTCATCTCAAAGAAGGCGACCGAGAGAGAGCAGGGAGGGATCTTGCACAACTACCCCAGAGACACAGCTTCACATCCGGAGCAGCAGTTCACCATCGCAGAGAACACCGTCGCAGAGGACATCAGCGCAGAGGACATCGCGGGGAAGAGAGTAGCCGGAGTTCAAGCGACGACTACGCCCATACCAGCTGTAAGGAGCGTCATAGAAGTCCCGCAGCACGGCAGCGTCAGGGGTTCCCACGGCCGTCGGCACCGCAAGAGCTGACCAGCTTATTGGTGAGTCCCTTAACGGGGTCCAAGCAACGCACAACACACAACATTGACACTTAACCAAACGGTAGCACCTCAACCAGGGACAGACTTGCATGACAAAAGGTTTGGGGAATCTTTGGGGGATTGAAGGAACTAATGAGGTCATGGGAGACTAGATTAGCACCAGACCAAGGGAGCAAGGGTATGGATAGAGCACAGTAGGCCAGTTCAGATGGATATTGACCCAACCAAGATGGGTTACTTCAGGACAGGTAGCAACACCGCTAGAAACAGCAACTCCGACAACAAGCAGCACCTGGGTCGCCCCAGGACAGGGGGCGGCGCAGATAGGATCAGAACAATCAGCAGCAAGCAGCGCAGGAATAGAACCGAGCAGGGACAGAATGACGGGACGCAGGAATAAGGAGAGACTGTCAGACTTACTAAAGGAGCAAACCTACCTGTGCTTCGAGGGCCCTTTGGGCACTCATTGAGACCAGAAGTACGAGAGCGCATATGGATAGGGCAATACGTAGACCTTTTGCTATTACCTACAGAAAGGGTACAGGCGGATAGGACAGCAAAACAGGAAGAATCAAAAAGGGAGGATGAGGAGGCAAGGAGGGTGCGGCTCATACCAAGAACTTTCCATAATTGGCTGCAGGCATTCCTTATATTCGGCGCAGTGTCTAGGCGAGAAATCACCAGGGGAATGCCCCGCTTTGTTTTGCTACTGGATGGCATATTGAAGCATACAAAACCTTGGGGTTTACTTGGTTAAAATAAGACGAGCAGTTCCGCCAACGGAAAGCCGTTAGGCCAGGGATCAGTGGGACCACAGGGACATGGGCCTTGGCTGAAGCTCATGTGCCCCAGCAGGCCATCATAACCCCCTTTCACGGAGTGCTGGGGGAGGGTGGCAGCCTACTCCCTCAGCAGTACAAACAAAAAAGGGCTTCTGCTGGGCCTTCAACGAGGGACACTGCAAATTCGGTCAGACCTGTAAATTCAAACATGAATGTTCGCAATGCGGGGGGTCCCACAGTTTGTCTAGATGCTACAAAAAAGGTAGACAAACAGGCAGACACAACGAGGTCGCTGGAAAAGGGGAAGACACCAGTGAACGTGCGCGCGATGGCCCCTTTCCTAACATTTATAAGGACAGGCAAGCAGCCACGCTGCTTGAACAGGGCTTCAGTAAGGGGTTTTTCATCCCGTACAAGGCCTTGCAGAACCCAATAATATCAAGGAACCTGAGGTCAGCACTACAATACCCAAGTATAGTAGACAACAAACTAAACAAAGAAGTTCAGGCAGGGAGAATGGCAGGCCCCTTTAAATCAACACCATTCCATAACCTAAGGGTATCTCCGCGGGCTGGTCCCCAAGAAAGAGGTGGAAAATACCGACTATACATCATTTGTCTTACCCCAGAGGGGGTTCGGTAAATGATGACATCGAAAAAGAATTATGTAAAGTAACTTACACGTCCTTCGACAAGGCAGTCACCACTGCTGCGACAAGCGGGACAGGGAGCTCTGATGGCGAGACGGACATCGAGTCCGCCTTTCGACTTCTGCCAGTTCACCCCGAATGCTTTCACCTGCTAGGCTGCAAATGGAGGGGAATGTATTATGTAGACAAATGCCTGCCTATGGGCTGTTTGATTTCATGCTCCCACTTTGAAAGTTTTAGCACATTCTTAGAATGGGTAGTGCGTCTAGAGACAGGAGCGAATCAGTTATACATTATCTCGATGACTTTCTGTTCATTGGGCGACTGGGACCTATCAATGTAATTGGCTCTTACAAACCATGAAACAGATATCAGAGAGATTTGGTATACCACTAGCAACAGACAAACAGAGGGTCAACTACCGTACTAAGCTTTCTGGGGATCGAATTGGATTCCGTCAAAATGGAATTTAGATTGCCACACAAAAAGTGAAGGAATTACAAGCACTTGCTTACAGGCACAACACTGCAAGAGCCTACCTTTGCGCCATGTACAGTCCCTGCTGGGAAGGTTAACTTTGCTTGTAGAATCATGCCAATGGGCAGAATATTTTCCCGGGACTGTCACTGGCGACAAAAGGATCCACGCCCACATCATTTTGTTCGGATTAGACAGACAGTTAGGAGAGGACTTAGCAGTTTGGGCTTCCTTTCTAAAAAATTAAAATGGCAGGACATTATGGCTGCAGGAAGAAGTATCCAATGCAACCTGCAGCTGTTCACCGACGCGTCGGGCAGCCACGGGTATGGGGCATTTTTCAGGGGACAGTGGAGCGCGGAAGTTGGCCGGACTCCTGGAAAGAGTTAGGAGTAACAAAAAACTTGTCATTCCTGGAGCTGTTTCCCATACTCGTGGCAATAGAATTGTGGCAAGAACCGCTAAAGAAAGAAGGGTAATGTTAAATTGCGATAACCTTAGTGTGGTACAGGCCCTCAACACATTATCATCATCATCACCGCCGGGGTCATTCGGCTATTAAGACATTTAGTCTACGCTGCCTACAAAATAATAAGTAATCAAGGCAAAACACATCCAGGGACACAAAATAACATAGCGGATGCAATCTCGTTGTCAGTGGGACAGGCCGGAAGATGGCCCCAGGAGCAGAACCACTCAACCGTCCATGCCCCCCATTAATAGGGATTTAGCGGCTTGGGACTTGAGGATTAGTTAAAAAATCCGTGGCCCGCACTACATTGGAAAAGATACGAAAAGACATGGGCAGAATGGGGGTTCATAAAAAGGAAGTGGTGTCAATCGCAGAAGGAGAATGACAGACAAACTTTACTTTCGTGGATAGTGGACATGTACAAGCAGGGAGTGTCAGGAGCGGCAGTGACAAACAAAATGGCAGGTCTGTCTTTCTGGTTCAAAATGCAGGGTACAACTGACTGTACAAAAGATGCTCTAGTCAAACAAACGTTGAAAGGGTATAGGAAAGGGACACATGAAGGAAGACAAGCGCAGGCCCATCACATTCGCAGTTGATCTCGCTGCTGGGTAAGCTCAAAGAAATCTGCTTTTCAGAGTCGAGGAGAGATTATTTAAGGCGGCTTTCACAATGGCATTCTTTGGAGCTTTCGCATCAGCGAACTTTTACCTAGATCAAAAAAGGACATCGGGGGCATACGATTTCGGAATTTCATTAACAGGCCAGCAAGTAGGGATATGGCTAGCAAGGTCAAAAACGGACCAGAGCGGTAAAGGGAATGGTTAAAATATCAGCCACAGGGGGGAAGCTTGCCCCTTTATCTCCCTACGAAATTTCTTAAAGTATAGGCCATCAGGACAGGGCCCCCTCTTACGCAATAGTAAAACATCACTGTCGAGATAACAGTACGTTGCGGTATTGAAAAAGGGCATAGCACTCTGGGACTACCGCCCAGCGAATTTGGACACATTCATCGGATAGGCGCAGCAACAGAAGCGGCACAAAGGGGCTTGGGAGACGAAGTAGTCAAACAAATAGGCAGATGGCAATCTAACAGATTCCGTACGTACATCGTCCGCACAATCTTAATGTAACAGATAAACACCCTATTTACACCGGGCAAATAGTTTTTCCCTTTAGACCACCGGCGGTCCTATGGATTATGGGCATTCATTTATCCATCATGCAGAGAAGGGCAGTAGTCAGGAGGGAGGGCAGACAACTGGGGTTCCAAAAAAGTATGCTAGCAATTCCTGGCTAGGGCGCAGGGGTATGCTCTGGCGTAATCTATTACCCCAGTTTATGGAAAGGGTTAGGCTCCACGGCCCTCCTAATATCCTTCTTATCCACCTAGGGGGAAACGACTTGTGTTCAGTGCCCAGCAGAGTGTGAGTTGATGGGATATCAAAGTGACCTGTTGCGGCTGTGGGCGGCGTTCCCGACAATGCGGGTGATTTGGTCCGAAATTACGACCCGCCTGCAATGGAGGGACTGTAGGTCATATAAAGCAGTTGAGAGAACAAGAATTAAAATAAACAGGGCAGTTAACAAGTTCATAATTAGGAACGGGGGGAAGGTAATTAGCCATAGGGACTTCGAGAGGGAAAAAACGGGATGGTTTGGAAAGATGGGGTTCACCTGAACGAAATAGGTATGGACCTGTTCAACTGACCTAGGGGATGGAATAAAAGCGGCCTGGGCAGTTTGGGGGAACAGGCAGTCCTAAGGTGTCAGGTCTCCCTGTTATGGCAGTTGGTCAGGAAGCTGGCTGGTGTGACAAGTGGTGGAGCTAGCCCAAGGGGTGGCAGCTCCAGAATATACTGGTTTGGACTATAGGGTATGGGGTCGGCATACACGGAAAGGTGTCATCGAGTCAGTGCATCTACGACTGATGAGGCAAATTCAACGGTAGCTTCCAGTGAGCCACTTTACAGTGTAAATGTTTAAATGGTTAAAATGTTTAAATGGTTAATGGTTGGTAATAATAAACAGTGTAGCATTTTGATGTAACAAGTAAAGATGGTTTGGTAACAAAGAATTGTTAGAAAATAAAGCTGTGACCCCTTTTGATCCAAAGTCAGTGTCAATGTGTCTTATTTAAGAAAGGTTGAGGGAGGTTTAGGGGTCAGTTATGGGAATGGAAGGTAGGATAAGAGGGTGGTTGGGATAGATACGCACATCCATCATATCTCAGCCAAGAAATCCCAAGCCATAATGCAAAGGGATACATGGCTGAGAGGGAGGGGAGGCAGTAGCTGCAGGTAGTTTTGAAAATAAGCAAGGGTAGTGATAGGCTAAGGGTTAAAGGCAGAGATAGGCTAGGGATAGCAAACATTGTTGCAACTAAAACAGGAGAAGGGAATGTAAGTGAGGAAAAGGGGAGGGTCGGTCGGAGTGAAGCAGAGGAGACGAAGAAGTTCCCGCCCCCCCCCCTTTTTTTTTCTGTTGTGTTTTTTATTGCAGTGTAACCGAGGCAAGATGATGTCACAGCGGCAGTTGGTCACTGGAAGCTGGCTGGTGTGACAAGTGGTGGAGCTAGCCCAAGGGGTGGCAGCTCAGAATAACTGGTTTGGACATAGGGTATGGTGTCGGCATAACGGAAAGGTGCTCATCGAGTCGGTGATCTACGACTGATGAGCAAATTCAACGGTAGCTTCCAGTGAGCCACTTTACAGTGTTAAATGTTTAATGGTTAAAATGTTAAATGGTTAAAAAGGTTGGGAATAATAAACAGTGTTAGCATATTTGATGAACAAGTAAAGATGGTTTTGGTAACAAAGAATTGTTAGAAATAAAGCTGTGACCCCTTTTGATCCAAAAGTCAGTGTCAAGTGTCTTTATTTAAGAAAGGTTGAGGGAGGTTTAAGGGGTAGCTATGGGAATGGAAGGTAGGATAAGATGGGTGGTTGGGATAGATACGCACATCCATCATATCTCACCATGTCCTTTAACCGAATATTCCCAGCCTATGGGGCACACTGAATATACCCCATCACACTGTTGAGTATACTGAGAATATACAAGTAGTCCTGTACTCTATTGTAGGAAAATGGTATTAGTGTTTTTACATAGTATTTTAGATTGAATAAGACCTACGGTAAGGCTGTAAGGATTGCAACCTGGTCACTGTGATAATCCTGTGTGTAATAAAGATTCCAGTGCACTCCAGACTTACTTGTACGTGTGTTTATTATATCCCATAGTACAAACGTGACGTGACGTGACGGTTGCAGTTTAACAACTTCAACATATGTGTGATGTAAATAAGATTAACTGCAGAGGAGTTGTAGTGATTTTCTGACACAGCACAATGCATTTAATTGAAGTTGTTTATCATTAAGTGTCAAAATGAATAGGTTAAAACATTTGGTCAAATGAAAGTAATTGTCGAGAGTAACTTTAAAAAGTTTATTTACAGGAAAAAAATGTATAAAATATCTTATTTATACATTACAGATCTCACCAAGACCAGTCCAAGAACAGTTTGGGTAAGGGACTAACATTGGGAATAAAAAAATACTGTAAATTCTATTTAAGGTTCCTCCTGGTATTTACCTTCCCTTATATTCCAATATATACAGTAACAGCTCCTAGAACTATCTATAATAATGTATCTTTCTCTCCTTGAGTGTCCCTTATATTAGTTATCAAGAGTAAATTCTGGATCCTGGTCCATCCGATTTCAGGACTTCGGAGCACATTTTCGATTTTTATCGAACGTTAAGCTATTTTGTAGATTCTCGAAAATAGCCTTGAACGTTCATTAATACTTGAAATACGGTCGGAAACTCGAAATAGTTTCCAATCGTATTTTCTAGGATTATTGAACATTCAAGGCTTTTATTTTTTTTCAAAAATAGCCACAAACATTCGATAGAAATGGAAAACGCGCCCCGAAGTCACGAATTAAGTTGTTTTTGGATTTTCTGGATTTTTTTTCAGAGTCCGAAAATGGAACAAAACCCATCCGTTTCAGCCATCTCTACAGTTAATGAATAGGAGAATATATGAGTATGATTGGTTCTGGAAATTCACATTCAACACAACTCTCTCTCTCTGTCTCATCTATCATTATCTCTCTCTGTCTCTATCTCTCTGTAGTTGGTCAGAGCCTCCCAGAGGGGGAAGATGTCTCTATAGTTACCTGGATTAAGACGCACACAGGGAGGTAAGTTGTACTGAAATAGATGTAAATAACAACCTCTTATTCCTAAAGTTATTCACCAAGGTCCATGCAGAAAGCTAAACTGTTTGTACTACTGGGCTATTGGTTTATTTATCCTGGTCAATGGCTTTTCCATTCAGTTATTTTTCAGATTCAGCATCTTACAGGGCAATGCTTAAAAGGATCTCACTCTACGTTTTAAAATGACACGCGTGTATATTATATGTTTATTATTCTTAATTTGTAAGCATCACTTAAGGATTGGAATGACATATTATTGATGTAAGATCCACTTGATGATAATGCTTTTGTCAACATTCATATCTTGTTTTGTATCATTAATATATTATTTTCTCCCCCAGCCCTCCGATGTTAAAAGCTGAAACGTAAGTACCGTGGGGATTCCATATGGACTTGATATGATGGGATTTGTTAGTGGGAGGAACTGAACAGTTTTAAAGTTAGAATACTAATTCTGATTGGTTCCCTGATGGCCGCCTAGTGAAAGCAGACATGCTCAGAATAACCACCTGCATAAAAGGGATGGGGAATTTACAAGGTCTTAGGGGCATATTTATAAAGGTCCATTAACTTTCTGCTGTGGAATTACCGCAAATTAAAAAGGGCGAAAATGGCGGCAGAAAGGCAACACGGCACAAGTTACTGCGATAACATTGCATGAGTTACCGCAACTTTAAGTTGGGGAAAATGCCTGGGTCTCCGCTGAGAGGGCGGGGGTGTACGCACACCTAGATGCAGGTCGCATTCGCCACTGGGTGTACACCCACCTCGCCCTCATCCCCGCATCGGATACCCATGATATAACCCTTACAGCAGCCCCTCCCTGCCCCGTACAATAGCAGGGAGGGGACGGAGGAGCCTGTTGGGGGGTGGTGGTGGCTGGACCGGCAGCGGCCTTTTGGTGCTTAAGGGGTCCCGCAGCTCAAACCGGGACCCCCCTTCCCCGACCCTTATATAATAATAATAATTAATTGTTCTTGTTGACAGAATTTTCCCTAATCTAACTTCAAGGTTTTATTAGTCAGAACTTCCAGGTTGATGAGATTTAAAATGGAGCAGAGCCTTCTTATAAATAAGGTATCTTGCGTCTCATGCTATATGAAACATTGCCCACAAAATTAACAAACAAGAAGTAATTTCTTACTCTCGGGTTTCCCCAGAATAAGGGGCGGAGATATGCAAAATTCTCCTTTATGTCCAATGGCTAATGCAAGTGTCCAGAAACGCTGACTTATTAACATGCAATACAGCCTAAGTATAGAGCCAATCATCTGACCTGGAGACATGACATGTTTCGATCTTTTTAGATCTCGTTAGTGCGAGATACAGAATCTGGCTTTATAGGGCAGGACTGGGGAGGTTAAGGAGAGGTGGGCCAAAAGGAGCAAAAATTAGATTGAGATGAGATTAGACAGAGAGTAGCACATACTATCCATATATTAAACTAATTATACCATACAGATCTTGCTGTTCTCCAGAAACATTATTAGACTTTAAAGGGTTGTCCACAGTGTTTTTCACTTTCTGTAATTCAGTTTAACTGAAGAAAGGGAGGTAAATGAGCTATGTCTTACCCCACATTCTTCATTATAACCTAATGGAGAGAAGAGGAAACTTGCGGATTGGATTGCTCAGCAACAGCTTCTCTGCCAGTCTCTGATGCATCCAAACTCCCTTGTATGTATATGCACGCACACTGCAGGGACTGGGGATGCATCGGAGAGTGTGAGCAACGGAGACTGTCCGCAGCGCAGGATCCATCTGCAGTAAGTTTCTTTTTCTCTCCTGCAGGTTTACTGAGGAACGGTAGGTAAGACATACTGTAGTCATTTACCTCCGTTCTCAGTTAAACTGACTAAAGAAAGTAAAAATAAAGGTGGACATACCCTTTAAAGCTGGGTACACGCTTGACAATTTTCTAACGGTGGGCCACACAGTCCTGAGCATGTGAAGCATAGGGAGAATGCTTAGGACTGCAGATTTCCCCCAGTCAGGGCTAGCCCTATACATTAATACAGGGAGTGTCCGCAGGCGAGGGGAATTTTTGGTCTTTTCCGAATGGCGCCGAGGCCGACAGTGAACATTCATCTGTGTCGCGATCGTTCGGAAAATACACTACAACACTGAGCGTTTCTGTCAGTTTCTAGTGTGAACGAGCCCTAAAGCTCAGCACAGACATGCGATCGAAGGGCGACAAAACACATGTCTAGGAGACGAAGTGCCATTTCAGCTAATGATCATTTCTTCTATGGCCACTTGTGCTTATTAACGATCCAGCCAGAGCGGCCATACAGCCGACCAAGTGCCCATACACTTAACGATAGTTGGACGAAGAGGCTTTTCCTCTCCAGGCGTGTGTTGCTGTTTGCCCCCGCGATTGCACGTCTGTGTCATAGCTTTAGACTAGTGATGGCCCAGTTCGCGGATGAACCCGAATCCGCGGCGGATTTACTCGTTCGAGACTGCGAATATCGCGGATTTTCCGGTTTTCTGCCTTCCGAACTTTTCCGAACTGCGTTTTCGAAAATTTCAAAATTACGAAGATTTTTCGTATTTTCGAGGATTCCATTTTAATGGGTCGCTCGCGAATTTTCAAATTTTCCCGAAATTTCGCGAATCCTCGAGCGGACCGGAATTTGCGAAGTTCGGACTTCTCTACTTTAGACCTGAATGCTAATATGGGCTAATATTACCAATTACAGATGACCAAAGGGCAGCACGGCGGCTCAGTGGTTAGAAATGATACATTGCAGCGCTGAGGTCCTGAGTTCGATTCCACCCTTGAACACATCTGGAGTTTGTATGTTTCTCCCGTACTTGCGTGGGTTTCCTCCGGGCACTCCGGAGGTTGTATGTGCACATAAAGGGATTAGAATGTAAGCTTTGGGGCAGGGCCTGGTGTGAATTGAGTAAAATAATTGTAAAGCGCTGCGGAATGTGTGAGGGATGGAATCCTAATCGGACCCGGTTCTGATTCAGAGCTCCCAGTTCCAAAGTTCGTCAGAACTTTGGATCTTGGAACTTTCCATAATTTTGATAATATCACGTTTTCGAATTATCAAAACACATGGGTTATTGAAAAGGCTTTTATTTGTGTGGAATTATATTACTTTGTTACACTTAATGGCTCTATTTTGTTTTGATTTATTTAGGAAACATTCTCGGTTACTTATGCTGTGATAAAGAACAAAAACGTAAGGAAAGATAACAAGCAAATATCGGCATCATCCTGCATCTACCAGAACTTTGACATCAAGTAACTCAGAGTTAAACTGATTGGATCAGGGGATGAATCTTTTGGACTATGGGCAAATCAGCACCTTTCACTCAGAAATTCCACCGCCAAAAATCCAACATTTCCATAGTCATTTCATCCATTCAGCCTTTAGTTCATAGGGGGTTAGAGAAGGTACAAAAGCTTGAAAAAACAAAGAAAACAACCTTTAACTTTCTAGACATTTGACTACCATATCCATTGTATTCAGTTAGATCAACTGGACTTAAAGTTTAGTTCTTGAAGTGTTTCGCTAGTCATCCGACTGGCTTTCTCAATTCAGAATGACTTGTACCAGAATCTGTTGCCAAAATGTTAACATTACAATCTTCAAATGTATGTCCTTTCCTTAAGATGCAGGTACACGGCTGAGTCCTGACCCAAGGAATTGGCTCTTCTGTGCTGGGCCATACATTGATGCAGTTGCTGTTTGGTCTCCCCCACATACAAATCAGAGCATCTTCACTGCACTGCACTGCGTATATGATGTCACTCTTCACTGCAGCGTATATGGTTCCGCTTATCTTGTGTTTGGGTATTGGGTCTTCGGATGTACCAATTGCTGCCTCGGTGTTGTGTGTTGGTTTAAAGCTGACAGGGATATGTGTCTTAATTCTCGGAGACCCTGCTACATATGGGATGACCATGTTCTTTTCTGTCTTGCTTTTCCCCTTCACTGTGGTATTCGTGTTCTTTTCTTCCTTCTGCTTCTTTGACAAAGGCCAGTCTGGATATCCACAAGGTTTAAGGGCTCCTCTGAGATGTTTCATTTCTTTAGCCTTCGTTTCTGTGCTAGTGGGGATGTTCTCTGCTCTGTGTTGCAGGGTTCTGATGACACCAGCTTGTGATCTAAAGGGTGGTGGGAGTCAAACATCAAATACTGATCTGTGTGTGTTGGTTTCTGTAAACCTCTACTTCCAGTTTACTATTCTCCCTGACTTCTACCAAGCAGTCCAAGAAAGCCAGTTTGTTGTTTTGTACCTCTTCCCTTGTAAATTTGATGTTTGGTCTACCGCATTAATGTGTTTGTGAAAGCTTGTACTTCCTTCTGGTGGATTTTAACTCAGGTGTCCTCCACATATCTGAACCAGTGGCTGGGTGCTATGCCCTTAAAGGTATTAAGCACCTGTATTTCCACTTCCTCCATGTAAAGGTTGGCCCCAATGGGTGAAACTGGAGATCCCATAGCACATCCGTGTTTTTACTTATCCTTATCCCTGTATTTGAAATAGGTGGTATTCAGGCACAAGTCCAGTAAGGAACACACCTGTTCGGGTTAAGATCAGTTCTGCTGGTAAGGGTGTTTTGACACCTTACCCTGGGCAGTTTTGATAACACCTTAGCCACAATTCAATCACACCTTGCATTCAGAAGGTCCCTAACACCTGGCTGTAATATGACATGGATAAATGAGAACCTTGACAAGCATACACGTACTACCATTCCATTTTTATTTATTAAGAGCATTTTCCTGTGAATTGCTATTTCTAATTTTTCTAATTAAATCAAAAGACAGAAATGCTCACAAGGCACTTGATAATTAAATTATTCAAAGTAATACATTTTCTTTTAATTACATAGACTTAGTCCAAGAGGAAGCAGGATGTGGTCTGAAATCTACATTAACCCTGGACTGCCCATCAGAATATATAAAATCTGTTTACCGTAATGGAAAGTTCTTTTTCTAATCTAAATTTACAGTATTTCTAATGTGAAACATGCTTTTGAAAATTGTACAAATTTTATAAAACACATTTAATATTTAAATATGTGATCTTTCTTTTTTCCATGACAAAGCCAAGGCACCAAAAAAAAAAAAGTTGATAGCCAAAGAAAAGGGACCAGGCACTGCACTAGGGCTAAGTGTATAAAACATCTCTTTATTTAAGCAAAAATGGGGAACCAGTGCATGAAAAGATACAAACACTTAAAAACATATAAATAAAACAACATGTGAACCTATATAACTCTAAATTCGTAGTATAGACACAAACCCTACGAACCAAAAAGAGTAAAATATCCCTTCTCGTGGTAGTGATACTCATCTGTCACCGGTCAAAGTCTTAGTCACCAGTCCACGGGGAGATCTTTTTGAAAATCCTGGATGTTCCCCAGACCATTTCCCAGGTCCCACAGCCATTTACATTAAGTTACATTGAATTTTATTGCATTTCATTAGAACTTTTCAAACTATTTGACTCACATTGACTTTAATGGGTCTGTTGTCGAACTTTCCATATAGTTTGAAAGTCGAAAACAGACCGAATTTTGGAAAGTTCGGCCCATCTACTCCCTACCCCCAAGACTCGATAATCAGTATAATTGGTGCAAACGTTATTTCAGGGTTTGGGATATCAGTCACAATTAGGATAATTTCTGTAATGAAAGAATGGGGGTAGGTCTATCCAATATCGGTTGAACATTTAAACTTATCAGCAGACAGTAAGTTAGGGATATTATCTTTTATTTTCCTCCAATCAGTCATATCTTGTAAAGGTACGTACAGACAATAGACCATTGGCTGAAACCATTCAATGCTCAATGTTCCCTTTGACCTTCTCAGATTGTACAAGTAAATACAAAATGGGGTAATGTACCCGTAAACTCAGATGGGGTTTATATCCATGTGGAACTTTAACACCAGCTTTTGTGGCCGTTTAAAACAATTACACCAATCCACCTGCCTAAACTCCAGGAACCACAACAATTCTGTCTAAACTCACTAACTCTTTGGGGCATATTTATAAAGGTTGGTTAAACTTTGGTCAAATTTGGCCTTTTCGCTATTTAAAAACAGTGATAACCAGTGGTGAAAGGTCACTTACCGCTACATTTCGCTTTTCGCCATACATCGCTGCGGTAACCGCTCAAGCATATTTATAAAATGGCGAAAAGTGTATTTTTACGTTAAGTTCAGCCATTCCAATTCGCCAAGTCTGAGTGGCGAAAACGCAAAAGTGGCCATTTATTTAGCCTGCCAATGGGGCCATGGAGTTTGTCAGTACAATTGTGGAGTGTTTCTCAATACCAATAAGTACTCAGGGGGGTGTTAGACTATTTTCCAGCATTTACTGTAATACGATCTGATATTTCGCTTTTTAAGGTTTATTTTTCGCTTTTTTAAGAAGGTTCCAATTTTCTTTATTACCAATAAAGTCGATGGGGGTTGAGGGACATATTTATAAAGCATTATTTTTGTTTTTTCCCCACCAGCCTTTACCACAATTTTTTAAACTTTCAACTTTTCTTTTCATCAAAGTTATAAAAAGGCGAATTTCATCAAAAGTGAAAATTATGTAGCAAAAACCACTAATAATGCTGAAAAAGCTCTGCACATATGATAGTAAATAGGTAATACTCCGGGTGTTTTTCAAAGTAGTATTAAATTGGTTAATACCACTGAACACCTATCTTTGTTACTTAAAAATAGCCTAAACACTGTGGTGTTATTTCAGCCAAATCCTATATAATAAAACCAAGTGTGCGTCCCTGTGTTCTTACTTTGCACCAACAATAACCCTGAGATATCTAGAGGTTGTCTGTAACATAACTGTATCGCTGTAATAATCATTTCATTCTGTGCTATGACTAATATTCCAATAATAAACAGGGTTACAATATAGCTGTGATCTTGTTACTTCTGTGTGTCCACAGCCGTCTTTATTGGTTATATAAATAGCTATTAGCAGGTACAGGAAATGTACTAAACCTATATCTATAGCAGATGAAAAGGCACCAGTAAAGTTTTCTTTCGGAACTCTCATTTGTAAACTGCTTTAAAAATTAACAGCTAATTAGTACTAATGTACCCACTGGGCACAATGAGGGGTGGAGCTTAAATGTAGATTAAACATTGTACAAAGAATTAAGAACTAGAAATTAATAACCTTTCACTGGGATGCTTGTGTGTTTCTGGGTAAAGATTTCCTTAGAGAAATGTACGGTAACTAACTACACAATATAACAAACCTTCCCACCCTCCGATAACAGGAAGTCACCAGCAATTCCATTTAATTTCTTTTTATTAATTCAGACAGTTATTTCCATGTGCTGGTTGCAAACACCATGGCAGCTCCCGTACTGATGGTTTCTTTACTCTGTAAGTACAATTCTATTTCTATAGTAATATCTCCTTATATTGATATCCATTACCCTGTACAGTGAATTTCTATCTTGTACATAGACACCAAGACCTAGATTAACAGATAACCCTGCGCTATTAGGGGCCATTTATCTTTATATCACAGTGTTGGGTCCCCCTTTTATTTAAAGTTACATGGTGAAAATACCACAATCTGTAACATAATATAATACTGACGACAGTCTGCAGTGTGGTCTTGTTACATTGGATTTCCTCTATCAATAAAAAGACGGACTATTAACGTAGATGGACATTAACTGTTGGTGGGAACATTGAGCAGCCAATGATAACGGACGGTGTTGTTTACAGAGGGGTAAAAGTAGCTCAGATATTATACAGATTTCTAACCTTGGTGGTTATGTACAATGTGTGGGAAGAAGAATAGAGGGGAGGGAAGGTTCCTATCACATTAACTAGATGTTCCCTGTCTCCAGTGATGTTTCTCTATCAATCTATGGTCTCTCTCCTATTACCCAATTCTATATAATAAACCATCACACAATCTGTCTCCAGTGATGTGTCTCTACATATCTATGGTCCTCTCTCTATTACCCAATTCTAATAATAAACCATCACACAATCTGTCTCCAGTGATGTTTCTCTATCATATCTACGGTCCCTCTCTCTATTACCCAATTTATATAATAAACCATCACACAATCTATCTCCAGTGAGTGTTCTCTATCATATCTACGGTCCCTCTCTCTATTACCCAATTCTATATATAAACCATCACACAATCTGTCTCCAGTGATGTGTCTCTATCATATCTATGGTCTCTCTCCTCTTACCCAATTCTATATAATAAACCATCACACAATCTATCTCCAGTGATGTGTCTCTATCATATCTATGGTCTCTCTCTCTATTACCAATTCTATATAATAAACCATCACCCAATCTGTCTCCAGTGATGTGTCTTATCATGTCTATGGTCTCTCTCTCTATTACCCAATTCTATATAATAAACCATCACGCAATCTGTCTCCAGTGATGTGTCTCTACATATCTATGGTCTCTCTCTCTATTACCCAATTCATATATAAACATCACACAATTGTCTCCAGTGATGTGTCTCTATCATATCTATGGTCCCTCTCTCTATACCCAATTATATAAAAAACCATCACACAATCTGTCTCCAGTAAAGTGTCTCTATCTATCTATGGCCCCTCTCCTTATACCCAATTCTATATAAAAACCATCACACAATCTGTCTCCAGTGATGTTTCTCTATCATATCTATGGTTCGTCTCTCTCTATTACCAATTTATATAATAAACTATCACACAATCTGTCTCCAGTGATGTTTCTCTATCATATCATGGTCCCTCTCTGTATTACCCAATTCTATATAATAACCATCACACAATCTGTCTCCAGTGATGTTTCTTTATATATTATGGTCCGTCTCTCTCTATTACCCAATTCTATATAATAACCCATCACACAATCTGTCTCTAGTGATGTGTCTCTTCATATTATGGTCCTTCTCTCTCTATTACCAGTTCTATATAATAAACCATCACGCAATCTGTCTCCAGTGATGTGTCTCTATGTATCTATGGTCCCTCTCTCTATTACCCAATTCTATATAATAAACCATCACACAATCTGTCTCCAGTTATGTTTCTCTATAATCTATGGTTCTCTCTTATTACCCAATATATAAATAAACCATCAACAATCTGTCCCAGTTATGTTTCTCTATCATATCTATGGTCTCTATTCTATTACCCAATTCTATATAATAAACCATCACACAATCTGTCTCCAGTGATGTTCTCTATATCATCTATGGTCCCTCTCTCTATTACCCAATTCTATATAATAAACCATCACACAATCTGTTCCAGTGATGTTTTCTTATCAATTCTATGGTCCCTCTCTCTATTACCCAATTCTATATAATAAACCATCACACAATCTGTCTCAGTGATGTTTCTCTATCTAATCTATGGTCCCCTCTCTCTATTACCCAATTCTATATAATAAACCATCACACAATCTGTCTCCAGTGATGTTTCTCTATCATATCTAATTCTATAAAATAAACCATCAGGTGTTTAATAAGGGGAGGGAGGAGATAGGGGATGATTGCGAATAGAGGATAAGGAGGCATGTATGTTACGTATGGAAGTGTAATGTTCTCTGGGCCGAACTACCCAGTAGTGAAAATGTTTGGGGCCCAGTTTTGAGCGGGACCCTTAAGCCTCAAAAGGCACTTGTCAGTGCCACATGGCCCCAAAAGGCTCTTTTTAGAGGCTGCTGGTGGGGTGCAGGGTCCGCCTGTGGGAGTGGAGGGCCCCCCTTGTAGTGCGCGCAAGGTTACATTTAATCAGAAACTCAGAAAATACTACAATCTTTTAACCAATCAACCAATCAACTCCCCCTTTCCAATCAAAGGAAGGGGGAGGAGTATGTGTTTATGTTAAAAAGAATTGAAGCCAAATTTAAAAGAAGAGATAACTGGTGATATGGATGTTAAAGTGGAGGCAATATGGGTGGAATTAGGCACAGGAAAGCGAAAGTAGTTCATTGTTGGTGTCTGCTATAAGCGCCAAATGCTCAGAGAGAGGGGGAGTCAACTTCATATGCAGTTGGCAAGAGCTGCAAGTTTGGGGAGGTGTGCTCATTATGGGGGACTTTAATTACCCTGACATTAATTGGTTGTAGTGTGCTCAATATGGGGGACTTTAATTACCTGGCCTTGATTGGTGTGTGTGCTCATTATGGGGGACTTTAATTACCCTGACATTGATTGGTGGAGTGTTCTCATTATGGGGGACTTTAATTACCCTGACATTGATTGGTGTAGTGTGCTCACTATGGGGGACTTTAATACCCTGACATTGATTGGTGTAGTGTGCTCATTATGGGTGACTTTAATTACCCTGACATGTGTGGTTGTAGTGTACTCATTATGGGGGACTTTAATTACCCTGACATTGATTGGTGTTAGTGTGCTCCACTATGGGGGACGACTTTAATTACCCTGACATTGATTGGTGTAGTGTGCTCATTATGGGGGACTTTAATTACCCTGACATTGATTGGTGGAGTGTACTCATTATGGGGGACTTTAAATACCCTGACATTGATTGGTGTAGTGTACTCATTATGGGGGACTTTAATTACCCTGACATTGATTGGTGTAGTGTACCGTACTCATTATGGGGACTTTAATTACCCTGACATTGATTGGTGTAGTATACTCATTATGGGGGACTTTAATTACCCTGACATTGATTGGTGTAGTGTACTCATTATGGGGACTTTAATTACCCTGACATTGATTGGTGTAGTGGAACTGCCATCACAGAAAAAGGCGATGAGTTCCTGAATTTGCTGCAGGATACTTTTCTCTCACAGGTGGTTGAGGTTCCTACTAGAAATTGGAAGAAAGCAATCAAACTAGGTAAAATTAATAATGAAGTTAGGATAGCTGAACAAAGCATCACTAAGCCTAAATTATTTTTTTAAGTATATTAATAGTAAGAAGATGAGGACTGAGAATGTGGCACTATTAATTAATCCGGATAAGTTAGTTACGGAGGATGGCGATAAAGCAAATGTCTTGAATACTTTTTTCCCTCTGTATACACTATAGAAGATCCAAGTACAGATATAATAGAGTATAGTAGCAATAATAGTATAAAATATTTAAGTACACTTTAGTTAACCAAGGATATGGCACAGAAAGAACTAAATAAGGTTAATATTAATAAATCTCCTGGACCGGATAAAATACATCCTCGGGTACTTAGGGAGCTAAGCTCAGTTTTATCTAGGCCATTGTTTCTTATTTTTGCAGATTCCCTCATGTCCGGTGGTGTGCCTCTGGATTGGAAAAAGGCTGATGTTATTCCAATATTCCAAAAGGGTAGTCGTTCACAGCCGGGTAATTACAGACCTGTAAGTTTAACTTCAGTGGTGGGGAAGATCCTGGAAAGTTTAATAAGGGAACATGTTCTAGAGTATGTTTTAAGGACTGACATTATAAGTAGTAACCAGCATGGATTTAGGAGGAATAGATCTTGTCAAACTAACTTGCTTGGCTTTTATGAGGAAGTAAGTAGAAATTGACTCTGGCATAGCAGTAGATGTTGTTTACTTGGATTTTGCTAAGGCTTTTGATACAGCCCCCCATAGGCGACTAATGTATAAGCTAAGGTCTGTTGGTCTGGGGAGTCACATTTGTACATGGATAGAAAATTGGTTAATGAATAGGATGTAGAGAGTAGTTGTTAATGGGGCTTCATCATTATGGACTAAAGTGCTAAGTGGGGGCCACAGGGTTCTGTGTTGGGGCCGCTTCTATTTAATCTATCATTAATGATTTGGAAGTGGGTATTGTCAGCAAGGTTTCTGTGTTTGCTGATGATACTTTGTCGACCATTAAAAACTTCAGAGGATGTGCAATCGTTGCAGGGGGATCTAGATAGATTGTCACATTGGGCTGCTAAGTGGCAGATGAGATTCAATGTTGATAAATGTAAGGTGATGCATTTTGTGTTAGTGTGCTACTTATACTATGAATGGCTCTGTGGTAAGTGAATCCCTGTTGGAAAAGAAATCTTGGAGTTTTGGTGGATAACTTAAAGGTAGCAAGCAGTGCCAGGCAGCAACAGCCAGAGCCAGCATGGTATTGTCTTGTATAAAGAGAGGTATGGATTCAAGGGAGGAAAATGTTATTCTCCCTCTTTACAAAGCGTTGGTAAGGCCTCATTTGGAATATCCAGTGCAATTTTGGAATCCTGTGTACAAAAAAGGACATCTTTGAAATGGAAAGGGTTCAGAGAAGGGCAACTAAGTTAATAAGGGGATTGAGGGAGCTTGATTATGAAGAGAGACTGGAAAAGTTACAATTATGTACGCTGGAGAAAAGGCGCTTGCGTGGGGATATGATTACTGTGTATAAATACATTAACGGGCCATACAATAAACTATCTGGGGCATTGTTCACCAATAGAACATGTCAGAGGACACGAGGACATCACTTAAGACTTGAAGAAAAAAGGTTTAGGGTTCAGGTTGGGAAAGGGTTTTTCACTGTGACAACGGTAAAGCTATGGAACTGTCTTCCAGTGGACGTTGTTATGGCAGGTTCATTGGTCAGTATAATAAAAAGCTGGATGAGTTTCTGCAAACAAGGAATGTTACAAGTTACTGATATTGATACATAAAGTAGAGTTGATCCAGGGAAATTTCCCATTGCCACTTGGAGTCAGGAAGGAATTTTTTTCCCCCTTCATAAATTTGGTGGGTTTTTTTTTTGCCTTCCTCTGGATCAACAGTTAGGCAGGAAATGAGGATATTGCTAGATGAGAATAGATGGACGTATGTCTTTATTCAACCTCAAATACTATATTATACTATACTATACTATACTAATACTATACTATACCAATACTATACTATACTATACTAATGCTATACTGTACTATACTATATTATACTAATACTATAGCAAAATACTGTATTGCTAGATGGGTTGGACTGGATGGACGTATGTCTTTATAATACATAAGGCTCTGGTATTTGAATGGGGAGGTGCAGTGGCGAGAATCTATATAATCAGTCACTCAGTGATGTCACTGAGTGACTTCCTGTATTCCACTGACCCTCCCCATTTCTCTCTCCCTGTATTAGCAATGTAGATAACAAGCCCGTTTCTGTACACTGACTGACTGAGTAACTGAATTACTGTGCTGAAAAGGAGGAGCGAGCGGCCAAGTCCATTATGACTCACAGGGATGCGCTCGCTCCTCCTTATCAGTAATTCAGTCAGTCAGTGTAACGAACCAGGTGAGAGACGATGTTTATTGTCTTTTAGTTTGAGATAGAAATGGCAGTTACCAATTTGTATTTACAAAAACAGGCTTGTTATCTACATTACTAATACAGGGAGGGGGAGACAGGGAGGGGGGGAGACAGAATGTCTGTGCTGGATTTGTCTTTTTTTTACCTTATGTATTATATGGAATAATAAGCTACCTACAGAATAATGTAAGGATATTACGCCACCTCGGGGTTCCCTGACCTCTATAAAAACACTCAGCCTAATGGCCTCATGTTTTTATATGGTTAGGGAACTCCGAGGTAAAGTAATCTCCTTATATTACACTGTAGGTAGCGTATTATCCCTTATATTTAACCTCAAATACTATACTATACAATACTATACTATATACTACACTATACTATACTATACTATACTGTAATATACTATACTATACAATACTACACAACACTATACTGTACTATACTATACAATATACTTTACTATACTATACTATATACTTTACTATACTGTACTATACTATACTGTACTGTACTATACTATAGTATACTGTACTATAATATACTATACTATACAATACTATACTGCACTATACTATACTATACTATAATATACTATACTACACTATACTGTACTATACTATAATGTACTGTACCATACTATACACTATACTTTACTATACTATACACTTTACTATACTATACTATACTGTACAATACTATACTGTACTATAATATACTGTACTATAATATACTATACTGTACTATAATATACTGTACTATAATATACTATTCTATACTATACTATACTGTACTGTACTGTACTATACTGTACTGTACTATACTATACTGTACTATAATATACTGTACTATAATATACTATACTATACTATACTATACTGTACTGTACTGTACTATACTGTACTGTACTATACTATACTGTACTATAATATACTGTACTATACTATACTATACTGTACTTTACTATACTGTCCTTTACAATACTATACTGTACTGTACTATACTATACTGTACTATACTATACTGTACTGTACTATACTATACTATACTATACTATACTGTACAATACTATACTGTACTATAATATACTGTACTATAATATACTATACTGTACTATAATATACTGTACTATAATATACTATACTATACTATACTATACTATACTATACTGTACTATACTTTATACTTTACTATACTGTACTTTACTATACTGTCCTTTACAATACTATACTGTACTGTACTGTACTATACTGTACTATACTATACTGTACTGTACTATACTATAATATACTATACTGTACTATACTATAATATACTGTACTGTACTTACTATACCTGTACTATACTCTGTACTGTACTATACCATACTATACTGTACTGTACTGTACTATACTGTACTATACTATACTGTACTGTACTATACTATACTGTACTATACTATACTGTACTATACTGTACTATACTATACTATACTGTACTATACTATACATAACTATACTGTAACTATACTATACCATGCTATACTGTACTGTACTGTACTATACTGTACTATACTATACTGTACTGTACTATACTATAATATACTATACTGTACTATACTATAATATACTATACTATACTGTACTATACTATAATATACAATGCTGTACTATACTATACTATACTGTACTGTACAATACTATACTATACTGTACTGTACTATACTGTACTCTATACTTCTGTCTTCAACTATAATATACTATGCTGTACTATACTATAATATACTATACTATGCTGTACTATACTATAATATACTATACTATGCTGTACTATACTATAATATACTATACTATCCTATACACTATACTATACTGTACTGTACTATACTGTACTATACTATACTATACTAATATACTAATTATACTATACGTACTATACTATATATACTATACTATCCTTACTGTACTGTACTATACTATACTTTACTATACTATACTATAATAATCTAACTATACTGTACTGTATGTACTGCACTATACTACTATACTATAATATCTATACTATGCTGTAGTAACTATAATATACTATACTATCCTATACACTATACTTACTGTACTGTACTGTACTATACTATACTTTACTATACTATACTATAATATACTATACTATACTGTACTATACTATACTGTACTGTACTGTACTGCCTATACTATACTATACTATACTAACTATACTATAGTATACTAATAATATACTATACTATCCTATACCTATACTATACTGTACTGTACTGTACTATACTGTACTGTACTATACTATAATATACTATACTATACTATACGTACTATACTATCCTACACTATACTATACTGTACTGTACTGCTATACTATACTTTACTATACTATACTATAATATACTATACTATCTGTACTATACTATACGTACTGTACTGTACTGCACTATCCTATACTATAATATACTATACTATGCTGTAGTATACTATAATATACTATACTATCCTATACACTTTACTATACTATACGTACTATACTATACTATACTTTACTATACTATACTTAATATAACTATACTATACTATACGCTGTCTGTACTGCACTATACTATACTATAATATCTATACTATGCTGTATATACTATAATATACTATACTATCCTATAACACTATACTATACATACTATACCGTACTATACTATAACTATACTTTACTATAATATACTATACTATTTATTCCTACAAGTTGTCTATAAATACAGATTAAATTCTACTATAACTGTGAATATTTCTTAAAACATAAAATTAATTCTATGCCCTGAATCATTAAGAAATATATGAGCCATTTGGTTACAGCGAGTTCTACACTAGAGGATTTCCTGCTGTTCTGGTGCCTGCTGTGCCTGCAGCCTGGAGAAGTGTATTCATTACTACCGTGACTTCACACCTTGCCCCTTTGTAGGCAGATCTCATGCTGGTTTAAGCAAATTAAAGAAAACTCAGTCTTTACCAACTGGTCAGCAGGAATTTAACCCTGTGATTGCCTGCCTAGTTAAACATGTGGGAGCTGCCATACTGCTTGACATGCCGATAAGTGATATCATTTGAAAATTAAGAGTGCAATTTCAGACATTGCCTTGGGAGTTTACATTGCACTCCTGTTCGTCACAGTGTGGCCTGGCCCTTACCATGGGGCCCTTACCATGGTTAGGAGATATTATGAATGACATTGAGCTGTATAATGGATATACCATAACTGATATATATAACTAGTACAGATATAAGGGGGGTTTATTATTTATTACTAGATTGGATGGAAGTTTATCCTACATGATAACCCAGACAGTAACTGTTGGTAACATTCACTATCACACTCATTATGGTTTCCATATAGATCTATATATATATTGTGTGTCTGTGGGAGCTGCAGTTAGACCTGAGATTTCATTGGCCCCAAACTGGATCCCGATACTCACCAATGAATCTGTGACTTTGACCTGTAATGTGGATCCTCCTTATAACCGATACAGAGATATTACTGGTACAGAGATGGGGAATAAATAGATGGAGATCAGAAGAACCTTCTCATCCGAGGAGCTAATGAAACGCACAGTGGGAATTACCATGTTGGACCAGTGATACTAGAGAAGTGACCCTGTTAGACTGGATGTAAGACGTGAGTAAAATGTGTTTATTTTAGATTTATTCTAATCCCTATGGGGTTGGTCTACTAGGAGACATTGGACCTGGGACCAACCCTGTATTTATTTCTTCATGTGTGTAGATCACTCCACACCGCGGATCGCTCCTGTGCAACTGACAGTCTCCGATGTAACTGACAGTCTCCCATGTAACTGACAGTCTCTTATGTAACTGACAGTCTCCGATGTAACTGACAGTCTCCGATGTAACTGACAGTCTCCCATGTAACTGACAGTCTCCGATGTAACTGACAGTCTCCGACGCATCCCTTGCAGATTCCTCTCCTGCACATTTTACTGAAGAACAGGAGTTAGGACACAGCTCATTTACCTCCCGTTCTTCAGTTAAACAGTAGAAAGGTCACTGGACCTACCCTTTAAGTGGTGATCCATCCACTCCCTGATATACATAACGAGGGTCCAGGTGCTTCATGTCCCAGACCCTTTACCAAGTCCAACCACAGAATAATAGAAATTAAGAATTCAAGGCACATTTAAAGGGCATGTCCACCCACAAAACTAAAATTTAACCCACTGCTGGTCCCACTGTGTAGTGTAAACATCCCTGCTCCTTATGGTTCTCCTGCAGTGCATGTTCAAAGTCCAGGAAATTGAAGAGTAGGAGCTGTCAATGAATCATCCAGTCCTTGCTGCTTCCATAACCTCAGTAAGGCAGTGAAAGACTCCTCCCCCCTCCCTCCACCATCGGATCCATCCCCGCAGCCGGTGCACCTAGCATGAAACCCTTTGGCCATAAGGTATGTGCCCCCTGCCCACTCCCACCACCAAAATTTTCTTTAAAAAAATGTTCAGAACGCTACTTACAAACCCTTCCTCCTGCGGAATCTCCATTGACAGCATCCATGTCTGTTTATTGGTTGCCTCTCTGCCAATCACAGGCGCAGATTCGGTCCGGCCCCTGCTTGCAACTCCGCCAAGCGGGAGTAGGATCAAAGGCACCATGGGAGAGAAGGTGCGTAAGTAGCGATCTGAACAGAAATATCTCTGTTTGGGGTGGGCAGGGGGCACCTACCTTATGCCCAAAGTTAATTTTAGGGTGGTATGTCTTTAACAGAGAATAAAAACAATTAAATAAAACTAACTTTGTTTTAACGTAAAATACATATATATCTGGCAACTATGGTTTGTTAACTTTCCCAGCCGTTATCGACGCAATACTGCTCAGTGGTATTTATAAAACACCGGTAAGTGGTTCCTTGTGTAAATTCGTCCATTTAAAATCAACACGTCTGCGGAAATGCATTAGTGCCCATATATCTATCCAGTGGGTTCCTGGAATGTGTCAGTACTTGTGGGGTTTTTCTCTTATACTAATAGGGTCCATTGGGTATTATCCAGTATTTACTGTAATACGATCATCGATTTCCGGGTTTCCAAGATCGCCATTTTCCCCTTCCGCTGCAATACAAGAATGACAGAGCGATATGCGCTGGTGACATCACCGTTATTCCTTGAGTAAAGTACAGTATTGCGGCTATAAGGCACATCACCTTGAAGATACTTTACGCAGCAAAAACAATTTGTTTCTAAATACTGTGGAAATACGATCTTTACCACAGCGATTGCAAAACGCCAATATTTTATAAATATGCCCCTATGTCTTCATGTTTTCGCTTTCAGATTGGATTGTCCTGCAGCGCCCCCTACTGTCCATGAAGGGGATTCACTGTCTCTCAGATGTCACAGTCGTACTGTATATTAGGGGGAAAGGTTAGATTTCATATTCCAATCAATAATAAGAACATTCATTGGCTCAGTTTTACATCTGGGGACGGTAACTAAATCCATGGCAGATTTATACGGTTGTGAAAAGAGTTGACCAGAATTCGGTGCTGTTTACTATGATGAAAAATCTATTTCAGTCTCAGGTAAGAACCAATCAATAAATGATTTATTCATGAATTAGGACAGGAAATGTTTATTAACATTACATGTGATAATCACCCACATGGTGAGACTGTAATAATATCTCACCTAAGACACAGTTACCATCTTTATCCCCAGTAAATAGTCCCCCACCCCCCATTCCTGTCCCTGACCCCACAGTCCCATTATTGACAGGTATACAATGAAACACTACTGTGTCCCTTATTGTACAATTCTGTGAGTGTTTACAGTAATAGTATAGTAGTTTTGGGTTGAATAAGACATACTACGTCCTCCAGTTCAACCTATCTAGCAATATCCTCATTCCTGCCTAACTGTTGTCCAGAGGAAGGCAAAAAAAACCCACCAAATTTACGAAGAGGGAAAAAAATCCTTCCTGGCTCCAAGTGGCAATTGGAAATTTCCCTGGATCAACTATGTATCAATACCAGTAACTTGCAACATCCTTGTTTGCAGAAACTCATCCACTTTTTATGAAACTGACCAATGAGCTGCCATAAACACGTCCACTGGAAGACAGTTCCATAGCTTACCGTTCTCACAGTGAAAACCCTTTCCCAACTCTACTTTATGTATCAATACCAGTAACTTGTAACATTCCTTGTTTGTAGAAACTCATCCAGCTTTTTATTAAACTGACCAATGAACCTGCCATAACAACGTCCACTGGAAGACAGTTCCATAGCTTTACCGTTCTCACAGTGAAAACCCTTTCCCAACTCTACTTTATGTATCAATACCAGTAACTTGTAACATTCCTTGTTTGCAGAACTCATCCAGCTTTTTATTAAACTGACCAATGAACCTGCCATAACACGTCACTGGAAGACAGTTCCATAGCTTTACGTTCTCACAGTGACAAACCCTTTCCCAACTCTACTTTATGTATCAATACCAGTAACTTGTAACATTCCTTGTTTGCAGAAATTCATCCAGCTTTTTATTAAACTGACCATGAACCTGCCATAACAACATCCACTGGAAGACAGTTCCATAGCTTTACCGTTCTCACATGAAAACCCTTTCCCACTCTACTTTATTATCAATACCAGTAACTTGTAACATTCCTTGTTTGTAGAAACTCATCCAGCTTTTTATTAACTGACCAATGAACCTGCCATAACAACGTCCACTGGAAGACAGTTCCATAGCTTTACCGTACTCACAGTGAAAAACCCTTTCCGAGCTTGAAGCCTAAACCTTTTTTCTTCAAGTCTTAAGGGATGTCCTTGTGCCTTTGACATGTTTCTATTGGTGAACAATGCCCCAGATAGTTTATTGTATGGCCCGTTAATGTATTGATACACAGTAATCAATCCCCACGCAAGCGCCTTTTCTCCACGTCCATAATTGTAACTTTTCCATCTCTCTCTCATATTCAAGCTCCACCAATCCCCTTATTAATTTAGTTGCCCTTCTCTGAACCCTTTCCATTTCTAAGATGTCCTTTTTGTACACAGGTTCCAAAATTGCACTGCATATTCCAAATGAGGCCTTACCAATGCTTTGTAAAGAGGGATAATAACATTTTCCTCCCTTGAATCCATACCTCTCTTTATACAAGAAAATACCATGCTGGCTCTGGCTGTTGCCACCTGGCACTGCTTGCTACCTTTAAGTTTGTTATCCACCAAAACTCCAAGATCCCTTTCCAACAGGGATTCACTTAACACAGAGCCATTTATAGTAAGTAGCACAAGTATTTTTAAGTCCAAAATGCTCACCTTACATTTATCAACATTGAATTCCACTGCCACTTAGCAGCCCATGTGATAATCATCTAGATCCCCTTGCAACGATTGCACATCCTCTGAAGTTTTTAATGGCCGACAAAGTTTGTGTCGTCACAAACACAGAACCTTGCTGACAATACCCACTTCCATCATTAATAAATAGATTAAATAGAAGCGGTCCCAACACGAAACCCTGTGGCACCCACTTAGCACTTTAGTCCATAATGATAAGCCCCATTAACACTACCTCTGCACATCCTATTCCTTAACCAATTTCTATCCTGTCAATGTGACTCCCCAGACCAACAGACCTTAGCTTTATTCATTGTCGCCTATGGGGGACTGTACAAAAGCCTTTGCAAAATCCAAGTAAACTACATCTACTGCTATACCAGAGTCTAAATTTCTACTTACTTCCTCATAAAAGCCAAGCAAGTTAGTTTGACAAATCTATTCCTCCTAAATCCATGCTGGTTACTACTTATAATGTCAGTCCTTGAAACATACTCTAGAACATGTCCCTTATTAAACTTTCCAGGATCTTCCCCACCACTGAAGTTAAACTTACAGGCCTGTAATTACCCGGCTGTGAACGACTACCCTTTTTGAATATTGGAATAACATCAGCCTTTTTCCAATCCAGAGGCACATCACCGGACATGAGGGAATCACAAAAGAAGACAAGGGCCTAGATAAAACTGACTTAGCTCCTTAAGTACCCGAGGATGTATTTTATCCGGCCCAGGAGATTTATTAATATTAACCTTCTTTAGTTCTTTCTGTACCATTCCTCGGTTAACCAAAGTGCACTTGAATCTTGTATACCATTATTGCTACTAACTCTATGATATCTGTACTTGTTCTTCTATAATATAAGAGAGGGAAAAAAATTATTCAAGATATTTGCTTTATCGCCATCCTCCGTAACTAACTTATCCCCATTAATTAATGGTGCCACATTTTCAGTCCTCATCTTCTTACTATTAATATATTTTTAAAAAATGTAGGCTTAGTGATGCTTTGTTCAGCTATCCTAACTTCATTATTAATTTTAGTTAGTTTGATTGCTTTCTTACACTCCTTGTTACAGTTTTTATAATCCCTAAAGGCCCTTTTCGTTCCTCGGCCTTAAAGGTTTTAAATGCTTTTCTCTTCTCTTTCCATTTGCCTCTTTACATCAGAATTCAGCCACATCACGGATTTATTTTTTTTACATTATTCTCAAGGGTATAAATTTAGATGTGAACTGGCTTAAAATCCCCTTGAAACACGTCCACTTCTGTTTAGTACATTTACCTGATAATACATTATCCCAGTTGACATTCTGAAGAGCTGCTTTACCGTGGAAATTGCTTTTCCGAAATTTAATGTATTTGTTAACCCAGCGCACTTTTCCTTTCGATAACGAAGACCAAATGTCTATTTCATGGTCTATTCCCTAAGCCTCCAGTTACCTTTATATCTATAATGCGCTCCACAATGTTAGATATTACCAGATCCAACAGAGCTCCTTTTCTAGTAGGAACCTCAACCACCTGTGAGAGAAAATGTGAGAGAAAATTATCCTGCAGCAAATTCAGGAACCATTACCTTTTTCTGTGATGGCAGTTCCAACACACCAATCAATGTCAGGGTAATTAAAGTCCCCCAATATGAGAACACACTCCCAACTTGCAGCCCTTGCCAACTGCATATGAAGTTGACTCACCTCCTCTCTGCTAGCATTTGGCGGCTTATAGCAGACACCAAACATGACATTACCCCCTTTCCTGTTGCCTAATTCCACCCCAGTTGCCTCCACTTTATCATCCATATCACCAGTATCCTTCTTTTAAATTTGGCTTCAATTCTTTTTTAACATAAACACATACTCTCCCCCTTTCCTTTTTTTTCTGTCTTGCCTAAACAAGGCATATCCTTCCTATATTTACAGCCCAGTCGTGAGAACTGTTCACCAACGTTTCTGCTATACCTATTACATCATACTTTTCATTCAATGCCATCATTTGAGTATGGTATGGTACAGTATGGTTTCCATTAGATTAATATATATATTTGTATATTGTGTTGTCTTAGGAGCTGCAGTCAGACCTGGGATTTCATTGGCCCCAACTGGACCCCGATACTCACCGGTGACTCACTAACTCTGACCTGTAATGTGGACCCTCCTAATCCCCAGACAATACAGAGATATTACTGGTACAGAGATGGGATCAGATAACCTGGAGACCAGAAGAATCTCACTGCCTATCCTGCACTTGTCACACAGGGGGGATTACCGGTGTAAGGTCGGTGACAGTGAGATAAGTGACCATGTCACATTGGATGTTAGAGAAGGTGAGTTAATCAGACAAGTTCTTTGTTTTATCCCATGGAATAAAACATGGACCATCATGCACTGGGATTGAATACAATATAAACTGTTTCTGGGGAAATAAGTTTATACAAACACTAACCCCATAATTATTACCAGTGGCGTAACAAGGAAAACACTGGGCGCCCCCTGTAAAACTATAATGGGTCCCCTATCTGTGCTTCATACACAGTGGTTTTCTGGGAGGAGGCTATATCTGTCAAAGGAAAATAAGAGGTGGCTCCCCCTTGCTCCTGGCCCCCTACGGCTGCTCCCCTGCTCCCCTCCAGTTATTCCCCTAATAATTACCTTTGTAAAGGGGCCACAGAGTTCGACTTGTTCAGGGAGGTTCACAATCATTTAACACTGTTTGTTCTATTGTAGGTTGGATCTTTCTGCAGTCGCCCCCTATTGTCCGTGAAGGGAATTCCTGTCCCTCAGGTGTCACAGCCACTCAGACTATAATGGAATAAACACCGTATTTTAAGGATAATAACACTGCACCCGATACAGAATCTATATTACATTTAGGAACAGTGACCATTTCTACATCCGGTTCATACACATGTGAGAAAGACATAATTACAGACTCTGGTCCTACACTTATATTATTACAGAATCTGTCTCAGTGTCAGGTAAGTGCCAATCGGATACAAGATGTATTAGACATATTGGATATAAAATAATCCCTGTTATTAACTCACTACATGATTGAAATGCAAGTTTCCAAACTCTTCTTCCTCCGACATGATACATACTGAATCTTATAAGATGTGTAAAAATCATATACACATCAATACATATCATATACACAGCTATACACACCACATACACATCACATACACATCACATACACATCACATACACACCATATACACATCACATACACATCCTATTCACAGCATATCACATCTCATATACACATCATAGACACTTCATAGACACATCATATAAACATCATATACACACTCATAACCAGCATATACACATCGTATACACATCCTATTCACAGCATATACACATCTCATATACACATCAATAGACACTTCATAGACACATCAATAAAACATCATTACACATCATATACACACCATATACACATCATAGACACTCATAGACACATCATATACACAGCATATACCACTCATAGACACATCATGACACATCATATAGACATCATTGACACATCATAGACACATCATAACACAACACATACACATCACATACACTCACATAAACAACCATACAACAGCACATACACATCACGACACAGCACAGACACAGCACAGACCACCATATACACATCATATACACAGCATAACCAGCATATGCACATCATATACACAATTATATACACAGCTATATACACATGTCACACTATACACATCATATACACAGTATATACACAGCATATACCCAGCATATACAATCATATACACAGCATATACCCAGCATTACACATCATATACACATCATATACACATCATATACACATTATAACCAGCATATACCCAGCATATACAACTCTATCACAGCATACCCAGCATATACACATCATATACACAATCATATACCCAGCATATACACATCATATACACATCATCATACCACATATACACAGCATATACACACCATATACACATCATACACACATCATATACCAACTTATACACATCATATACACATCATAGACACAGCATATACACATCATATACACAGCATATACACATCATATACACAGCATATACACATCATAGACATATCAGACACATCATAGAGGACATCATAGACACATCATTACACATCATAACCCCATCATATACACATCGTACACATCATAGACACAGCATATACACAGCATATACAATCATATACACATCATAGACACATCATATACACATCATAGACTATCAACACATCATAGATACACATATAGACATCATGGACACATCATAGACACATCATAGACACACCATATACACACGTAGACACAGCAAATACATCTCATATACACACTATATACACATCATATACACAACACACTACACATCACAATACAATCACATAAAAAACACATACACACCAGAGACACAGCACAGACACAGCACAGACACAGCACAAACATAGCATATACACATCATATACACATCATATACACATCATTACAAGCATATGCACATTATATACACAGCATATACACAGCATATACACATCATATACCAGCTATACACATCATATACACACCGATATACACAGCTATACCCGCATATACACATCATATCAACATCATATACCCAGCATATACACAGCATAATACACACCATATACCAGCATATACAAAGCATATACATAGCATATCACACCATATACACATCATACTCACATCATATACACAACTATACACACCATATACACATCATAGACACAGCATATAGACATCATGGACACATCATAGACACATCATATACACATCATATACACATCATATACACATCGTAGACACATCATAGACACAGCGTAGACACAGCATATACACAGCATATACACATCATATACACAGCATATACACATCATATACACATCAATAATCACATCATATACACATCATATACACATCATATACACATCATAACACTCATATCACAACTCAAGAACAAAGACATATCAGACACATCTAGACACAGCATTAGACATCATGACACATCATAGACACATCATAGACCACATCATATACACATACTCATATACACATCAATATACATATCATAGACACTTCATAGACACATCATATAACCAATCATATACACACATCATAGACACAGCATAGACACAGCATACACATCATAGTACACATAAGAACACATCATAGACACAGCATATAGACATCATAAACACACATGACCATCTATAGACATCATATACACAACACATACACATCACATAAACAACACATACACAGCACACACACAGCACATACACATCACAGACACAGCACAGACACAGCAATATACACAGCCTATACACATCATATCACAGCATATACACATCATATACAACATCTACATAGACACTATACACATCATATACACATAATACACAGCATACTAGCATATACACTCATATACACATCATATACCCAGCATATACAGACACATCATAGACACATCATAGACACAGCATTAGACATCATGACACATCATAGACACATCCATATACACAATATACACTCGAGACACATCATACACATCATATACACACATATCACATCATGACACTCATAGACCATCATAACCATCAATAGACATATCAGACACATCATAGACACATATAGACACAGCATATAGACATCATGGACACATCATAGACACAATCAGACACATCATATACACATCGTAGACAGCAATATACCAGCATATACACATCATATACACAGCATATAACAAACAGCATATACACATCCTAGACACACATATACCATCATGTACACTCATATACACAGCATATACAATCACATTCACATTATATACCAGCATATACACACCATATACACAGCATATACACAGCATATACACACCATATACACATCATATACACAGCAAGGAGGAGCATCACGGCCTAGGCAAATTTACCTGTAGTGCTGATAAAGCCCCAATAAAGACGCCATCGGGACTTTATCGGTAACTGTATGTACCTAGCTTGTGTCAGTGGGGGTCTGGTATAAATGAATATTTGTGGGTTTTGAGGAATTTGGTCTGATTAATTCTACATGACATTTGAATTAGAAACATAGTGACACATAAAGTTTAGATCATTGTATATAAGTTTTCATCTCCATTCTAACCTCTCCTTTTGGGATCTAAAATTTCCCAGGAGCACTGTGCCATAGTAATGTTAAATTTTATCAATCTCTCTACTAGCTTTTCACTGTCCCGAATAAACGTAAAAACCTGATTTAATGGAAGGAGATCACATGACCATAACATGTGACACAAAGCCCAGCCCCCCGGAGCGACTACAGACTGCAGTTTGTTTCTATAGAAATGGGACCAATGTGCAGGGATTCAATTCATCCACCAATACCGAGTTCCCTCAGCTCAACTGGAGGATTCTGGGAATTATACCTGTGAGGTACGACTGTAACCGGCAGTGTGAGGAAGAGGAGCGATGTGACACGTGTACAGATACAGGGTGAGAATGTAATTCACTTTTTATTTAAAATGAACTACTTCTGGTATTTATAGGTGGCAGTTAATATTCTGGTTGACTTTTTTTGGGCAAAATAGATCAATTAACTAGTGATGGGGCATGTTCGTAACGTATGGGCATCCTCCTCGGGCCGCCTCACCTAAAGAGGGAGGTGAAGTACATTACAGAAAGAAAAAAAACTGGACATCTGCCGCTTAAATATTCAGTGTCGTGCCGGCATTTACTTTTCAACAGCATATACCATCTCATATACACATCATAGACACTTCATAGACACATCATATAAACTCATATACACATCATAGACACATCATAACACATCATATAGACATCATTGACACATCATAGACACATCATATACACAACACATACACATCACATACACATCACATAAACACACATACACACACAGCAGAGACACAGCACAGACACAGCACAGACACAGCACAAACATGCATATACACATCATATACACACATATCACATCATATACACAGCATATGCACATTATATACACAGCATATACACCAGCATATACCATCATATCACAGCATATCCCATCATACACAGTATATACACAGCATATACCCGCATATACCAATCATAACACATCATATACCCAGCTATACACGCATATACCACCATATCCCAGCATATACAAACATATACATAGCATATACACACCATATACACATCATACTCACATCATATACACACTTATACACACCATATACACATCATAGACACGCATATAGACATCATGGACCCACATAGACACATCATATACACATCATTACACATCTACACATCATATACACATCAATCACAGCATATACACGCCTTACACACCATATACACAGCATATCACATCATATACACATCTACACAGCATATACACATCATATACACAGTATATCACAGCATATACCTGCATATACACATCATAACACATCATATACCCCATATACAGACCAATCATAGACACTCATAGACACAGCATATAGACATCATGGACCATCATAAACACTCATATACACATCAGTACACATCGTAGACACATCATATACACATCATATAACAACTATACACATCATAGACACATCATAGACACATCATATACACATCATAGACATATCAGACACATCATAGACACATCATAGACACAGCATATAGACATCATGGACACATCATAGACACATCATAGACACATCATATACACATCGTAGACACAGCATATACACAGCATATACACATCATATACACAGCATATACACAGCATATACACATCCTAACACATCATATCACATCATGTACACTTCATATACACAGCATATACACATCACATTCACATTATATACACAGCATATCCCCACACCATATACACAGCATATACACACATATACACACCATATACACATCATATCACACATAGGAAGGAGCATCACGGCCTAGGCAAATTTACTGTAGTGCTGATAAAGCCCCAATAAAGACGCCATCGGGACTTTATCGTACTGTATGTACCTAGCTTGTGTCAGTGGGGGTGTGTGTATAAATGAGATATTTGTGGGTTTTGAGGAATTTGGTCTGATTAATTCTACATGACATTTGAATTAGAAACATAGTGACACATAAAGTTAGATCATTGTATATAAGTTTTCATCTCCATTCTAACCTCTCCTTTTGGGATCTAAAATTTCCCAGAGCACTGTGCTCATAGTAAATGTTAAATTTTATCAATCTCTCTACTAGAGCTTTTCACTGTCCCACGAATAAACGTAAAACCTGATTTAATGGAAGGAGATACACATGACCAACATGTGACACAAAGCCCAGCCCAGCCCCCGCGGAGCGACTACAGAGCTGCAGTTTGTTTCTTAGATAATGGGACCAATGTGCAGGATTCAATTCATCCAACCAATACCGAGTTCCCTCAGCTCAACTGGAGGTTCTGGGATTATACCTGTGAGGTACAGACTGTAACCGGCAGTGTGAGAGAGGAGCGATTGTGACACGTGTACAGATACAGGGTGAGAATGTAATTCACTTTTATTTAAAAGAACTACTTCTGGTATTTATAGGTGGCGTATGTTATTCTGGTTGACTTTTTTTGGGCAAAATAGATCAATTAACTAAGTGATGGGCATGTTCGTAACGTATGGGCAATCCTCCTCGGGCCGCCTCACCTAAAGAGGGAAGGTGAAGTACATTACAGAAAGAAAAAAAAAACTGGACCATCTGCCGCTTAAAATATTCAGTGTCAGTGCCGGCATTTACTTTACCTTTTATCATTCGGCCATGCTCCGTCCAGGCTCCAGCATTGGTAGTTCAGTGATTGTGGGTGTGATGCAAGCAACGCATTTCTCCTTCCTCTTAACCCTGACACTGTCGGCGATCCTGCCATCTTAGATGGACACAATTTACCTGAATATCAGTGAGGTTCTTAATTCCGGACCACAGACCTGTAATCTGCAGTCTGACATATCATGCCAGTGTTGTCCCCAACAATGTCCATCAAGAGGCCATACATGTGAGATTGGTAGCTGAAATGCTGTTTCATTGTAGTGTGATGGCCGCTTTGGCCGGCACATATAGCACATGGCTTCAAAGAGGTGTCTGGATAATAAGAACAATGACTTTATTCGGATTTACACAAATATTGAAAATCATTTTTACAACTTTTATCTTCTGAGCTGATTCCTGTCGCAAATCTCATCTGGTGGGTGGTTAAAACATAATCTATTCATTGAGAGATTATATGATTACCGTATACATAATAAACATGGAGCTTAATTTAACTACAACCGAAGGTTTCCTGTGTATTTGCTAGTTAATATCTGAGATATTCTTAATAATAGTGTACACTATTGGGACTATTGAGAAATACATTACACAGAGCTGTGCTAAGATCAGGATCACTTCATTATCCTCCCCCTGCAGGCTGTACTATGTTATTTCTATAAGTGTACTATTAAAGTTGTGATATTAAATAATTACACAGAGCTGTGCTAAGATCAGGGTCACTTCATTATCCTCCCCCTGCAGGTCTGTACTATGTATTTCTATAAGTGTAACATTAAATTGTGATATTGAGATACATTACACAGAGCTGTGCTAAGATCAGGGTCACTTCATTATCCTCCTCCTGCAGCTCTGTACTATGTTATTTCTATAAGTGTAACTATTAAAGTTTGTGATATTGAGAAATACATTACACGAGCTGTGCTAAGATCAGGGTCACTTCATTATCCTCCTCCTGCAGCTCTGTACTATGTTATTCTAATAGTGTAACTATTAAAGTGTGATATTGAGAAATACATTGCACAGAGCTTGCTAAGATCAGAGTCACTCATTATCCTCCCCTGCAGCTCTGTATCATGTTATTTCTATAAGTGTACACATTAAGTTGTGATATTGAGAAATACATTACCCAGAGGCGTGGCTACTGTACTATACTATAATATACTATACTATACTGTACTATACTATACTGTACTGTACTATGCTATACTGTACTATACTATAATATACTGTACTGTACTATACTATACTGTACTATACTGTACTGTACTATACCATACTATACTGTACTGTACTGTACTATACTGTACTATACTATACTGTACTGGGGGAGCAAGTATTGCTAGGTAGTTTTGAAAATAAGCAAGGGTAGTGATAGGCTAAGGGTTAAAGGCAGAGATAGGCTAGGGATAGCAAACATTGTTGCAACTAAAACAGGAGAAGGGAATATAAGTGAGGAAAAGGGGAGGGTCCGGTGCAGTGAAGCAGAGGAGACAGAAGAAGTTTACAAAAGAAATCCAGCAGAAGAAAGAAAACGGCTTAAGGGGTGCCCAGCAGAGCTGTAACACACTTACCCACAGGGCTGAGACACACCTGGGCTTTCCCTGAGAGCCATGGAGAACATCGACCGGCTGCTGCAGGAGCTGAGAGCAAAGGCCGCGACGAGAGGAGACGACTGGCTGAGAAGAGAGCTGCAGAGGATCGACTCGCCGCCAAAAACCATCGCAGGTCGGAACAGGAGGAGAGCGCGACCACCTGAGAGACTAAGTCCCGACACGGCCCCGGCGACTGGAAGGAGGAGGAGCAACAGCGGTAGGCCCATCCAATCCCGGCATCCAGGAGCAGCGCGAGATCCCGCGAGAAGAGGACGGCGAGATGTGACGTCAGCAGGAGGCGCCAGAGCAGAGGCATCGGGAGCGAACACCGGACCAGTGACGTCAGCAACAGTCGACGGAGCAGGACTTCGGGAGCAGGCGCAGGACCGGTGATGTCAGCAGGAAGCGCCGGAAAAGGAAGAAGAGCGGGGCTAACACCGCCCGCCCAGCCAACAGCGGGAAGGGATCCAGTCCGCCCGCCCAGCCACAGTCAGACGGAAGCAAGCGGCACACACCGCCCGCCCAGCCGGCAGGAGGGGAGCGATACGCACAGCAGGCGCAAGCAGCAGCACCAGGGAGGCCACCTACCACAGGAGCAGCAGGAGAGCCCAGGAGACGACGGGAATCAGCGGGGCTTGCTGATTCCCGGTTCAAAGAGGACTCTCTTCAGGAGGAGGCAACAGAACACGAAGGCTGCACTGGCAGCAGGAGAACGATCCCCCTGCTCATCTCAAAGAAGGCGACCGAGAGAGAGCAGGGAGGGATCTTTGCACACTACCCCAGAGACACAGCTTCCACATCCGAGCAGCAGTTCACCCCATCGCAGAGAACACCGTCGCAGAGGACATCAGCGCAGAGGACATCAGCGGGAAGAGAGTAGCCGGAGTTCAAGCGACGACTACGCCATACCAGCTGTAAGGAGCGTCATAGAAGTCCCGCAGCCACGGCAGCGTCAGGGGTTCCCACGGCGTCGGCACCGCAAGAGCTGACCAGCTATTGGTGAGTCCCTTAACGGGGGTCCAAGCAACGCACACACACAACATTGACACTTACCAAACGGTACACCTCAACCAGGGACAGACTTGCATGACAAAAGGTTTGGGAATCTTTGGGGGATTGAAGGAACTAATGAGGTCATGGGAGACTAGATTAGCACCAGACCAAGGGAGCAGGGTATGGATAGAACACAGTAGCCAGTTCAGATGGATATTGACCCAACTCAAGCATGGGTTACTTCAGGACAGGTAGCAACACAGCTAGAAACAGCAACTCCGACAACAAGCAGCACCTGGGTCGCCCCAGACAGGGAGCGGCGCAGATAGGATCAGAAACATCAGCAGCAAGCAGCGCAGGAATAGAACCGAGCAAGGGACAGAATGACGGGCAGGCAGGAATAAGGGAGACTGTCAGACTTATCTAAAGGAGCAACCTACCTGTGCTTCGAGGGCCCTTTGGGCACTCATTTGAGACCAGAAGTACGAGAGCGCATATGGATAGGGCAATACGTAGACCTTTTTGCTCTATTACTACAGAAAGGGTACAGGCGATAGGACAGCAAAACAGGAAGAATCAAAAAGGGAGGATGAGAGGCAAGGAGGTGCGGCTCATACCAAGAACTTTCCATAATTGGCTGCAGGCATTCCTTATATTCGGCAGTGTCCTAGGCGAGAAATCACCAGGGGAATGCCCCGCTTTGTTTTGCTACCTGGATGGCATATTCGAAGCATACAAAACCTTCGGGGGTTTAGCTTGGTTAAAATACGACGAGCAGTTCCGCCAACGGAAAGCCGTCAGGCCAGGGATTCAGTGGGACCACAGGGACATGGGCCTCTGGCTGAAGCTCATGTGCCCCAGCAGGCCATCCATAACCCCCTTTCACGGAGCTGCTGGGGAGGGTGGCAGCCTACTCCCTCAGCAGTACAAACAAAAAGGGCTTCTGCTGGGCCTTCAACGAGGGACACTGCAAATTCGGTCAGACCTGTAAATTCAAACGAATGTTCGCAATGCGGGGGGTCCCACAGTTTTGCTAGATGCTACAAAAAAGGTAGACAAACAGGCAGACACAACGAGGTCGCTGGAAAAGGGGAAACACCAGTGAACGTGCGCGCGATGGCCCCTTTCCTAAACATTTATAAGGACAGGCAAGCAGCCACGCTGCTTGAACAGGGCTTCAGTAAGGGGTTTTTCATCCCGTCAAGGCCTTGCAGAACCCAATAATATCAAGGAACCTGAGGTCAGCACTACAATACCCAAGTATAGTGACAACAAACTAAACAAAGAAGTTCAGGCAGGGAGAATGGCAGGCCCCTTAATCAACACCATTCCATAACCTAAGGGTATCTCCGCTGGGCCTGGTCCCCAAGAAAGAGGTGGGAAAATACCGACTCATACATCATTTGTCTTACCCCAGAGGGGTTCGGTAAATGATGACATCGAAAAAGAATTATGTAAAGTACTTACACGTCCTTCGACAAGGCAGTCACACTGCTGCGACAAGCGGGACAGGGAGCTCTGATGGCGAAGACGGACATCGAGTCCGCCTTTCGACTTCTGCCAGTTCACCCCGAATGCTTTCACCTGCTAGGCTGCAAATGGAGGGGAATGTATTATGTAGACAAATGCCTGCCTATGGGCTGTTTGATTTCATGCTCCCACTTTGAAAGTTTTAGCACATTCTTAGAATGGGTAGTGCGTCTAGAGACAGGAAGCGAATCAGTAATACATTATCTCGATGACTTTCTGTTCTTGGGCCCTGGGACCCATCAATGTAATTGGCTCTTACAAACCATGAAACAGATATCAGAGAGATTTGGTATACCACTGCAACAGACAAAACAGAGGGTCCAACTACCGTACTAAGCTTTCTGGGGATCGAATTGGATTCCGTCAAAATGGAATTTAGATTGCCCACACAAAAGTGAAGGAATTACAAGCACTTGTCTTACAGGCACAACACTGCAAGAGCCTACCTTTGCGCCATGTACAGTCCCTGCTGGGAAGGTTAAACTTTGCTTGTAGAATCATGCCAATGGGCGAATATTTTCCCGAGACTGTCACTGCGACAAAAGGTATCTCACGCCCACATCATTTTTTTCGGATTAGACAGACAGTTAGGGAGGACTTAGCAGTTTGGGCTTCCTTTCTAAAAATTACAATGGCAGGACATTATGGCTGCAGGAAGAAGTATCCAATGCAGACCTGCACGTGTTCACCGACGCGTCGGGCAGCCACGGGTATGGGGCATTTTTCAGGGGACGTGGAGCGCGGAAGTATGGCCGGACTCCTGGAAAGAGTTAGGAGTAACAAAAAACTTGTCATTCCTGGAGCTGTTCCCATACTCGTGGCAATAGAATTGTGGCAGAACCGCTAAAGAATAGAAGGGTAATGTTAAATTGCGATAACCTTAGTGTGGTACAGGCCCTCAACACATTATCATCATCATCACCGCCGGGTCATTCGGCTATTAAGACATTTAGTCCTACGCTGCCTACAAAATAATATAGTAATCAGCAAAACACATCCCGGGACACAATAACATAGCGGATGCATTATCTCGTTGTCAGTGGGACAGGTTCCGGAAGATGGCCCAGAGCAGAACCACTCAACCGTCCATGCCCCCCATTAATATGGGATTTAGCGGCTTGGGACTTGAGGAATTAGTTAAAATCCGTGGCCCGCACTACTTGGAAAAGATACGAAAGACATGGGCAGAATGGGGGTTCATAAAAAGGAAGTGGTGTCAATCGCAGAAGGAGATGACAGACAAACTTTACTTTCGTGGATAGTGGACATGTACAAGCAGGGAGTGTCAGGAGCGGCAGTGACAAACAAAATGGCAGGTCTTTCTTTCTGGTTCAAAATGCAGGGTACAACTGACTGTACAAAAGATGCTCTAGTCAAACAAACGTTGAAAGGGTATAGGAAAGGGACACTGAAGGAAGACAAGCGCAGGCCCATCACATTCGCAGTTCTGATCTCGCTGCTGGGTAAGCTCAAAGAAATCTGCTTTTCAGAGTTCGAGGAGAGATTATTTAAGGCGGCTTTCACAATGGCATTCTTTGGAGCTTTCCGCATCAGCGAACTTTTACCTAGATCAAAAAAGGACATCGGGGGCATACAGATTTCGGACATTTCATTAACAGGCCAGCAAGTAGGGATATGGCTAGCAAGGTCAAAAACGGACCAGAGCGGTAAAGGGAAATGGGTTAAAAATATCACCACAGGGGGCGAAGCTTGCCCCTTTATCTCCCTACGAAATTTCTTAAAGTAAGGCCATCAGGACAGGCCCCCTCTTTACGCACATAGATAAAACATCACTGTCGAGATACCAGTACGTTGCGGTATTGAAAAAGGGCATAGCACTCCTGGGACTACCGCCCAGCGAATTTGGATCACATTCATTCCGGATAGGCGCAGCAACAGAAGCGGCACAAAGGGGCTTGGGAGACGAAGTAGTCAAACATAGCAGATGGCAATCTACAGATTCCGTACGTCATATCCGTCCGCACAAATCTTTAATGTAACAGATAAGTACACCCTATTTACACCGGGCAATATGTTTTTCCCTTTAGATCCACGGCGGTCCTATGGATTATGGGACATTCATTTATCCATCATGCAGCCAAGAGGGCAGTAGTCAGGAGGGAGGGCAGACAACTGGGTTCCAAAAAAGTATCTAGCAATTCACTGGCTAGGGCGCAGGGGTATGCTCTGGCGTAATCTATTACCCCAGTTTATGGAAAGGGTTAGGCTCCACGGCCCTCCTAATATCCTTCTTATCCACCTAGGGGGAAACGACTTGTGTTCAGTGCCCAGCAAGTGTTGATGATGGATATCAAATGTGACCTGTTGCGGCTGTGGGCGGCGTTCCCGACAATGCGGTGATTTGGTCCGAAATTACGACCCGCCTGCACTGAGGGACTGTAGGTCATATAAAGCAGTTGAAGAAACAAGAATTAAAATAAACAGGGCAGTTAACAAGTTCATAATTAGGAACGGGGGGAAGGTAATTAGCCATAGGGACTTCGAGAGGGAAAAAACGGGATGGTTTGGAAAAGATGGGGTTCACCTACGAAATAGGTATGGACTGTTCAACTTTGACCTAGGGGATGGAATAAAAGCGGCCTGGGCAGTTTGGGGGAACAGGCAGTCCTAAGGTGTCAGGTCTCCCTGTTATGGCGTTGGTCACTGGAAGCTGGCTGGTGTGACAAGTGGTGGAGCTAGCCCAAGGGGTGGCAGCTCCAGAATATACTGGTTTGGACTATAGGGTATGGTGTCGGCATACACGGAAAGGTGCTCATCGAGTCAGTGCATCTACGACTGATGAGCAAATTCAACGGTAGCTTCCAGTGAGCCTTACAGTGTTAAATGTTTAAATGGTTAAAATGTTTAAATGGTTAAAATGGTTGGTAATAATAAACAGTGTTAGCATATTTGATGTAACAAGTAAAGATGTTTTGGTAACAAAGAATTGTTAGAAAATAAAGCTGTGACCCCTTTTGATCCAAAAGTCAGTGTCAATTGTCTTTATTTAAGAAGGTTGAGGAGGTTTAAGGGGTCAGTTATGGAATGGAAGGTAGGATAAGATGGGTGGTTGGGATGATATCGCACATCCATCATATCTCACCCAGAAATCCCAAGCCATAATGCAAAGGGATACATGGCTGAGAGGGAGGGGGAGCAGTATTGCTAGGTAGTTTTGAAAATAAGCAAGGGTAGTGATAGGCTAAGGGTTAAAGGCGAGATAGGCTAGGGATAGCAACATTGTTGCAACAAAAACAGGAGAAGGGAATGTAAGTGAGGAAAAGGGGAGTGCCGGTGCAGTGAAGCAGAGGAGACAGAAGAAGTTCCCGCCCCCCCCCCTTTTTTTTTCTGTTGTGTTTTTTATTGCGTGATACCCGAGGCAAGATGATGTCACAGCGGCAGTTGGTCACTGGAAGCTGGCTGGTGTGACAAGTGGTGGAGCTAGCCCAAGGGGTGGCAGCTCCAGAATATACTGGTTTGGACTATAGGGTATGGTGTCGGCATACACGGAAAGGTGCTCATCGAGTCGGTGCATCTACGACTGATGAGCAAATTCAACGGTAGCTTCCAGTGAGCCACTTTACAGTGTTAATGTTTAAATGGTTAAAATGTTTAAATGGTTAAATGGTTGGTATAATAACGTGTTGCTATTTGATGTAACAGTAAAGATGGTTTTGGTAACAGAATGGTTAGAAAATAAAGCGTGTGACCCCTTTTGATCCAAAAGTCAGTGTCAAGTGTCTTTATTTAAGAAAGGTTGAGGGAGGTTTAAGGGGTCAGCTATGGGAATGGAGGTAGATAAGATGGGTGGTTGGGATAGATACGCACATCCATCATATCTCAGCCATGTCCTTTAACCGAATATTCCCAGCCTATGGGGCACACTGAATATACCCCATCACACTGTTGAGTATACTGAGAATATACAAGTATGTCCTGTACTCCCTATTGTAGGAAAATGGTATTTAGTGTTTTTACATAGTATTTTAGATGGAATAAAGACCTACGGTAAGTCTGTACGGATTGCAACCTGGTCACGTGTGATAATCCTGTGTGTAATAAAGAATTCCAGTGCACTCCAGACTTACTTGTACGTGTGTTTATTTATATCCCATAGTACACACGTGACGTGACGTGACGGTTGCAGTTTAACAACTTCAACATATGTGTGTATGTAATAAGATTAACTGCAGAGGATTGTAGTGATTTTCTGACACAGCACAATGCATTTATTGAAGTTGTTTATCATTTAGTGTCAAAATGGAATTAAGGTTAAAACATTTGGTCAAATGAAAGTAATTGTCGAGAGTAACTTTTAAAAGTTTTTATTTACGGAAAAACTGTATAAATATCTTATTTATACATTACAGATCTCACCAAGACCAGTCCAAGACAGTTTGGGTAAGGGACTAACATTGGGAATATAAATAATACTGTAAATTCTATTTAAGGTTCCTCTGGTATTTACCTTCCCTTATATTCCAATATATACAGTACAGCTCCTAGAACTATCTATAATAATGTTTATCTTTCTCTCCTTGAGTGACCCTTATATTAGTTATCAAGAGTAAATTCTGGATCCTGGTCCCATCCGATTTCAGGACTTCGGAGCACATTTTCGATTTTTATCGAACGTTCAAGCTATTTTTGTAGATTCTCGAAAAGACCTTGAACGTTCATTAATACTTGAAAATACGGTCGGAAACTCGAAATTAGTTTCCAATCGTATTTTCTAGGATTATTGAACATTCAAGGCTATTTTATTTTTTTTCAAAATAGCCACAAACATTCGATAGAAATGGAAAACGCGCCCCGAAGTCACGAATTTAAGTTCCGTTTTTGGATTTTCTGGATTTTCCAGAGATCCGAAAATGGAAAAACCCATCCGTTTCAGCCATCTCTACAGTTAATGATATGGAGATATATGAGTACTGATTGGTTCTGGAAATCTCCATTCAACACAACTCTCTCTCTCGTCTCATCTATCATTATCTCTCTCTGTCTCTCATTCTCTCTGTAGTTGGTCAGAGCCTCCCAGAGGGGGAAGATGTCTCCTATAGTTACCTGGATTAAGACGCACACAGGAGGTAAGTTGTACTGATAATAGATGTAAATAACAACCTCTTATTCCAAAAGTTATTCACCAAGGTCCATGCAGAAAGCTAAACTGTTTGTACCTACTGGGCTATTGGTTTATTTATATCCTGGTCAATGGCTTTTCCATTCAGTTATTTTTCAGATTCAGCATCTTACAGGGCAATGCTTAAAAGGATCTCACCTACGTTTTAAAATGACACGCGTGTATATTATATGTTTATTATTCTTAATTTGTAAGCATCACTTAAGGATTGGAATGACATATTATTGATGTAAGATCCACTATGATGATAATGCTTTTGTCCAACATTCATATCTTGTTTTGTATCATTAATATATTTATTTTTCTCCCCCAGCTCCTCCGATGTTAAAAGCTGAACATGTAAGTACCGTGGGATTCCATATGGACTTGATTGATGGGATTTGTTTAGTGGGAGGAACTGAACGTTTTAAAGTTAGAATACTAATTCTGATTGGTTCCCTGATGGCCGCCACTAGTAAATGCAGAACTGCTCAGAATAACCACCTGCATAAAAGGGGATGGGGAATTTACAGAGTCTTAGGGGCATATTTATAAAGGTCCATTAACTTTCTGCTGTGGAATTACCGCAAATTATAAAAGGCGAAATGGCGGCAGAAAGGCAACACGGCACAACGTTACTGCGATAACATTGCATGAGTTACCGCAACTTTAAGTTGGGGAAAATGCCTGGGTCTCCGCCTGAGAGGGCGGGGGTGTACGCACACCTAGATGCAGGTCGCATTCGCCACTGGGTGTACACCCACCTCGCCCTCATCCCCCGCATCGACTACCCATGATATAACCCTTACAGCAGCCCCTCCCTGCCCCTACAATAGCAGGAGGGGACGGAGGAGCCTTTTGGGGTGGGTGGTGGCTGGACCCGGCAGCGGCCTTTTGGTGCTTAAGGGGTCCCGCAGCTCAAACCGGGACCCCCCTTCCCCGACCCTTATATAATAATAATAATTAATTGTTCTTGTTGACAGAATTTTCCCTAATCTAAACTTCAAGGTTTTTATTAGTCAGAACTTCCAGGTTGATGAGATTTAAAATGGAGCAGACCCTTCTTATAACATAAGGTATCTTGCAGTCTCATGCTATATGAAAACATTGCCCACAAAATCTAACAAACAGAAGTAATTTCTTACTCTCGGGTTTCCCCAAATAAGGGGCGGAGATATGCAAAATTCTCCTTTATGTCCAATGGCTAATGCAAGTGTCCAGAAACGCTGACTTATTAACATGCAATACAGCCTAATGTATAGAGCCAATCATCTGACCTGGAGACATGACATGTTTCGATCTTTTTAGATCTCGTTAGTGGGAGATACAGAATCATGGCTTTATGGGGCAGGACTTGGGAAGGTTAAGGAGAGGTGGGCCAAAAGGAGCAAAAATTAGATTGATGATGAGATTAGACAAGAGTAGCACATATCTATCCATCATATTAAACTAATTATACCATACAGATCTTTGCGTTCTCCAGAAACATTATTAGACTTTAAAGGGTATGTCCACAGTGTTTTTCACTTTCTGTAATTCAGTTTAACTGAAGAAAGGGAGGTAAATGACGCTATGTCTTACCAACATTCTTCATTATAACCTAATGGAGAGAAGAGGAAACTTGCGGATTGGGATTGCTCCACAACAGCTTCTCTGCCAGTCTCTGATGCATCCAAACTCCCTTGTACTGTGTATATGCACGCACACTGCAGGGACTGGATGCATCGGAGAGTGTGAGCAACGGAACTGTCAGCAGCGCAGGATCCATCTGCAGTAAGTTTCTTTTTCTCTCCTGCAGGTTTTACTGAGGAACGGTAGGTAAGACATTGTAGCTCATTTACCTCCCGTTCTTCAGTTAAACTGACTAAAAGAAAGTAAAAATAAAGGTGGACATACCCTTTAAAGCTGGGTACACACGCTTGCACAATTTTCTAACGGTGGCGCCACACAGTCCTGAGCATGTGAAGCATAGGGAGAATGCTTAGGACTGCAGATTTCCCCCAGTCACGGGCTAGTCCCTATACATTAAGTACAGGGAGATGTCCGCACAGGGGAATTTTGGTCTTTTCCGAATGGCCGCGAGCCGACAGTGAACATTCATCTGTGTCCATCGTTCGGAAAATACACTACACACACTGAGCGTTTCTGTCAGTTTCTAGTGTGAACGAGCCCTAAAGCTCAGCACAGACATGCGATCGAAGGGCCGCAAAACAATCCATGTCTAGGAGACGAAGTGCCATTTCAGCTAATGATCATTTCTCTATGGCCACTTGTGTCTTATTTAACGATCCGCCAGAGCGGCCATACAGCCGACCAAGTGCCCTACACTTAACGATAGTTGGACGAAGAGGCTTTTCGTCTCCCAGGCGTGTGTTGCTGTTTGCCCCCGCGATTGCACTCTGTTCATAGCTTTAGACTAGTGATGGCCCAGTTCGCGATCCGAACCCGAATCCGCGGCGGATTTACCTCGTTCGCGAACTGCGAATATCGCGGATTTTCCGTTTTTCTGCCTTCCGAACTTTTCCGAACTGCGTTTTCGAAAATTTTCAAAATAACGAAGATTTTTCGTATTTTCGAGGATTTTTCCATTTTAATGGTCCGCTCGCGAATTTTCAATTTTCCCGAAATTTCGCGAATCCTCGAGCGGACCGGAATTTGCGAAGTTCGGACTTCTCTACTTTAGACCTGAATGCTAATATGGGCTAATATTACCAATTACAGATGACCAAAGGGCACCACGGCGGCTCAGTGGTTAGAACTGTACATTGCAGCGCTGAGGTCCTGAGTTCGATCCCCTTGAACACTTGAGTTTGTTTTTCTCCCCCGGTACTTGCGTGGTTTCCTCCTCGGGCACTCCGGAGGTTGTATGTGCACATAAAGGGATTAGAATGTAAGCTCTTCGGGGCAGGGCCTGGTGTGATTGAGTAAAATAATTGTAAAGCGCTGCGGAATATGTAGGGATGGAATCCTAATCAGGACCCGGTTCTGATTCAGAGCTCCCAGTTCCAAAGTTCCGTCAGAACTTTTGGATCTTGGAACTTTCCATAATTTTGATAATTATCACGTTTTTCGAATTATCAAAACACATGGGTTATTGAAAAGCGCTTTTATTTGTGGAATTATTATTACTTTGTTACACTTAATGGCTCTATTTTGTTTTTGATTTATTTAGGAAACATCTCGGTTACTTATGCTGTGATAAAGAACAAAAACGTAAGGAAAGATAACAAGCAAATATCGGACTCATCCTGCATCTACCAGAACTTTGACATCAAGTAACTCAGAGTTAAACTGATTGGATCAGGGGATGAATCTTTTGGACTATGGGCAATCAGCACCTTTCACTCAGAAATTCCACCACGCCAAAAATCCATCACTTTCCATAGTCATTTCATCCATTCAGCCTTTAGTTCCATAGGGGGTTAGAGAAGGCTACAAAGCTTGAAAAACAAAGAAAACAACCTTTAACTTTCTAGACATTGTACTACCATATCCATTGTATTCAGTTAGATCAACTGGACTTAAAGTTTAGTTCTTGAAGATGTTTCGCTAGTCATCCGACTGGCTTTCTCAATTCAGAATGACTTGTACAAGAATCTGTTGCCAAAATGTTAACATTACAATCTCAATGTATGTCCCTTTCCTTAAGAGCAGGTACACGGCTGAGTCCTGACCCAAGGAATTGGCTCTTCTGTGCTGGGCCATACATTGATGCAGTTGCTGTTTGGTCTCCCCCATACAAATCAGAGCATTCTTCACTGCACTGCACTGCGTATATGATGTCACTCTTCACTGCACTGCGTATATGGTTCCGCTTATCTTGTGTTTGGGTATTGGGTCTTTCGGATGTACCAATTGCTGCCTCGGTGTGTTGTTTGGTTTAAAGCTGACAGGGATTGATGTCTTAATTTCTCGAGACCCCTGCTACATATGGGATGACCATGTTCTTTCTCCTGTCTTGCTTTTCCCCTTCACTGTTGGTATTCGTGTTCTTTTCTTTCCTTCTGCTTCTTTTGAAAGGCCCAGTCTGGATATCCACAAGGTTTAAGGGCTCCTCTGAGATGTTTCATTTCTTTAGCCTTCGTTTCTGTGCTGTGGGGATGTTCTCTGCTCTGTGTTGCGGGTTCTGATGACACCAGCTGTGTGATCTAAAGGTGGTGGGAGTCAAACATCAAATACTGATCTGTGTGTGTTGTTTTTCTGTAAACCTCTACTTCCAGTTTACTATTCTCCCTGACTTCTACCAAGCAGTCCAAGAAAGCCAGTTTGTTGTTTTGTACCTCTTCCCTTGTAAATTTGATGTTTGGTCTACCGCATTAAGTGTTCTGTGAAAGCTTGTACTTCCTTCTGGTGGATTTTAACTCAGGTGTCCTCCACATATCTGAACCAGTGGCTGGGTGCTATGCCCTTAAAGGTATTAAGCACCTGTATTTCCACTTCCTCCATGTAAAGGTTGGCCACAATGGGTGAAACTGGAGATCCCATAGCACATCCGTGTTTTTACTTATCCCTATCCCTGTATTGAATAGGTGGTATTCAGGCACAAGTCCAGTAAGGAACACACCTGTTCTGGGTTAAGATCAGTTCTGCTGGTAAGGGTGTTTTGACACCTTACCCTGGGCAGTTTTGATAACACCCTTAGCCCACAATTCAATCACACCTTGCATTCAGAAGGTCCCTAACACCTGGCTGTAATATGACATGGATAAATGAGAACCTTGACAAGCATACACGTACTACCATTCCATTTTTATTTATTTAAGAGCATTTTCCTGTGAATTTGCTATTTCTAATTTTTCTAATTAAATCTAAAAGACAGAAATGCATCACAAGGCACTTGATAATTAAATTATTCAAAGTAATCATTTTCTTTTAATTACATAGACTTAGTCCAAGAGGAAGCAGGATGTGTGTCTGAAATCTACATTACCCCCTGACTGCCCATCAGAATATATTAAAATCTGTTTACCGTACATGGAAAGTCTCTTTTCTAATCTAAATTTACAGTATTTTCTAATGTGAAACATGCTTTTGAAAATTGTAACAAATTTATAATAACACATTTAATATTAAATACTGTGATCTTTCTTTTTTTTCCATGACAAAGCCAGGCACCAAAAAAAAAAAAGTGATAGCCAAAGAAAAGGGACCAGCACTGCCCTAGGGCTAAGTGTATAAAACATCTCTTTATTTAAGCAAAAATGGGGACCATAGTGCATGAAAAGATACAAACACTTAAAAATATAAATAAAACAACATGTGAACCATAATAACTCTAAATTCATAGTATAGACACAAACCCTACGACCCAAAAAGAGTAAAATATCCCTTCTCCGTGGTAGTGATACTCATCGTCACCGGTCAAGTCTTAGTCACCAGTCCACGGGGAGATCTTTTTGAAAATCCTGGATGTTCCCCAGACCATTTCCCAGGTCCCACAGCCATTTACATTAAGTTACCATTGATATTTTAATTGCATTTCATTAGAACTTTTCAAACTATTTGACTCACATTGACTTTAATGGTCTGTTTGTCGAACTCCATATAGTTTGAAAGTTCGAAAACAGACCGAATTTTGGAAAGTTCGGCCATCTCTACTCCCTACCCCCAAGACTCGATAATCAGTATAATTGGTGCAAACGTTATTTCAGGGTTTGGGATATCAGTCCAATTAGGATAATTTTTCTGTAATGAAAGACTGGGGGTAGGTCTATCCAATATCGGTTGAACTTTAAACTTATCAGCAGACAGTAAGTTAGGGATATTATCTTTTATTTTCCCTCCAATCAGTCATATCTTGTAAGTTACGTACAACAATAGACCATTGGCTGAATCCATTCATATTCTCAATGTTCCCTTTGACCTTCTCAGATTGTACAAGTAAATACAAATGGGGTAATGTACCCGTAAACTCAGATGGGGTTTATATCCATGTGGAACTTTAACACCAGCCTTTTGTGGCCGTTTAAACCAATTACACCAATCCACCTGCCTAAACTCCAGGAACCACAACAATTCCTGTCTTAAACTCACTCTAACTCTTTGGGGCATATTTAAAGGTTGTTAAACTTTGGTCAAATTTGGCCTTTTCGCTATTTATAAACAGTGATAACCAGTGGTGAAAGGTCATTACCGCTACATTTCGTTTTCCATACATCGCTGCGGTACCGCTCAAGCATATTTAATAAAATGGCGAAAAGTGTATTTTTACGTTAGTTCAGCCATTCCAATTCGCCAAGTCTGAGGTGGCGAAAACGCAAAGTGGCCATTTATTTAGCCTGCCAATGGGTCCATGGAGTTGTCAGTACATTGTGGAGTGTTTCTCATACCTAAGTACTCAGGGGGGTGTTAGACTATTTTCCAGCATTTACTGTAATACGATCTGATATTTCGCTTTTTAGTTTATTTTTCGCTTTTTTAAGAAGGTTCCAATTTTCTTTATTACCAATAAAGTCAATGGGGTCTGAGGGACATATTTATAAAGCATTATTTTTGTTTTTTTCCCCACCAGCCTTTACCACAATTTTTTAACTTTCAACTTTTCTTTTCATCAAATTTATTAAAAGGCGAATTTTCATCAAAAGTGAAATATGTAGCAAAAACCACTAATAATGCTGAAAAAGCTCTGCACATATGATAGTAAATAGGTAATACTCCCTGGTGGTTTTTCAAAGTAGTATTAAATTGGTTAATACACACTGAACACCTATCTTTGTTACTTAAAATAGCCTAACACATGTGGTGTTATTTCAGCCAAATCCTATATAATAAAACCCTATTGTGCGTCCCTGTGTCTCTCTACTTTGCACCCACATAACCCTGAGATATCTAGAGGTTGCTGTAACATTAACTGTATCGCTGTAATAAATCATTTCATTCTGTGCTATGACAATATTCCAATAATAAACAGGGTTACAATATAGCTGTGATCTTTTTACTTCTGTGTGTCCACAGCCTGTCTTTATTGGTTATATAATAGCTATTAGCAGGTACAGGAAATGTACTAAACCTATATCTATAGCAGATGAAAAGGCACCAGTTAAAGTTTTCTTTCGGAACTCTCATTTGTAAACTGCTTTAAAAATTACAGCTAATTAGTACTAATGTACCCACTGGCACAATGAGGGGTGGAGCTTAAATGTAGATTAACATTGTACAAAGATTAAGAACTAAAAATAATAACCTTTCACTGGATGCTTTGTTTGTTTTCTGGGTAAAGATTTCCTTTAAGGAAATGTACGGTAACTAACTACAAATATAACAAACCTTCCCCCACCCCTCCGATAACAGGAAGTCACAGCATTCCATTAATTTCTTCTTTTATTAAATTCAGACAGTTATTTCCATGTGCTGGTTGCAAACACCATGGCAGCTCCCGTACTGATGGTTTTCTTTACTCTGAGTACAATTCTATTTCTATAGTAATATCTCCTTATATTGATTCCATTTACCCTGTACAGTGAATTTCTATCTTGTACTAGACACCAGACCTAGATTAACAGATAACCCTGGCGTATTAGGGGCCATTTATCTTTATATCACAGTGTTGGGTCCCCCTTTATTTAAAGTTACATGTGAAAATACCACAATCTGTAACATAATATAATACTGACAGACAGTCTGCAGTGTGTCTTGTTACATTGGATTTCCTTCTATCAATAAAAAGACGGACTATATAACGTAGATGGACATTAACTGTGTGGTGGGAACATTGAGCAGCCAATGATAACGGACGGTGTTGTGTACAGAGGGTTAAAAGTAGCTCAGATATTATACAGATTTCTAACCTTGGTGGTTATGTACAATGTGGGGAATAGAATAGAGGGGAGGAAAGGTTCCTATCACATTAACTAGATGTTCCCTGTCTCCAGTGATGTTTCTCTATCATATCTATGGTCTCTCTCTCTATTACCCAATTCTATATAATAACCATCACACAATCTGTCTCCAGTGATGTGTCTCTATCTATCTATGGTCCCTCTCTCTATTACCCAATTCTATATAATAACCATCACACAATCTGTCTCCAGTGATGTTCTCTATCATATCTAACGGTCCCTCTCTCTATTACCCAATTCTAATAATAAACCATCACACAATCTATCTCCAGTGATGTTTCTCTATCATATCTACGGTCCCTCTCTCTATTACCCAATTCTATATATAAACCATCACACAACTGTCTCCAGTGATGTGTCTCTATCATATCTATGGTCTCTCTCTCTATTACCCAATTCTATATAATAACCCATCACACAACTATCTCCAGTGATGTGTCTCTATCATATCTATGGTCTCTCTCTCTATTACCAATTCTATATAATAAACCATCACCCAATCTGTCTCCAGTGATGTGTCTCTATCATGTCTATGGTCTCTCTCTCTATTACCCAATTCTATATAATAACCATCACGCAATCTGTCTCCAGTGATGTTGTCTCTATCATATCATGGTCTCCTCTCTATTACCCAATTCTTATAATAAACCATCACACAATCTGTCTCCAGTGATGTGTCTCTATCATATCTATGGCCCTCTCTCTATTACCCAATTCTATATAATAAACCATCACACAATCTGTCTCCAGTAAAGTGTCTCTATCATATCTATGCCCCTCTCTCTATTACCCAATTCTATAAATAAACCATCACACAATCTGTCTCCAGTGATGTTTCTCTATCATATCTATGGTCCGTCTCTCTCTATTACCCAATTCTATATAATAAACTATCACACAATCTGTCTCCAGTGATGTTTCCTATCATATCTATGGTCCCTCTCTGTATTACCCAATTCTATATAATAACCCATCACCCATCTGTCTCCAGTGATGTTTCTTTATCATATCTAGGTCCGTCTCTCTCTATTACCCAATTCTATATAATAACCCATCACACAATCTGTCTCTAGTGATGTGTCTCTATCATATCTATGGTCCTTCTCTCTCTATTACCCAGTTCTATATAATAAACCATCACGCAATCTGTCTCCAGTGATGTGTCTCTATCGTATCTATGGTCCCTCTCTCTATTACCCAATTCTATATAATAAACCATCACACAATCTGTCTCCAGTTATGTTTCTCTATCATATCTATGGTTCTCTCTCCTATTACCCAATTATATATAATAAACCATCACACAATCTGTCTCCAGTTATGTTCTCTATCATATCTATGGTCTCTACTCTCTATTACCCAATTCTATATATAAACCATCACACAATCTGTCTCCGTGATGTTTCTCTATCATATCTATGGTCCCTCTCTCTTTACCCAATTCTATATAATAACACCATCACACATCTGTCTCCAGTGATGTTTTCTCTTCATATCTATGGTCCCTCTCTCTATTACCCAATTCTAATAATAAACCTCACACAATCTGTCTCCATTGATGTTTCTCTATCATATCTATGGTCCCTCTCTCTATTACCCAATTCTATATAATAAACCATCACACAATCTGTCTCCAGTGATGTTTCTCTATCATATCTAATTCTATAAAATAAACCCAGGTGTTTAATAAGGGAGGGAGGAGATAGGGGATGATTGCGAATAGAGTATAAGGAGGCATGTATGTTCACGTATGGAAGTGTAATGTTCTCTGGGCCGAACCTCAGTAGTGAAAATCGTTCTGGGGCCCAGTTTTGAGCTGCGGGACCCCTTAAGCCTCAAAAGGCCTTGTCAGTGCCACAATGGCCCCAAAAGGCTCTTTTAAGGCTGCTGGTGGGGTGCAGGGTCCCTGCCTGTGGGAGTGGAGGGCCCCCCTTGCTAGTGCGCGCAAGATTTACATTTAATCAAACCTCAGAAAATACTACAATCTTTTAACCAATCAACCAATCAACTCCCCCTTTCCAATCAAGAAAGGGGGAGGAGTAGTGTGTTATGTTAAAAAGAATTGAAGCCAAATTTAAAAGAAGAGATAACTGGTGATATGGATGTTAAAGTGGAGGCAATATGGGTGGAATTAGGCAACAGGAAAGCGAGTAATGTCATTGTTGGTGCTGCTATAAGCCGCCAAATGCTAGCAGAGAGGAGGTGAGTCAACTTCATATGCAGTTGGCAGAAAGCTGCAAGTTTGGGGAGTGTGCTCATTATGGGGGACTTTAATTACCCTGACATTAATTGGTGTAGTGTGCTCACTATGGGGGACTTTAATTACCCTGGCCTTGATTGGTGTAGTGTGCTCATTATGGGGGACTTTAATTACCCTGACATGGATTGGTGGAGTGTTCCATTATGGGGGACTTTATTACCCTGACATTGATTGGTGTAGTGTGCTCATTATGGGGGACTTTAATTACCCTGACATTGATTGGTGTAGTGTGCTCATTATGGGTGACTTTAATTACCCTGACATTGATTGGTGTAGTGTACTCATTATGGGGGACTTTAATTACCCTGACATTGATTGGTGTAGTGTGCTCACTATGGGGGACTTTAATTACCCTGACATTGATTGGTGTAGTGTGCTCATTATGGGGGACTTTAATTACCCTGACATTGATTGGTGAGTGTACTCATTATGGGGGACTTTAAATACCCTGACATTGATTGGTGTAGTGTACTCATTATGGGGGACTTTAATTACCCTGACATTGATTGTGTGTAGTGTACCGTACTCATTATGGGGACTTTAATTACCCTGACATTGATTGGTGTAGTATACTCATTATGGGGGACTTTAATTACCCTGACATTGATTGGTGTAGTGTACTCATTATGGGGACTTTAATTACCCTGACATTGATTGTGTAGTGGAACTGCCATCACAGAAAGGCGATGAGTTCCTGAATTTGCTGCGGATACTTTTCTCTCACAGGTGGTTGAGGTTCCTACTAGAAATTGGAAAAAGCAATCAAACTAGGTAAAATTAATAATGAAGTTAGGATAGCTGAACAAAGCATCACTAAGCCTAAATTATTTTTTTAAGTATATTAATAGTAAGAAGATGAGGACTAGAATGTGGCACTATTAATTATCCGGATAAGTTAGTTACGGAGGAGGGCGATAAAGCAAATGTCTTGAATACTTTTTCCCTCTGTATACACTATAGAAGATCCAAGTACAGATATAATAGAGTATAGTAGCAATAATAGTATAAAATATTTAAGTACACTTTAGTTAACCAAGGATTTGGCACAGAAAGAACTAAATAAGGTTAATATTAATAAATCTCCTGGACCGGATAAAATACACCTCGGGTACTTAGGGAGCTAAGCTCAGTTTTATCTAGGCCATTGTTTCTTATTTTTGCAGATTCCCTCATGTCCGGTGGTGTGCCTCTGGATTGGAAAAAGGCTGATGTTATTCCAATATTCCAAAGGGTAGTCTTTCACAGCCGGGTAATTACAGACCTGTAAGTTTAACTTCAGTGGTGGGGAAGATCTGGAAAGTTTAATAAGGGAACATGTTCTAGAGTATGTTTTAAGGACTGACATTATAAGTAGTAACCAGCATGGATTTAGGAGGAATAGATCTTGTCAAACTAACTTGCTTGGCTTTTATGAGGAAGTAAAGTAGAAATTGACTCTGGCATAGCAGTAGATGTTGTTTACTTGGATTTTGCTAAGGCTTTTGATACAGCCCCCCATAGGCGACTAATGTATAAGCTAGTCTTTTGGTCTGGGGAGTCACATTTGTACATGGATAGAAAATTGGTTAATGAATAGGATGTAGAGAGTAGTTGTTAATGGGGCTTCATCATTATGGACTAAAGTGCTAAGTGGGGGCCACAGTTCTGTGTTGGGGCCGCTTCTATTTAATCTATCATTAATGATTTGGAAGTGGGTATTGTCAGCAAGGTTTCTGTTTTGCTGATGATACTTTGTCGACCATTAAAAACTTCAGAGGATGTGCAATCGTTGCAGGGGGATCTAGATAGATTGTCACATTGGGCTGCTAGTGGCAGATGAGATTCAATGTTGATAAATGTAAGGTGATGCATTTTGTGTTAGTGTGCTACTTATACTATGAATGGCTCTGTGGTAAGTGAATCCCTGTTGGAAAGAAATCTTGGAGTTTTGGTGGATAACTTAAAGGTAGCAAGCAGTGCCAGGCAGCAACAGCCGAGCCAGCATGGTATTGTCTTGTATAAAGAGAGGTATGGATTCAGGGAGGAAATGTTATTCTCCCTCTTTACAAGCGTTGGTAAGGCCTCATTTGGAATATCCAGTGCAATTTTGGAATCCTGTGTACAAAAAAGGACATCTTTGAAATGGAAAGGGTTCAGAAAGGGCAACTAATTTAATGGGGATTGAGGGAGCTTGATTATGAAGAGAACTGGAAAAGTTACAATTATGTACGCTGGAGAAAAGGCGCTTTGCGTGGGGATATGATTACTGTGTTAATACATTAACGGGCCATACAATAAACTATCTGGGGCATTGTTCACCAATAGAACATGTCAGAGGACACGAGGACATCACTTAAGACTGAAAGAAAAAGGTTTAGGGTTCAGGTTGGGAAAGGGTTTTTCACTGTGACAACGGTAAAGCTATGGAACTGTCTTCCAGTGACGTTGTTATGGCAGGTTCATTGGTCAGTATAATAAAAAGCTGGATGAGTTTCTGCAAACAAGGAATTTTACAATGACTGATATTGATACATAAAGTAGAGTTATCCAGGGAAATTTCCCATTGCCACTTGGAGTCAGGAAGGAATTTTTTTCCCCCCTTCATAAATTTGGTGGGTTTTTTTTTGCCTTCCTCTGGATCAACAGTTAGGCAGAATGAGGATATTGCTAGATGAGAATAGATGGACGTATGTCTTTATTCAACCTCAAATACTATATATACTATACTATACTATACTAATACTATACATACAACAATACTATACTATACATACAATGCTATACTGTACTATACTATATTATACTAATACTATAGCAAAATACTGTATTGCTAGATGGTTGGACTGGATGGACGATGTTTAATAATACATAGCTCTGGTATTTGAATGGGGAGGTGCAGTGGCGAGAATCTATATAATCATTCACTCAGTGATGTCACTGAGTGACTTCCTGTATTCCACTGACCCTCCCCATTTCTCTCTCCCTGTATTAGCAATGTAGATAACAAGCCCGTTTCTGTACACTGACTGACTGAATACTGAATTACTGTGCTGAAAAGGAGGAGCGAGCGGCCAAGTCCATTATGACTCACAGGGATGCGCTCGCTCCTCCTTATCAGTAATTCAGTCAGTCAGTGTAACAACCAGGTGAGAGACGATGTTTATTGTCTTTTAGTTTGAGATAGAAATGGCAGTTACCAATTTGTATTTACAAAAACAGGCTTGTTATCTACATTACTAATACAGGGAGGGGGAGACAGGGAGGGGGGAGACAGAATGTCTGTGCTGGATTTTTCTTTTTTTTACCTTATGTATTATATGGAATAATAAGCTACCTACAGAATAATGTAAGATATTACGCCACCTCGGGGTTCCCTGACCTCTATAAAACACTCAGCCTAATGGCCTCATGTTTTTATATGGTTAGGGAACTCCGAGGTAAAGTAATCCCCTTATATTACACTGTAGGTAGCGTTTTATCCCTTATATTTAACCTCAAATACTATACTATACATACTATCATACTATATACTACACTATACTATACTATACTATACTGTAATATACTATACTATACAATACTACACAACACTATACTGTACTATACTATACAATATACTTTACTATACTATACTATATACTTTACTATACTGTACTATACTATACTGTACTGTACTATACTATAGTATACTGTACTATAATATACTATACAATACAATACTATACTGCACTATACTATACTATACTATAATATACTATACTACACTATACTGTACTATACTATAATGTACTGTACCATACTATACACTATACTTTACTATACTATACACTTTACTATACTATACTATACTGTACATACTATACTGTACTATAATATACTGTACTATAATATACTATACTGTACTATAATATACTGTACTATAATATACTATTCTAATACTATACTATACTGTACTGTACTGTACTATACCTGTACTGTACTATACTATACTGTACATAATATACTGTACTTATTATACTACTATCATACTATACTGTACTGTACTGTACTATACTGTACTGTACTATACTATACTGTATATAAATATACTGTACTATACGTATACTATACTGTACTTTACTATACTGTCCTTTACATACCTATACTGTACTGTACTACCTATACTGTACTATACTATACTGTACTGTACTATATACTATACTTACTATACTGTACATACTATACTGTACTATAATATACTGTACTATAATATACTATACTGTACTATACATATATGACTATACTATACTATACTATACTATACTGTACTATACTATACTGTACTACTACTTATATACTTTACTAACTGTACTTTACTATACTTCCTTTACAATACTATACTGTACTGTACTGTACTATACTGTACTATACTATCTGTACTGTACTAATAACATATATACTATCACTGTACTATACTATAATATACTATACTATACTGTACTATACTATACTGTACTGTACTATGCTATACTGTACTATACTATAATATACTGTACTGTACTATACTATACTGTAACTACTGTACTGCTATACCATACTTACTGTACTGTACTGTACGATACCTGTACTATACTAGACTTACTGTACTATATCTATACTGTTATACTAACTGTACTAACTGTACTATACTATACTATACTGTACTATACTATAATATCTATACTGTAACTATACTATACCATGCATACTGTACTGTACTGTACTATACTGTACTATACTATACTGTACTTACTATACTATAATATAACTATACTAACTATAACTATCATATACTATACTATACTGTACATACTATAATATACATGCTGTACTATACTAACTCTACTGTACTGTACATACTATATATACTGTCTGTACTATCTGTACTATACTATACTGTACTGTACTATACTATAATATACTTGGCTGTACTATACTATAATATACTATACTATGCTGTACTATACTATATATACTATACTATGCTGTACTATCCTATAATCAACTATACCTATACACTATCTTACTGTACTGTACTATACTTACTATACAACATACTATACTAATTATACTATAACTGTACTATTACTATAATATACTATACTCCATACTGTACTGTACTATACTATACTTTACTTATACTATAACTATAATATACTTACTATACTGTACTGTACTGTACTGCACTATACTATACTATAGCTTAATATACTAATACTATTGCTGTAGTCATACTATATGACTATACTCTCCTATACACTATACGATACTGTAGCTGTTGTACTCTACTATACTTTACTATCACTATACTTAATATACTATACTATACTGTACTATACTAATACTGTACTGTACTGACTGCACTATACTATACTATACTATAATCTAACTATACTATAGTACTATAATATACGATACAATCCCTTACACTATACTATACTGTACTGTACTGTAAACTATACTGTACTGTCCATCTTACTATAATTTACTATACTATATACTATACTGTACTATACTATCCTATACACTATACTATACTGTACTGTACTGTACTATACTATACTTTTACTATATTCTATACTATAATATAGCTATACTATAACTGTAACTATACTATACGTACTGTACTGTACTGCCTAATACTATCCTATAATATACTAACTATCTGTAGTATACGATAATAGACTCTACTATCCTATACACTTTACTATACTATACCGTACTATACTATACTTACTTTACTATACTATACTATAATATACTATACTATACTGTACTGTAGCTGTACTGCACTTCTATACTATAATTCTATACTATGCTGTAGTATACTATAATATACTATAACTATCCTATACACTATACTATACTAGCCTATACCGACTATACTATACTAGACTTTACTATAATATACTATACCATATTATTGCCTACAAGTTGTCTATAAATACAGTTACATTCTACTATAAACTGTGAATATTTCTTAAACATAAAATTAATTCTATGCCCTGAATCATAGAAATATGACTGGCCATATTGGTTACAAGCTGTTTGCTACACTAGAAGGATTTCCTGCTGTTCTGGCGCCTGCTGTGCCTGCTAGCTCTGGAGAAGTGTATTCATTCGACCGTGACTTCACAACCTTGCCCCTTTGTAGGCGATCCTCATGCTGGTTTAAGGCAATAGAGAGAAACTCAGTCTTTACCACCTGGTCAGGGCCCGGAATTTAACCCTGTGGATTGCCCTGCCAGTTAAACAATGTGGGAGCTGCCATACTGCTTGACATGCCTCTAAGTGATAGCATTTGAAACAGTTAAGTGCAATTTCAGACCTTGCCTATGGGAGGTTACATTGCACTCCTGTTCGTCACAGTGTGGCCTGCCCTTACATTGGGCCCTTACCATGGTAGGAAGTATATTATGAATGACATTGAGCTGTATATGATAAACCCTAACGATATATAATAAACTCAGTAACAGATACTAGGGGGTTTATTATTTTATTACTATGATTGGAAGTTTTCCTCATGATAACCCAGACAGTAACTGTTTGTAACATCACTATCACACGCATTAGGTTTCCATATAGATCTATATATTATTGTGTGTCTGTGGGAGCTGAGTTTAGACCTGAGATTTCATTGGCCCCAAACTGGATCCCGATACTCACCCAATGACTCTGTGACTTTGACCTGTAATGTGGATCACTCCTTCTAACCGGATACGAGATATACTGGTACCGAGATGTGGAATAAATAGATGAGATCATAATACCTTCTCATCCGAGGGCTAATGAACGCACAGGGAATTCCAGTGTTGGACCAGTGAACTGAGAGAAGTGACCCTGTTAGACTGGATGTAAAGACCAGGTGGAGTGAAAATGTGTTTATTTTTAGATTTTTATTCTCAATCCCTATGGGTTGGGTCTACTAGAGACATTGGACCTGGACCACCCTTGTATTTATTTCTCATGTGTGTAGATCACTCAACACCGGCGATCGTCTCCTGTGCAACTGAACAGTCTCCGTGTAACTGACAGTCCTCCCCTGTAACTGACAGTCTCTTATGTACCTGACAGTCTCCGATGTAACTGACAGTCTCCGATGTAACTGACGTCTCCCATGTAACTGACAATCTCCGATGTAACTGACAGTCCCTCCGACGCATCCCTTGCAGATTTCTCTCTCCTGCACATTTTACTGAAGAACAGGAGTTAGGACACAGCTCATTAGCCTCCCGTTCTTCATTAAACAGTAGAAAGGTCACGGGGACCTACCCTTTAACGTGGTGATCCATCCACTCCCTGATATACATACACTAGGGGTCCAGGTGCTTCATGTCCCAGACCCTTTTACAAGTCCAACCACAGAATAATAAGAATTAAGCTTCAGGCACATTTAAGGGCATGTCCCCACAAAACTAAAATTTAACCCACTGCTGTTCCCACTGTGTAGTTGTAAACATCCTGCTCCTTCATGGTTCTCGCTGCAGTGCATGTGTCAAAGTCCAGGAATTGATAGAGTAGGAGCTGTCAATGAATCATCCAGTCCCTTCGCTGCTTCCACTACCTCAGTAAGGCAGTTAAAGACTCCTCCCCCCTCCCTCCCCCCATCCGTTATCCATCCCCTGCAGCCGGTGCACCTAGCATGAAACCCTTTGGCCATACTGTTATGTGCCCCCTTGCCCACTCCCAACCACAAATATTTTTTCTTCTTAAAAAAATGTTCAGAACGCTACTACAAACCCTTCTCTCCTCTCTCCTGCGGCATCTCCATTGCAGCATCCATGTCTGTTATTGGTTGCCTCTCTGCCAATCACCCAGGCGCAGATTCGGGTTCCGGCCCCGCTTGCCACTCGCCCAAGCAGGGAGTAGGATCAAAGGCACCATGGGAGAGAAGGTGCTGTAAGTATCAAAAAAAAAAATAGCGATCTGAACAGAGAAATATCTCTGTTTGGGGTGGCAGGGGCACCTACCTTATGCCCCAAAGTTAATTTTAGGGTGGATATGCTCTTTAACATATAATCAAGCAATTAAATAAAACTAACTTGGTTTTAACTAACGTCAAAATAAACAAGATAATCTGGCAACTATGGTTTGTTAACTCTTTCCGCAGCCGTTATCGACGCAATACTGCTCAGTGTAATTTATCAAACAACCGTTAAGAATGGTTCCTTGTGTAAAGTTCGTGCATTTAAAATCACGACGTCTGGCGGAAATGCATTCGTGGCCCATATATCTATCCATGGGTTCCTGGAATGTGTTTCCAGTACATTGTGGGGTTTTTCTCTATTAATAAGGGTCCATTGGGGATTAAATCAATTTTACTGAATACGATCATCGATTTCCGGGTTTACCACTATCGCCATTTTCCCTTCCGCTGCAAATACAAGAATGAACAGAACGTATGCGCTGGTGACATCAACCGTATTCCTTGATTAAAGTAACAGTATTTGCGGCTATAAGGCCCATCACCTTGAAGATACTTTACGCAGCAAAAACAATTTGTTTCTAAATCTGTGGAAATAACGATCTTTACCACAGCGATTGCAAAAGCCAATTTTATCAATATGCCCCTATGTCTTCCATGTTTCGCTTTCATATTGGTTGTCCTGCCGCGCCCCCTACTGTCCATGAAGGTGATTCCCGTCTCTCAGATGTCACAGTCGTACTGTAATACTGGGGGAAAGGTTATATTTCCATATTCCAATCATAAGAAGGAACAAGTCATTGGCTCATTTTATCATCTGGGGACGGTACCTAAATCCATGGCATTTATACGTTGTGAAAATGAGTTGACAGAATTCTGGTGCTGTTTACTATGATGAAAAATCTATTTCAGTCTCAGGTAAGAACCAATCAATAAATGATTTTATTCAGTGAATTAGGACACGTAAATTTTTATTAACATTACATGTGATCAGTCACCCCAGGGTTGAGACTGTAATACATATCATCACCTAGAGACACAAAGTTACACACTTATAACCCCATAATTAGTTCCCACCTCCCATTCCCTGTCCCTGACCGCCACAGTTCCCATTATATTGACAGGTATCAATGACACCCTACTGTGTCCCTTATTGACAATTCGTGAGTGTTTACAGTATAGTATAGTAATAGTCATTTGAGGTGAATAAAGACAACGTCCCTCAGTTCCAACCTATCTAGCAATCCTCATTTCCTGCCTACTGTTTTGATCCAGAGGAGTCAACAAAACACCCACCAAATTTATGAAGTGGATAAAATTCCTTCCGTTACTCCAAGTGCCTAATTGAAATTTCCCTGATCACCCTACTTTATGTATCAATCCCAGTAACTTGCTAACATTCCTTGTTTGCTAGAAACTCAATCCAGCTTTTTTATTAAACTGACCATGAAGCTGGCCATAAACACGTCACTGGAAGACATTTTCCATAGCTTACATGTTCCACAGTGAAAACCCCTTTTCCCAACTCTACTTTATGTATCATACCATGTTAACTTGTAACATTCTTGTTGTGAAACTCATTCCAGCTTTTATTAAACTGACCAATGACCTGCCATAACAACTGCCCACTGGAAGACAGTTCCATAGCTTTAACCTTCTCACAGTGAAAACCCTTTCCCACTCTACTTATGTATCAATACCAGTAACTTGTAACATTTCCTTGTTTGCATAAACCTCATCCAGCGTTTTTATAACTGACCAAATGCACTGCCATACACAACGTCCACTGAAGACAGTTCCATAGCTTTACCCGTTCTCACAGTGACAAACCCTTTCCCAACTCTAACTTTAATGTATCAATAACCATAACTTGTAAAATCCTTGTTTGCTAGAAATTCTCCAGCTTTTTATTAAACTGACAATGACTGCCATAACCACATCCCTGGAAGACCGTTTCCATAGCTTTAACCTTCTCACAGTGAAAACCCTTTCCCAACTCTATTTATGTATCATACCAGTACTTGTAAATTCCGTGTTGTAGAACCTCATCCAGCTTTTGTATTAACTGCCATGAACCGGCCATAACAACGTCCACTGGAAGCAACAGTTCCATAGCTTTCACCGTATCACGGAAAAAACCCTTTCCGAGCCTTGAAGCCTAAAAACCTTTTTTCTTCAGTCTTAAGGGATGTCCCTTGTGTCCTTTGACATGTTCTATGGGTGAACAATGCCCCAGATAGTTTATTGTATGGCCCGTTAATGTATTATACACAGTTCAATCATTCCCCACGCGCGCCTTTTCTCCACTCCATAAATTGTAACTTTTCCAGGCTCTCTTCATTTTCAACTCCCCAATCCCCGTATTAATTTAGTTGCCCTTACTCCTGACCCTTCCATTTCTTAAGATGTCCTTTTTGTACACAGGATTCCAAAATTGCACTGCCTATTCCAAATTAGGCCTTATTAACCAATGCTTTGTAGAGTATAATTACATTTTCCTCCCTTGAATCCATACCTCTCTTTATACAAGAAAAATACCATGCTGGCTCTGGCTGTTGCCACCTTAGGCCACGCTTGCTACCTTAAGGTTGTTATCCACCAAAACTCCAAGATCCCTTTTTCAACAGGGGATTCCACTTACACAGAGCCATTTATAGTATAAGTATCAACAAAGTATTTTTTAAGTCCAAAATGCATCACCTTACCATTTAATCACCTTGAATTTCGATCTGCCCCTTAGCAGCCCAATGTGATAATCTGTCTAGATCCCCTTGCAACGATTGCCACATCCTCTAGTTTTTTAATGGTCGACAAAGTTTTTGTGTCGTCAGCAAACACAGAACCTTGCTGACAATACCCACTTCAAATCAGTATCAATAGATAATAAAGCGGTCGCCAACCCAGAAACCCTGTGGCACCCACTTAGTCACTTTAGTCATAATATGAACCCCATTAACAACTACTCTCTGCATCCTATTCCTTAACCAATTTTTCTATCCATGTACATGTACTCCCCAGACACAGACCTTAGCTTATTCATTAGTCGCCTATGGGGCCTTATCAAAAGCCTTGCAATCCAAGTAACTAATCTACTGCTATACACCAGAGTCTAAATTTCTACTTACTTCCTCATAAAAGCCAACAAGTTAGTTTGACAAGATCTTTCCTCCTAAATCCATGCTGGTTCCTACTTATAAGGTCAGTCCTTGAAACATACTCTCAGAACATGTTCCCTTTTAAACTTCCCAGGATCTTCCCCACCACCTGAAGTTAAAAACGTAACAGCCTGTAAATTTACCCGGCTGTGAACGACTATAAAACCCAAAAAAAACCCTTTTTTAATATTGGAATAACATCGAGCCTTTTTCCAATCCAGATGCACACACCGGACATGAGGGAACAAGCAAACATAAGAAACAATGCCTAGATAAAACCTGAACTTACTCCTTAGTACCCGAGGATGTATTTTAGCCTGCCCAGTAGATTTATTAAATATTAAACCTCTTAGTTCTTGCTGTACCATACCTCGGTTAACCAAGTGCCTTATGAATCTTGTTACCATTATGGCCTACTATAACTCTATGATATCTTACTTGGATCTTCTATAATATATTAGAAGGTAAAAAAACTTATTCAAGATGTGCTTATCGCCATCCTCCGTACTAACTTATCCCTAATTATGGTGCCCACATTTTCAGTCTCATCTTCTACTATTAATATAATTTTTTAAAAAATGTAGGCTTTAGGATGCTTGTTTCAGCTATCCTAACTTCATTATTAATTTTAGTTACGTTTGATTGCTTTCTTAACACTCACTTGTTAACGTTTTTCCTAATCCCTAAAGGCCCTTTTCGTTCCCTTCGTCCTAAGGTTTTAAATTGCCTTTTTCTTCTTTCCATTTGCCTCTTTACATCAGAATTCAGCCACATGGGCACGGATTTATTTTTTTTTACATTTATTTTCTCCAAGGGTATAAAATTTAGATTTGAACTGGCTTAATCCCCCTTGACACGTCCCTTCTGTTTAGGACATTTTACCTGATAATACATTATCCAGTTGACTTCGAAGAGCTGCTTTTAACCTTGGGAATTTGCTTTTCCGAATTTAATGGTATTTGTTACCCATCGCACTTTTCCTTTCGTAACGACGACCAAATGTCACTATTTCATGGTCACTATTCCCTAAGCCTCCCGTTACCTTATATCTATAATGCGCTCCACCATGTTAGATATTACCATATCCAACAGAGCTCCTTTTTCTAGTAGGAACCTCAACCACCTGTGAGAGAAAATGTGGAGAAAATTATCCTGCAGCACATTCAGGAACTCATTACCTTTTTCTGTGATGGCAGTTCCAACCACACCAATCAATGTCAGGGTAATTAAAGTCCCCCATAATGAGAACCTCCCGAAACTTGCAGCCCTTGCCAACTGCTATAAGTTGACTCCCTCCTCTCTGCTAGCATTTGTGGCGGTCTTATATCAGACACCAACAATGACATTACCCCCTTCCTTTGTCCTAATTCCACCCAAGTTGCCCTCCACTTTAATCTCCATATCACCATTATCTCTTCTTTAATTTGGCTTCAATTCTTTTTTAAACATAACACATACTCTCCCCCTTTCCCTTTTTTTTCTGTCTTGCCTAAACAAGGCCTATCCTTCTATATTTTACAGCCCAGTCGTGAGAACTGTTCACCACGTTTCTGCTATACCTATTACACATCATACTTTTCTTCATGCCCATCTTTGAGTATGGTATGGTACAGTATGGTTTCCATGTAGATTATATATAATATTGTATATTGGTGGTGATCTATAGGAGCTGCAGTCAGACCCTGGGATTTTCATTGGCCCAAAAACTGGACCCGCCGATAACTCACCGGTGACCTCACTAACTCTGACCTGTAATGTGGGACCCTCCTATCTCCCCAGACAACTACAGAGAATTACTGGTACAGAGATGGGTATCCATACCTGGAGACCAAAGAATCTCATCTCACTGTCTTATCCTGCTACATTTGGTCACACAGGGGGGATTACCGGTGTAAGGTCGGTGACGTGAGATAAGTGCCCTGTCACATTGGTGTTAGAGAAGGTGAGTTAATCAGCAAGGTTTCTGTGGTTATTATCCATGGAAATAAACAATGACCATCATGCACTGGGATTGAAATACAATATAAACTGTTTACTGGGTAAATAAGGTAATTACACCAACACTACGCCATAATTATTACCAGTGGCGTAACACTGAAACACTGGGCTCCCCCTGTAAACTATAATGGGTCCCCTATCTGTGCTTCATTACACAGTGGGTTTTTCTGGAGGAGGCTATATCTGTACAAAGGAAAATAAGAAGGTGGCTCCCCCTTGGCTCCCTTGGCCCCCTACGGCTGCTCCCCTGCTCCCTCCAGTTTATTCCCCTAATAATTACGCTTTGAAAGGGGCCACAGAGTTCGACCTATGTTCGGGATGTTTCACAAGCATTTTACACAACACTGTTTGTTCTATTGTAGGTGGATCTTCTTTCCTGCATTCGCCCCCTAATTGTCCGTGAATGTGAATTCCTGTCCCCTCAGTGTCACAGCCCTCGAGCTATAATGGAATAACACCGTATTTTATAGGATAATAACACTGCACCCATATACAACATCTATATTACATTTAGGACGTGACCATTTCTACAATCCGGTTCATACACAGTGAGAAAACTAATTCAGACTCTGGTCCTACATACACGTTAATATTATTCAGAATCTGTCTCAGTGTCCGGAAGTGCCATCGGATCAAGATGTATCGACATATGGATATAAAAATAATCCCTGTTATTAACTCACTAACTGATTGAAAAATGCAGTTTTCCAAACTCTTCTTCCTCACATGATACACTACTGAATCTTATAAGATTGTAAAATCATATACACATCATATACATATCATCTACACAGCAGATACACTCACATACACATCACATACACATCACAATACACATCACATACACACCATATACACATCGTATAGCACCTCCTATTCCACGCATATACACATCTCATATACACAATCATAGACACTTCCTAGACACATCATATAAACATCATATACACACATATACACGCATATACACATCGTATACACCTCCTATCAAGCATATTACAACATCTCATATACCATCATCGACACTTCAGAGACACAGCATATAAACATCATATACACATCATATACAACCAATACACATCATAGACACTCATAGACACATCATATACACAGCATATACACATCATAGACACATCATAGACACATCATATAGCCCATCATTGACACAACTCATAGACACATCATAAATACACACACATACACATCAATACACATCACATAAACAACACATATCAACAGCACATCCACATCACAGCCAGCACAGACACAGCCACAGACCCAGCATATACACATCCTATACCACAGCATATACCAGCATAGGCACATTCATATACCCATTATATACACAGCATATACACTGTTACACATCATATACACTCATATCATACACACGTATATACACAGCAGATACCCACCTAATACACATCATATTTAAACACAGCTATACCCAGCATATACACATCATATACACCATCATATACACATCATATACACAGTTATACACAGCATATACCAGCAATATACACATCATATACACAGCCATATACCCAGCAATCACATCATATACACACTCATATACCCAGCATATACACAAGCATATACACATCATATACCAACCTATACACAGCGTATTTTTTTATATAACACACCATATACACATCATACACACTCATATACACACTTATACCCATCATATCACATCATAGCCACAGCATATACACATCATATACACAGCATATACACATCATACTACACAGCATATACACATCATAGACATATCAGCACTACATCAGAGAGACATCATCGACACATCAGATACAAATCATATACACATCATATACCCATCGTAAGACAACATCATAGACAACCAACAAGCATAACACAGCTATACACATCATATACACATCATAAGACACATCATATACAAATCATATACAGCCTCAGACACATCATAGATACAGCATATAGACATCATGACACATCATTACAAATCATAACACACCATATACACAGCGTAGACACAGCAAATACACATCTCATATACACATCATTACCATCATATACAAACACATACACATCACATACACATCACATAAACCACACATACACGCCGAAGACCACTCACAAGACCACTACAGCACGAACACAGCACACAATAGCATATACCCTCATATACACACATATCACATCATATACACATCATATGCACATTAATACACGCATATACACGCATATACACATCATCTCCACAGCATATACCATCATTACACCGTACTATACCCAGCATATACCCAGCAATATACACTCATATACACATCAATACCCAGCATCTACCAGCAATATACACACCATATACCAGCATATACAAAGGCAATATACATAGCATATAACAACATCCCCCATATACACATCATACTCACATCATATACACAACTTATACACACCATATACACTCATAGACACAGCATATCGCCATCATGGACACATCATAGACACATCATATACACATCATATACACATCAATACACATCGAGACCATCATAGCCACAACGTAACACAGCATCATACAGCAGCCTATACCATCATCTACCCAGATATGACCCCTCATTACATCACCATATCCAATCATATACACTCATATACACACTCATATACACATCATAGACACATCATATACACATAAAATATCTACACATCATCGACACGCATTAACATCATGGACACCTCATGTCGACACATCATAGACACATCATATACACATCTCATATACCCATCATATATTCATAGACCACTTCCAGACCCATCATAATAAACATCATTACCTCATAGACACAGCTAGACACAGCCATATACCACATCATAGACACATAACACTCATAAGACACAGCATATAGGACATCATGACACATCATAGTACACAAGCACTGACCTCATATACCCCACACATACCCATCACATAAACAACACTACACAGCCACACACAGCACATTACACATCACATACACAGCACAGCACAGACAGCATATACACACCTATACACATCATATACCAGCATATACACATCATAATATAACACTCGACACAGCTATACAACATCAATATACACATTAATCTACACAGCATATACCACATATACACATCATATACACATCATATACCCAGCATATACACAGACACTCATAAGACACATCATGACCAGCATATAGACATCATGGACACATCATAGACACATCATATACCCATCATATACACATCCGTAGACACATGGCATATACACATCATATACACAGCATATACACATCCATCGACACATCAGAGACACATCATATACACACATCATAGCATATCAGACACATCAGACACCTCATACGACCACAGCATATAGACATCATGGACCATCATAGACACATCATCGACCCATCATATACACATCGTAGACACCAGCATTAGACAGCAGCAATATACCCATCATTACACAGCATATACACAGCATATAACATCCTAGACAACATCATATACACATCATAGTACACCTTCATATACACAGGCATATACACAGTCACATTCCATTATATACACGGCATATACACACATATACCAGCATATCACAACAGCAATACCCCCATAATACACATCATATACACAGCATAGGAAGGAGCATCACGGCCTAGGCAAATTTACTGTAGTGCTGATAAACCCCAATAAAGACTCCCATGGGACTTTATCGGTACTAGTATGTACCTAGCTTGTGTCAGTGGGGGTCTGGTATAAAGAGAATATTTGTGGGTTTTAGAGGAATTTGGTCTGATTAATTCTACATGACATTTGAATTAGAAATAGTGACACATAAGTTTGATCATTTGTCATATAAGTTTTCATCTCCTTCTAACCTCTCCTTTTGGGATCTAAAATTTCACCAGGAGCACTGTGCTCATAGTAAATGTTACATTTTACAATCTCTTCTATAGAAGCTTTTCACTGTCCCACGAATAAACGTAAAACCTGATTTAATGGAAGGAGATCACATGACCATAACATGGACACAAAGCCCAGCCCCCGCGGAGCGACTACAAGATCTTCAGTTTGGTTTCTATAGAAATGGGACCAATGTTGCGAGGACATTCAATTCTCCAACCATACCGGAGTTCCCTCAGCTTCAACTGGAGATTCCTGGGACATTAATACCTGTGAGGTCAGGACTGTAACCCGCGCAGTGTGAAGAAGAGGAGCGATGTACACGTGTACAGATACAAGGGTGAGAATGTAATTCCTTTTTAATTTAACATGAACTACTTCTGGTATTATCGGTGGCAGTTAATATTCTGGTTGACTTTTTTGGGGGCAAAATGAATCATAACTAATGTGGGCATGGTCGTACGTATGGGCAATCCTCCTCGGGCCGCCTCACCTAAAGATGGAAGGTGAAGTACATTACAGAAAGAAAAAAAAACTGGACCATCTGCCGCTTAAAATATTCAAGTGTCAGTGCCGGCATTTAACTTTTCAAGCATATACCCATCTCATATACAACATCCTAGACACTTCATAGACACATCATATAACCCATATACACAATACATAGACCTCATAGACAACATCATATAGACATCTTGACCATGATAGCCCATCATATACACAACACTACACTCACATACACATCACCTAACAAACATCCACATTCAGAGACAACAGCACAGACACGCAACAGACACAGCACCAACATACATATACACATCATATACACAGCTTACACATCTATACACAGCATATGCACATTATAATACACATCATATACAACAGCATATACACATCATATACACAGCATATACACATCATATACACAGTATATACCAGCATATACCCGCATATACACATCATATACACATCATATAACCCACTATAACCAGCATATACACAAACAACCATATACCGAGCATAATAACAAAGAATATCCTAGCATATACACACCTTACACTCATACTCACAATCATATACACAACTATATCACACCATATACCATCATAGAACCAGCATATATACATCATGGACCACATCATAGACACATCATCTAATACACATCATATCACATCTACACATCATATACACATCATATACACAGCATTACACAGCCTATACACATCATAATACACAGCAATATACACATCATATCAACATCTAACAACACCAGCATCATTACACCCATATACACAGTATATACACAGCATATACCTAGCCTATAAACATCATATACACAGACATCATATACCCAGCATATACAGACACATCATAGACACATCCATAGACACAGCTATAGACATTATGGACCCTATAGACCATCATAACAGCGCATATACACATCGTGACACATCATATACACATCATATACCAGCATATACACATCATAGACACATCATAGACACATCATATACCCTCATAGACATATCAGACACATCATAAGACACATCATAGACCCAGCATATAGACCTCATGACACATCATAGACACATCATAGACCAACATCATATACACATCGATCGTAGACACACAGCATATACGTCAGCATATACACATCATATACAATCATTTACACAGCATATACACATCTAGGACACATCATTACACATCAGTACACTTCCATCTAAACACATCATATACACTCACATTCACATTATATAACACATCAATACACACCATATATACACAGCATATACACAGCAATATACACACCATATACAACATCATATACACAGCATAGGAAGGACATCACGGCCTAGGCAAATTTACTGTAGTGCTGATAAAGCCCCAATAAAGACGCCATCGGGCTTTAATCGGTACTGTCTGTCCCTATCTTGCGGGGTGTCCAGTGGGGGTCCTGGTAATAAATGAGATATTTGTGGGTTTTGAGGAAATTTGGTCTGAATTAATTCTACATTACATGTGAATTAGAAACATAGTGACCCATAAAGTTAATCATTGTATATAAGTTTTCATCTCCATTCTAACCTCTACCTCGCCTTTTGGGATCTAACCTTTCCAGAGCACTGTGTCTCATAGTAATGTTAATTTTATCAATCTCTCTACTAGAGCTTTTCACGTCCCACGAATAAACGAAAACCTGATTTAATGTAGGAGATCACATGACCAACACTTGACACAAAGCCCAGCCCGGCACCCCGCGGACGACGACATAGCTGCAGTTTTGGTTTCTCTATAAATGGGACCAATGTGCAGGGTTCAATTCATCCACAATACCGAGTTCCCTCAGCTCAACTGTAGGGATTCTGGAATTATACCTGTGGGTACAAGAAACTGTAACCGCATTGTTGAGGAATGAGAGCGATTGACACGTGAAAGATACAGGGTGAGAATGTATTCACTTTTATTTAATGAACTACTTCCGGGTATTTATAGGTGTCGAGTTAATATCTGGGTGACTTTTTTTTGGGCAAAATAGATCAATTAACTAAGTGATGGGGCATGTTTCGTACGTATGGGCAATCCCTCCTCGGGCCGCCCTCACCTCAAAGAAATGGAGACGGTGAAGTACATTACAGAAAGAACAAAAACTGAACTCGGACCATCTGGCCGCTTAAATAGTCAGTGTCAGGCCGGCATTTAACTTTACCTGTTACATTCGGCCATGCTCCGCTCCAGGCTCCAGCATTGGTGTTCATTGATTGTGGGTGTGATGCAAGCAACGCATTTCGCCTTCCTCTTTAAACCCTGACACTGTCGGCGATCCTGCCCTCTTAGATGGAACCCCATTTACCTGAATATCAGTGAAGGTTCTTAATCCCTGACCAAGACCTGTAAATCTGTCAGTCTGACATTCATGCCCAGTGTTGTCCCCAACAAGTCCATCAGAGGCCATACATGTGAGATTGGTAGCTGAAATAGCTGTTTCATTGTAGTGTGATGGCCGCTTTGGCCGGCACATATAGCAGCATGGCTTCAAGAGGTGTCCTGGATAATAGAAGCAATTGACTCTTTATCTGGATTTACACAAATATTGAAAATCATTTTTACATACTTTATCTTCTGAGCTGATTCCTGTCGCACATCTCATCTGGTGGTTTGGTTTTTTTTTAAAACATAATCTTATTCCATTGAGAGATTATTGCATATACCGTATACATATAAACATGGAGCTTAATTTAACTACACACACCGAAGGTTTCCTGTGCATGTGCTAGTTATTCTGCGATATTCTTTAAATAGGGTTTTTTTACACTATTGGGACTATTGAGAAAATACATTACACAGAGCTGTGCTAAGAAATCCAGGATCACTTCATTATCCTCCCCTGCGCTCTGTACTATGTTATTTCTATACGTGTACCTATTAAAGTTGTTGATATTGAAAATACATTACCAGAGCTGTGCTAGATCAGGGTCACTGTCATTATCCTCCCCCTGCAGGTCTGTCCTATGTTATTTCCTATCAGTGTAACTATTAAAGTTGTGATATTGAGAAATACATTACACAGACTTGCTAAGTCAGGGTCACTTCATTATCTCCTCCTGGCAGCTCTTACTATGTTATTTCTATAATTTTAACTATTAAAAGTTGTGATATTGGAAAAATACATTACACAGAGCTGTGCTAGATCAGGGTCACTTCATTTATCCTCCTCCTGCAGCTCTGTACTATTTATTTCTATAAGTGTACTCTTAAAGTTTTGAAATTGAATCCAATGCACAGAGCTCTGCTAAGATCAGATCACTTTCATTATCCTCCCCACCTGCAGATCTGACTATGTTATTTCTATAAGTGTAACTATTAAGTTGTGATATTGAGAAATACATTCCAACAATGCTGTCCTAAGCTCAGATCACTTCATTAATATCCTCCTTCCTTCAGCCTCTGACTATGTTTATTTCATACTTCTGCCCGTCCTGCGAACGAGGTTAAATCCGCCCGCAGATCCGTGTTTTCGGATTCCCGCGAACTGGGCATCCCTACTTATCAGGTCGGACCCTGATGCAAAATTTAAGGCATTGGGCCCACCGGGCCCCCGGCCCCCCACACCACCCACACCACGCGCAAACACAAAGCGGCACCCACATCATCACATAATCACATTGGTAAATCTTTTGTATATAACCACTGTTAAAATAGACTGGTTAGATCTTCGGCAGATAAACTGGTGGGAAACTGGCCTGCATCCAGCCAGGCACTGGTTACAAATGCTTGGCACCCGCCAGACATTGTAAAAAAATGCTTTGTATCCGACATTTGGTAAAACAAGTTGGCACACAGACTGTAGTTTTAGAAAACTTAGCACAAAATGGGGCCCCTTCTGGCCAAGTGCCCTGTGCGGTCCGCATCCCCCTGCACCGCCTGGTAGCTACGCCCCTTAAAAACACCTTTGTTAACATTTAAGTGATAAAGTGCTCAGTGTCAAAGTGCTCAAGTGATTTTACACTGTTGAAATAGTGGTAGCCCTTTTAAAAAAAAAAAGCTTGTTAATTACTATAAAATCTGAGTGGTTTAAGTAGTTTTAGTTCTTCTTAACCTATAATAATATAAGAGTAAAGTGCTCAGGTGCCATTCCAGCCACTTTCAAATCCAAATCCCCAATTAATCCTTTAAATAAAACGCTTTTAATCAAAAAAACATGTTCCTTTAAATAGACGTGTCAGTAATAATTAGTGACTATTTTATCACCGTCCATAGTTTTATGGAGATATAAATATAACTGGTCACTTTTTCATGAATTACGATATTGTACAACTTTAAAAATAAACATTAAGTTATAGGGAACTATAAGTCCACTGAGCACTTTAATATCAACCAGTTTAGTCTCTCATAACAAGAGTTATAGTCACTAATTATTTACTGACAACCGTCTTTTTAAAAAATGGAAACATTTTTTTTGATAAAATCAAAAGCACATGTGGCTTGAGAAGTACCTTTGTCCGCCACATTAGCACACGTGCTTTTCCCAATAATCTTCAGTTAGTTCACAAGCTAGGAAGTCTGTGCTTTCTTACACAACACTCAACAACGCGCTACCACTACCCAACTATGTGTTTAGAGATTTGACCAGAAATGTGTAGCCTACATGGCAAATCACATTGCATTAGGATTTGACGCCCCCAAGCCTATCATCACATTCAAATTTAACTCAGCCCACTAGCAAGTAACTCAGTCCCACCACCACAAGGATCTAACAGACTCCCACCCAGACCCAACATACCCCCTGACAGTACTAATCATCCAGAACATCCACTGGACCCCTGGTTGCCAGATTATTGTAGAGCACCAAGTGCCCACAGCACTCCAATACCACTTTTAAAAAAAAATGTGCTGCACTCAGAATTGTTTTACAGATTCTGAATATGTGTCCTAGAGGTCAAGGGACTGAGGAAGAGCACTCATATAGAACCTAGTATTGCGTACTTTTTTTTTCGTGAGCTGTAATGTTTGTGTAATGCATGTCTTCTAAGTCCATTACATTGATGGTTTATTATCATTAGAGGCTAATGGTACTACTGGTATATAGAGTCAATTACTACCAGGGTTCAACTAAAAGTTCTTATCGTTTAAAATGGTGCTAATTTTTGCCCCAACCAATCAGATCTTATTTAACATTTGAAAGCTAACATCTGATTGGTTGGGGCAAAATTAGCACCATTTGAGACAAAAACTTTTTATGAATCACCCTGTATGTATAAAATAACCATTACAATACTCTTTATAGTAATTCAACCTTTGTATTCCAGGGTGGAAACCCTCGAGATCTCTAGAGAACACAGTGAGGCTGGTATTATCCATAATCCATATCCATCTGTACGTTATGTTTTCTCGTCCTCACATAAACACAGTGATATTCACCATGACACAGAGAAGGTCAATTCCATCCCTCTAGTTAATGATAATACAGAACAGCTGAACATCACAATGAAAGCGATGAACTGTACTTACGCGCTTCTACAGAAAGTAGGATGGCCGGTTTTCGCGGATCCGAACCCGATCCACCGCAACTGATCCCATCCGCGAAGGCGGATTTTTTCCGTATTTCCTCCATCCCGCACTTTCCGATTCGCGGATTTTTCACATTTTCGAAAATTTTCGAAATTACAAGGATTCTCTTAAGTCCCATACATACATTTTTCGAAATTTTTCGAACTATGAGGTTACTTGTTATTTTGGAAATCATATTTTCGAAACTACTGAAAACTCTTAATTTAGTAAATTAACGCAAATACGAAAAATCTCGTTAGTTCAAGGGTATTTTTAATTTTAATATGTCCGCTCGCGGATTTTTCAAATTTTTTCGAAATTTCGCGGATCCTCGAGCTGACCGCCGGATTTTGCGAAGTTCGACATCTCCTACTTCTATCTAACCTGTATTTACCTTAATGATAACATTGTATAACAGATAATTATTCACCTAAACCCTCAACAATTGGTAACTGTCGAATTACACTGTTTTGGGTTGATTGGTTGCTATGGCTATAGGGTTTTCTTTAATAAAGGAATGTTAGGTATCCATACATGTGGGTATGCATAGCATTCTTTACAACACTGTCATAAAATAACTTCTGATGTATAATACAGATAAAACCAGTGTTTTATGACAGTGCATTATTTTATTCGATTAATCATCACGTGATAATGGAACTATCTTTATTATCTGATATATCACTATTTATAATATGACCTCTATGATTGCCCATCCACATAGGCCATATTCATTAAAGGGCTAAATGTTCCCCCCGTGTCCTTATCTGCTGCAGCAAATAAGATGTTATAACTGTTTTCTTAGTAGTAACCATAAAAGCTAACATCTGATTGGTTCAGGCAATTAACAGCTTAGACAAAATGTTGTCCCTCTTAATTGAATAAGGTAAATATGTTCCTTACCTTCCAATTTCCAGCGACATATTAGACCAGCGTCTGTACAAACTGTATAACCCCATGTTATTTTCTTCTTATTGAATGGCCAAGTGGAAAACGTGGTAATGTCAGCATATAAACATATACAGGGATATTCAATGAAAGTTCTTTATTGTGAAAAATTGTGCTATTTTGCCCCAACCAATCAGAGTATTTAACATTTTGAAAGCTAACCATCTAATTGGTCAGGGCAAATACACCCTTTTAAACGAGAAGAACTTTTATTGAATAAACCCTTGTAATCGATTAAACGTCGTATAAGTGTAATGTCCAGCTTTAAGTGCTTTGCCTTTAATATTTTCTCAGTGAGTTAACCTTGGATTTATTGTGATTGGTTAGAATTCTTCCTTCTACACAATAAACCAGTACAAGACAATAAACAATCATTATGATATTAATAGTTTTTAATAAAGATGAAATTCACGTCAAGCTTTGTGTCCTGTGTATGTTCTTATTGCTCAAGTTTAATGTAAAGGGACCAAATCCATACACCACGATGGAGGGTTTAATCCTGTAACGCAAAAAAAAACCGGAAATTTTTTTAACAGTACTAATCTCCCTCTTTTCTTTGTTATACTGGACAGCAGAACTATCCTCCCTTACATACCTAATAACTCAGTTTTATTGTAATTGGAATAGTAACAAGTGGGTAGAATTGAAGTATGGCGGAAATTTTTTCTCTCCCAGTGCTACCTCACTGTGATTACACAATGCTTTTTGGCTTTACATAAAGTTCATGCCGATGGAAGGAGGAGTCGGTTACTATGGGAGGTGATATCTAAACTGAGCAAGTAAGTCAATAGCGTCTCGCTATACATTGCTAATGTTTAACACCAGCTATGTGCTGGCTTAAATATTAACAGGGTTACTCCATAAAAGTTCCTATCGTAAAAATGGTGCTAATTTGCCTCACCAATCAGATGTTAGCTTCAATGTAAAATCTTTTGACTGGTTGGGGCAAATTAGCACATTTTTAACGTTTAAGAACTTTTATTGAACTCCCTGTATGTCTTATAGACACTATCGGCTTGGTGCCTTAATTGCCGGCACTTGGTGGACCTCTTTTTGGCATTGCACTCCACATGCAACCACTCGGTTTGCCAACTAAAGTTTGTCTACATCTTGGTGGCATTACCACAAAGGGTTATCACGGATTTAAGACAGGAATAGCCAAGGCACTTTCTTAACATCGTCCTATTGTCTATTTAGATGGTCTTTGCCTGTGGGGACAGTTGGTCTATGAGGTTCTCTCTTTTACTCTGATATGTTGTAACTTCCGTTATTAGGAATGTACTAACTATAAAATATAACAAATGACAAATAACAAGTTATAAGATAATTAGAACCTTCCCACCCTCCGATACAGAAGTCACAGCAATTCCATTTCATTTCTTTCTTTTATTAAATTCAACAGTTTATTCCATGTGCTGGTTCAACACCATGGCAGCTCCCGTACGGATGGTTTCTTTCTCTGTAGTACATTCTGTTTCTATAGTAACTATAACCCCAGATTCTTTAAAGATTGTTCTCTTCATTTAAAGACCTCGTTCCTCTTTCCCGTCTCCTCTATCTTTTCCTTCTCTCCCCTCCTTCTTTCTCTCTCGTCTCCCGTCCCCCCGTCACTTTCTCTTTCTCTCCTCCTCTCTAACGCTTTGTCTTTACCCCCACTCTGAAACTGCATTGAAGTCTCTCGCATGCGATCCCACACGCGAAGAATCTTTCATGGTGTCTTCTTCTCAGAAGTGGTAGGAGTATGATGACTCTGCGCTCAAGCTTCTGCGTCCGTGCTCCATTTTATTTAAACTCTCGGTTAGATATGGATATCTCCATATATTGGCGATTATTTATCCTGTACAGTGAAGTTCTATCTTGTACCTAGGATCCACGACCTGCCTTAACTTGAGTAATAAGCCCGACGGTTTTTTATTTTTTCAATGACCCCAGAGTATCTAATCTCACCTTATACTCGGGTCCGGGCATTACTTACCTTACATGCGGCCACTGGAAGCTGTCAAGGAATGTGAGCGGGCACGAAGTGCGCTGGAGCGTCGTAACGTAAGTTTAGTGCCTCCTCCTCACTCCCCTCACGGACATACCAATAATGGATGAGCAAGGTAAGGATGACTCTCCTGTCATCGAACTGGTACGACTTAGTGCCTCTTTTCTTTTTCATTTTTGTGGTCATCACTTATTCTTACAATATCAACTCTACCATTCTGCTTAAACCAATTTTTTCAATCTAATCTTCCGTACAAACTAACGAAATCCACTGGAATCAAAAATGCCTATGTGGGCATAAGGTCTGGACCCTTATTAATAACATGCTCATCATGCCTTCCATGGGGTAGTAATTTTACTTGATATGTTACATACTAGTTCAGTGGTGTTCCTTATTCCCCACTTCCTGAGTCTATGTCTTATCTCTGTGGTCCTCCAATCCTGCTCCTCTCCCTTCTCCCACCTCACAACCTGTCCCAGTGCTGCCACCCCACATATACTGTCCCCTCTCCTTCAGCCACGGCCTTGAGTTCCCCTGCTATCTTCACTCTACCCGAGTCCCAGGAGGATGTGGCATTGCTTTCAGGTCCATACTGTTTCATTTCCCCGCCTCTGCCCATCCTCCTTTCGGCCGCCAGCTATAACACTCGGTGAATTGATCATCTCGATGTACTTTCTGCTGCTTGCTCCGTATCAGTCAGCTTTCAGTTCGGAGGTTTCGTTCTGTAGTTCAGCCAGCACCTTCCAGGCTGTGTTTTGTTCATTTTTTCTTTTAAATAATTGTATTTTCATATCATCTCCTGTTGTTCTTCTTTAAGGCTCAGTCCTTGGATGGAGCTGCATCAGTCCAGGGAGCATCTGTTTAAATAGCTTTGCCACTTGCTCCAAAACTCTTGTTTACGGCCTCTCAGTATGCGGAGAACTTTTATATTCCGACAGTGTAGAGACATGTAGTGATAGGATTACAATCCTTCTTATAAGATTTTTCACAGTTTATTTAATGACTATCAATCTTGCTTTTACTGATCCATCTGATCTGTGACAGTGATTTTCCAACAGCAGCTAATACTACTGTTTTTTCAGTTTAAATGTATAGGTAGGGACTCTCATACCTATAGCAAAGCACCAAATCCCGGTAGGCTACATCTTACTGGTCCCTCCAAGCAGATGAAACTCTTCAGGTAATAAAGTAGTATTGTGACTCCCAAGCTGGATAATAGTACACATTATTCAAGAAACATGTGTTGTTACATGTGTGCTACATTGTCGTACTAACGTCCTTTTTTCAGTTTGTGAGAACGAAAATGGTGGTCTTCATTTTGTCATAATGGTATAGTTATGCAGGGTACCAACCAGGTGTCCCAACTCCCTCCCTGGCCCCCTTACTGCCAGTATCCATCCAGTATTTAGAATGAGGGCGTCCCTCCTTTAGTATTCAAATCAGGTGCCCATTTTATAAGTGCAGACACAAAACACACAGGGCTTTGTTCGAGTGTTACATCCAGTTAATCTCACTCCTTAATGTTACCGAAAGTACTAGTGACACCCTGTGTTCATAATACATTCATAGATTACACATACCAATAAGACTCCCACCGTTGTATCGTCCCAGTGGTTGCAGTTCTTTATCCTGACCCTGGAAACTTTATCAGTGAGTTTCCCTTACATGGAGACTGGAATATATTAATTGGATCGACACAAGCTTTAGTTATGTTAACTTGGACAAGGACCATTAATTCTCCATAATCTGCTGGAAATGTTTCCTACCACCACTTATCTGAACCGTGGAACGTCACTAATATAAAATGCTTCAATCCATTTTCTTTGGGGAACTGTCCTAATACAGAGATCTAATCTAGATAGGGTCACTGACAGTAAGTGAGTAGGATATAGAGAATGGCCCATTTGTCCAGTTAGTAGGTTTTTACCCTCAACTGCTTACACTGAAGGCCCACCATTTCTTAGACTCAGGCGAGCACATGACGGTTCATGTCTACTACAAAAAATAAAAATTTTTTTGAATGTGCCTGAAAACAGAACAATCGCAAATCGATTCTAACGCACTAAGAAACGTAACGTAGCACAGCAATGTGGCCCTCCTGGCGATTAGGAGGATATTAATTAATACATTGACCTGTATCATGTAATAACATACTCGAGCAGTGTTGATTATTTTTTAATTACTATGAGTGGAAGTTTGGAGACGACTGGCTGAGAAGAGAGCTGCAGAGGATCGACTCGCCGCCAAAAACCATCGCAGGTCGGAACAGGAGGAGAGCGCGACCACCTGAGAGACTAAGTCCCGACACGGCCCCGGCGACTGGAAGGAGGAGGAGTAACAGCGGTAGGCCCATCCAATCCCGGCATCCAGGAGCAGCGCGAGAAGGGGTAGGAGGATATTATTGTGACATTGAGCTGTATAATGGATAAACCATAAACTGATATATATAAACTAGTACAGATAATAGGGGGGTTATTATTTTATTACTTGATTGGAAGTTTATCCTACATGATAACCCAGACAGTAACTGTTTGTAACATTCACTATCACACTCATTATGGTTTCCATATAGATCTATATATAATTTGTGTGTCTGTGGGAGCTGCAGTTAGACCTGAGATTTCATTGGCCCAAACTGGATCCCGATACTCACCAATGAATCTGTGATTTGACCTGTAATGTGGATCCTCCTTATAACCGGATACAGAGATATACTGGTACAGAGATGGGGAAATAAATAGATGGAGATCAGAAGAACCTTCTCATCCGAGGAGCTAATGAAACGACAGTGGGAATTACCAGTGTTGGACCAGTGAACTGAGAGAAGTGACCCTGTTAGACTGGATGTAATAGACAGTGAGTAAATGTGTTATTTTTAGATTTTATTCTAATCCCTATGGGTGGGTCTACTAGGAGACATTGGACCTGGGACCAACCTTGTATTATTCTTCATGTGTGTAGATCACTCACACCGCGGATCGTCCTGTGCACTGACAGTCTCCGAGTAACTGACAGTCTCCCATGTAACTGACAGTCTCTTATGTAACTGACAGTCTCCGATGTAACTGACAGTCCTCCGATGTAACTGACAGTCTCCATGTAACTGACAGTCTCCGATGTACTGACAGCTCCGACGCATCCCTGCAGATTCTCTCTCTGCCACATTTTACTGAAGAAAAGGAGTTAGGACACAGCATTTACCTCCGTTCTTCAGTAAACAGTAGAAAGGTCACTGGACCTACCCTTTAAGTGGTGATCCATCCACTCCCTGATATACATACACTAGGGGTCCAGGTGCTTCATGTCCCAGACCCTTACCAAGTCCAACCACAGATATATAAGAAATTAAGAATTCAAGGCACATTTAAAGGGCATGTCCACCACAAAACTAAAATTAACCCACTGCTGGTCCCACTGTGTAGTGTAACACCCTGCTCCTTATGGTTCTCTGCAGTGGAGTTCAAAGTCCAGGAAATTGAAGAGTAGGAGCTGTCAATGAATCATCCAGTCTTGCTGCTTCCATAACCTCAGTAAGGCAGTGGAAGACTCTCCCCCCTCCCCCCCACCATCCGGATCCATCCCTGCAGCCGGTGCACCTAGCATGAAACCCTTTGGCCATAAGGTATGTGCCCCTGCCCACTCCCAACCACCAAAATATTTCTTTAAAAAAATGTTCAGAACGCTACTTACAAACCCTTCTCTCCTGCGGCATCTCCATTGACAGCATCCATGTCTGTTATTTGTTGCCTCTCTGCCAATACAGGCGCGCAGATTCGGGTCCGGCCCTGCTTGAACTTCGCCCAAGCAGGGAGTAGGATCAAAGGCACCATGGGAGAGAAGGTGCTGTAAGTACGATCTGAACAGAAATATCTCTGTTTGGGTGGGGGCAGGGGGCACCTACCTTATGCCCAAAGTTAATTTTAGGGTGGATATGCTCTTTAAACAGAGAATAAAAGACAATTAAATAAAACTAACTTGTGTTTAACGTAAATACATATATAATCTGGCAACTATGGTTTGTTAACTTTCCGCAGACGTTATCGACGCATAACTGCTCAGTGGTATTATAAAACACCAAGGTAGTGGTTCCTTGTGTAAAGTTGTCCATTTAAAATCAACACGTCTGGCGGAAATGCATTAGTGCCCATATATCTATCCAGGGGTTCCTGGAATGTGTCAGTACATTGTGGGGTTTTTCTCTATACTAATAAGGGTCCATTGGGGTTATATCCAGATTTACTGTAATACGATCATCGATTCCGGGTTTACCAAGATCGCCATTTTCCCCTTCCGCTGCAATACAAGAATGAACAGAGCGATATGGCTGGTGACATACCGTATTCCTTGAGTAAAGTACAGTATTGCGGCTATAAGGCACATCACCTTGAAGATACTTTACGCAGGAAAAACAATTTGTTTCTAAATACTGTGGAATAACGATCTTTACCACAGCGATTGCAAAACGCCAATATTTTAAAATATGCCCCATGTCTTCATGTTTCGCTTTCAGATTTGATTGTCCTGCAAGCGCCCCCCTACTGTCCATGAAGGGGATTCACTGTCTCTCAGATGTCACAGTCGTACTGTATATTATGGGGGAAAGGTTAGATTTCAATTCCAATCAATAAGAAGGAACAAGTCATTGGCTCAGTTTTACATCTGGGGACGGTAACTAAATCCATGGCAGATTATACGGTTGTGAAAAGGGTTGACAGAATTCGGTGCTGTTTACTATGATGAAAAATCTATTTCAGTCTCAGGTAAGAACCAATCAATAAATGATTTTATTCAGTGAATTAGGACAGGAAATGTTTATTAACATTACATGTGATAGTCACCACATGGTGAGACTGTAATAATATCTCACCTAGAGACACAGGTACACATCTTATACCCCAGTAAATAGTCCCCACCTCCATTCCTGTCCCTGACCCCACAGTCCCATTATTGACAGGTATACAATGACACACTACTGTGTCCCTATTGTACAATTCTGTGAGTGTTTACAGTTAGTATAGATAGTATTTGAGGTTGAATAAAGACATACGTCCATCCAGTTCAACCTATCTAGCATATCCTCATTTCCTGCCTAAATGTTGATCCAGAGGAAGGCAAAAAAAAAACCCACCAAATTTACGAAGAGGGAAAAAAATCCTTCCTGGCTCCAAGTGGAATTGGAAATTTCCCTGGATCAACTTTAGTATCAATACCAGTAACTTGCAACATTCCTTGTTTGCAGAAACTCATCCAGCTTTTTATGAAACTGACAATGAAGCTGCCATAACAACGTCCACTGGAAGACAGTTCCATAGCTTTACCGTTCTCACAGTGAAAACCTTTCCCAACTCTACTTATGATCAATACCAGTAACTTGTAACATTCCTGTTTGTAGAAACTATCCAGCTTTTTATTAAACTGACCATGAACCTGCCATAACAACGTCCACTGGAAGACAGTTCCATAGCTTTACCGTCTCACAGTGAAAACCCTTTCCCAACTCTACTTATGTATCAATCCAGTAAAATCTGTAACCTCCTTGTTTGCAAAACTCATCCAGCTTTTTTTAAACGACCAATGAACCTGCCATAACAACAGTCCACTGGAAGACAGTCCATAGCTTACCGTTCTCACATGACAACCCTTTCCCAACTCTATTATGTATCAATACCAGTAACTTGAACATTCCTTGTTTGCAGAAATTCATCCAGCTTTTATTAAACTGACCAATGAACCTGCCATAACAACACCACTGGAAGACAGTTCCATAGCTTTACCGTTCTCACAGTGAAAACCCTTTCCCAACTCTACTTTAGTATCAATACCAGTAACTTGTAACATTCCTTGTTGTAGAAACAATCATCCAGCTTTTATTAAACTGACAATGAACCTGCCATAACAACGTCCATGGAAGACAGTTCCATAGCTTTACCGTACTCACAGTGAAAAACCCTTTCCGAGCTTGAAGCCTAACCTTTTTTCTTCAAGTCTTAAGGGATGTCCTTGTGTCCTTTGACAGTTTCATTGGTGAACAATGCCCCAGATAGTTTATTGTATGGCCCGTTAATGTATTGATACACAGTAATCATATCCCACGCAAGCGCCTTTTCTCCAGCGTCCATAATTGTAACTTTTCCAGTCTCTCTTCATATCAAGCTCCACCAATCCCTTATTAATTTAGTTGCCCTTCTCTGAACCCTTTCCATTTTCTAAGATGTCCTTTTGTACACAGGATTCCAAAATTGCACTGCATATTCCAAATGAGGCTACCAATGCTTTGTAAGAGGGATAATACATTTTCCTCCCTTGAATCCATACCTCTCTTTATACAAGAAAAATACATGCTGGCTCTGGCTGTTGCCCCTGGCACTGCTTGCTACCTTTAAGTTTGTTATCCACCAAAACTCCAGATCCCTTTCACAGGGATTCACTTAACACAGAGCCATATAGTATAAGTAGCACAAGTATTTTTAAGTCCAAAATGCATCACACATTTATCAACATTGAATTTCATCTGCCACTTAGCAGCCCAATGTGATAATCTATCTAGATCCCCTTGCAACGATGCACATCCCTGAAGTTTTTAATGGTCGACAAAAGTTTTGTGTCGTCAGCAAACACAGAACCTTGCTGACAATACCCACTCCAATCATTAATAAATAGATTAAATAGAAGCGGTCCCAACACAGAACCCCTGTGGCACCCCACTTAGCACTTTAGTCCATAATGAGAAGCCCCATTAACAACTACTTCTGCATCTATTCCTAACCAATTTTCTATCCATGTACAAATGTGACTCCCCAGACCAACAGACCTTAGCTTATTATTAGTCGCTATGGGGGACTGTATCAAAAGCCTTTGAAAATCCAAGTAAACTACATCTACTGCTATACCAGAGTCTAAATTTCTACTTACTTCTCATAAAAGCCAAGCAAGTTAGTTGACAAGATCTATTCCCCTAAATCCATGCTGGTTACTACTTATAATGTCCGTCCTTGAAACATACTCTAGAACATGTTCCCTTATTAAACTTTCCAGGATCTTACCACCTGAAGTTAAACTTACAGGCTGTAATTACCCGGCTGTGAACGACTACCCTTTTTGAATATTGGAATAACATCAGCCTTTTTCCAATCCAGAGGCACATCACCGGACATGAGGGAATCAGCAAAAATAAGAAACAATGGCCTAGATAAACTGAACTTAGCTCCTTAAGTACCCGAGGATGTATTTTTTCCGGCCCAGGAGATTTATTAATATTAACCTTCTTTAGTTCTTTCTGTACCATCCTCGGTTAACCCAAGTGCACTTGAATCTTGTATACCATATTGCTACTATACTCTATGATATCGTACTTGGATCTTCTATAATATATATAGAGGGAAAAAAATTATTCAAGATATTTGCTTTATCGCCATCCTCCGTAACTAACTTATCCCATTAATTAATGGTGCCACATTTTCAGTCCTCATCTTTTACATTAATATATTTTAAAAAAATGTAGGGTAGTGATGTTTGTTCAGCTATCCTAACTTCATTATTAATTTTAGTTAGTTTGATGCTTTCTTACACTCCTTGTTACAGTTTTATAATCCCTAAGGCCCTTTTCGTTCCCTCGGCCTTAAAGGTTTTAAATGCCTTTTTCTTCCTTTCCATTTGCCTCTTTACATCAGATTCAGCCAAATGGACGAGGTTTTTTTTTTTACATTTATTTCTCAAGGGTATAAAATTAGATGTGAACTGGCTTAAAATCCCCTTGAACACAGTCCACTTCTGTTTAGTACATTTACTGATAAAACATTATCCCCTGTGACCTTCTGAAGAGCTGCTTTTAACCTGTGGAAATTTGCTTTTCCGAAATTTAATGTATTGAACCAGCGCACTTTTCCTTTCGATAACGAAGACCAAATGTCACTATTTCATGGTCACTATTCCCTAAGCCTCCAGTTACCTTTATATCTATAATGCGCTCCACAATGTTAGAATATACCAGATCCAACAGAGCTCCTTTTCTAGTAGGAACCTCAACCACCTGTGAGAGAAAATGTGAGAGAAAATTATCCTGCAGCAAATTCAGGAACTCATTACCTTTTTCTGTGAGGCAGTTCCAACACACCAATCAATGTCAGGGTAATTAAAGTCCCCCATAATGAGAACACTCCCGAAACTTGCAGCCCTTGCCAACTGCATATGAAGTTGACTCCACCTCTCTGCTAGCATTTGGCGGCTTATAGCAGACACCAACAATGACATTACCCCCTTTCCTGTGCCTATTCCACCCAAGTTGCCTCCACTTATACATCCATATCACCAGTATCTCTTCTTTAAATTTGGCTTCAATTCTTTTTTAACATAAACACATACTCTCCCCCTTTCCTTTTTTTTCTGTCTTGCCTAAACAAGGCATATCCTTCTATATTTACAGCCCAGTGTGAGAACGTTCACCAACGTTTCTGCTATACATTACATCATACTTCATTCAATGCCATCATTTGAGTATGGTATGGTACAGTATGGTTTCCATGTAGATTAATATATATATTGTATATATGGTGTGTCTATAGGAGCTGCAGTCAGACCTGGGATTTCATTGGCCCCAAACTGGACCCCGATACTCAACGGTGACTCACTAACTGACCTGTAATGTGGACCCTCCTAAACCCCAGACAATACAGAGATATTACTGGTACAGAGATGGGATCAGATACCTGGAGACCAGAAGAATCTCACTGTCTATCCTGCTACATGTTCACACAGGGGGGATTACCGGTGGTAAGGTCGGTGACAGTGAGATAAGTGACCATGTCACATTGGATGTTAGAGAAGGTGAGTAATCAGACAAGGTTCTGTGTTATTATTCCCATGGAATAAAACATGGACCATCATGCACTGGGATTGAAATACAATATAAACTGTTTTACTGGGGAAATAAGTTAATTACAACACTAACCCCATAATTATTACCAGTGGCGTAACAAGGAAACACTGGGCGCCCCTGTAAAACTATAATGGGTCCCCTATCTGTGCTTCATACACAGTGGGTTTTCTGGGAGGAGGCTATATCTGTCAAAGGAAAATAAGAAGGTGGCTCCCCCTTGGCTCCTGGCCCCTACGTGCTCCCCTGCTCCCCTCCAGTATTCCCCTAATAATTACCTTTGTAAAGGGGCCACAGAGTTCGACTTGTTCAGGGAGGTTCACAATCATTTAACACTGTTTGTTCTATTGTAGGTTGGATCTTTCTGCAGTCGCCCCCTATTGTCCGTGAAGGGGAATTCCTGTCCTCAGGTGTCACAGCCATCGAGACTATAATGGAATAAACACCGTATTTTATAGGATAATAACACTGCACCCAGATACAGAATCTATATTACATTTAGGAACAGTGACCATTTCTACATCGGTTCATACACATGTGAGAAAGACACTAATTACAGACTTGGTCCTACACGTTATATTATTACAGAATCTGTCTCAGTGCAGGTAAGTGCCAACGGATACAAGATGTATAGACATATTGGATATAAAATAATCCCTGTTATTAACTCACTAAACTGATTGAAAATGCAAGTTTCCAAAATCTTCTTCCTCCGACATGATACATACTGAATTTATAAGATGTGTAAAAATCATATACACATCATATACATATCATTACACAGCATTACACATCACATACACATCACATACACATCACATAAACATCACATACACACCATATACACATCGTATACACACCTATTCACAGCATATACACATCTATATACACATCATAGACACTTATAGACACATCATATAAACATCATATACACATCATATACAGCATATACACATCGTATACCCATCCTTCACAGCATATACACATCTCATATACACATCAAGACACTTCATAGACACATACACATCATATAAACATCAATACACATATATACACACCATATACACATCATAGACACTCATAGACACATCATATACACAGCATATACACATCATAGACACATCATAGACACATCATATGACATCATGACCACTCATAGACACATCATATACACAACACCTACACTCACATACACATCACATAAACAACACATACAAAGCACATACACATCACAGACACAGCACAGACACAGCACAGACACAGCATATAACATCATATACACAGCATATAACAGCAATGCAAATCATATAACATTTATACACAGCATATACACATGTACACAGCATATACACATCATATACACAGTATATACACAGCATATACCCAGCATATACACATCATATACACAGCATATACCCAGCATATCACATATATACACATCATATACACATCATATACACAGTATATACACAGCATATACCCAGCATATACACATCATATACACAGCATATACCCAGCATATACACATCATATACACTCATATACCCAGCATATACACAGCATATACACATTATATCCAACATATACACAGCATATACACACACATTACACATCATACACACATCATATACACACACTTATACACATCATATACACATCATAACACAAGCATATACACATCAACACATATACACAACATATAAACAGCATATACACATCATAGACATATCAGACACATCATAGACATCATAGACACTCAAACATCATATACAAACATTATACACATCGTAGACACATCATAGACACAGCATATACACAGCATATACACATCATATACACATCATAGACACATCATATACACATTAATAGTACACATCAGAAACATCATAGATACAGCATATAGACATCATGGACACATCATATACACATCATAGACACACCATATACACATCGTAGACACAGCAAATAACATCTCATATACACATCATATACACATCATAACAAAACACATACACATCACATACACATCACATAAACAACACATACACAGCAGAGACACAGCACAGACACAGCACAGACACAGCACAAACATAGCATATACACATCATATACACAGCATATACACATCATATACACAGCATATGCAATTATACACAGCATATACAAGCATATACACATCATATACACAGCATATACACACATCATATACACAGTATATACACAGCATATACCCAGCATATACACAATCATATACACATCATATACCCAGCATATACACAGCATATACCCACCATATACCAGCATATACAAAGCATATACATAGCATATACACACCATATACACATCATACTCACATCATAACACAAACTATACACACCATATACACATCATAGACACAGCATATAGACATCAGGACACATCATAGACACATCATATACAACATCATATACACATCTATACACATCGTAGACAATCATAGACACCAGCGTAGAAACAGCAAACACAGCATATACACATCATATACACAGCATATACACATCATATACACATCATATACACATCATATACACATCATATACACATCATAGACACATCATATACACATCAGACATATCAGACACATCATAGACACAGCATATCGACATCATGGAACATCATAGACACATCATAGACACATCATATACACATCTCATATACACATCATATACATATCATAGAACATTCATAGACAATCATATAAAATCATATATACTCATCTAGACACAGCATAGACACAGCATATACACATCATAGACACATAAGACACATCATAGACACAGCATATAGACATCATGACACATCATAGACACAGCTATAGACATATATACACAAACACATACACATCACATAAACAACACATACACAGCACACACACAGCACATACACATCACAGACACAGCACAGACACAGCATATACACAGCCTATACACATCATATACACAGCATATACACATCATATACACATCTACACAGCATATACACATCATATACACAGTATATACACAGCATATACCTAGCATATACACATCATATACACATCATATACCAGCATATACAGACACATCATAGACACATCATAGACACAGCATATAGACATCATGGACACATCATAGACAACATCATATACACTTATATACACATCGAGAACATCATATACACAATACCATATACCACATCATAGACACATCATAGACACACATCAGAACATCATAGACATATCAGACACATCATAGACACATAATAGACACCAGCATATAGACATATGGACACATCATAGACCCATCAATAGACAAATCATATACACATCGTAGACACAGCATTACACAGCATATAAATCACACGCATATACACAGCATATACACATCCTAGAAACATCATATACACACATGTACACTTCATATACACAGATATACAACACATCATTATAACCACTCATATACACACCAATACACAGAAATACACAGCATATACACACCATATACACATCATATACACAGCATAGGAAGGAGCATCACGGCTAGGCAAATTTACTGTAGTGCTGATAAAGCCCAATAAAGACGCCATCGGGACTTTATCGGTACTGTATGTACCTAGCTTGTGTCAGTGGGGGTCTGGATAAATGAGATATTTGTGGGTTTTGAGGAATTTGGTCTGATTAATTCTACATGACATTGAATTAGAAAACATAGTGACACATAAAGTTTAGATCATTGTATATAAGTTTTCATCTCCATTCTAACCTCTCCTTTTGGGATCTAAAATTTCCAGGAGCACTGTGCTCATAGTAAATGTTAAATTTTATCAATCTCTCTACTAGAGCTTTTCACTGTCCCAGAATAAACGTAAAACCTGATTTAATGGAAGGAGATCACATGACCATAACATGTGACACAAAGCCCAGCCCGCGGCGAGCGACTACAGAGCTGCAGTTTGGTTTCTATAGAAATGGGACCAATGTGCAGGGATTCAATTCATCCAACCAATACCGAGTTCCCAGCTCAACTGGAGGATTCTGGGAATTAACCTGTGAGGTACCGACTGTAACCGGCAGTGTGAGGAAGAGGAGCGATGACACGTGTACAGATACGGTGAGAATGTAATTCACTTTTTATTTAAAATGAACTACTTCTGGTATTTAAGGTGGCAGTTAATATTCGGTTGACTTTTTTTGGGCAAAATAGATCAATTAACTAAGTGATGGGGCATGTTCGTAACGTATGGGCAATCCTCCTCGGGCCGCCTCACCTAAAGAGGGAAGGTGAAGTACATTACAGAAAGAAAAAAAAACTGGACCATCTGCCGCTTAAAATATTCAGTGTCAGTGCCGGCATTACTTTTCACAGCATATACACATCTCATATACACATCATAGACACTTCATAGACACATCAATATAAACATCATATACACATCATAGACAACTCATAGACACATCATATAGACATCATTGACACATCATAGACACATCATATACACAACACATACACATCACATACACATCACATAAAAACACATACACAGCAGAGGCACAGCACAGACACAGCACAGACACAGCACAAACATAGCATATACACATCATATACACAATATACACCATCATATACACAGCATATGCACATTATATACACAGCATATACACAGCATATACACATCATATACACAGCAATACAATCATATACACAGTATATACACAGCATATACCCAGCATATACACATCATATACACATATATACCCAGCATATACACGCATATACACACCATATACCAGCATATACAAAGCATATACATAGCATATACACACCATATACACATCATACTCACATCATATACACAACTTATACACACCATATACACATCATAGACACAGCATATAGACATCATGGACACATCATAGACACATCATATACACATCATATACACATCTACACACATATACACATCATATACACAGCATAACACAGCCTATAAACATCATATACACAGCATATACACATCATATACACATCTACACAGCATATACAACATCATATACACAGTATATACACAGCATATACCTAGCATATACACATCATATACACTCATATACCCAGCATATCTAGACACATCATAGACACATCATAGACACAGCATATAGACATCATGGACACATCATAGACACATCATATACACATCATATACACATCGTAGACACATCATATACACATCATATACACAGCATATACACATCATAGACACATCATAGACACATCATATACACATCATAGACATATCAGACACATCATAGACACATCATAGACACAGCATATAGACATCATGGACACATCATAGACACATCATAGACACATCATATACACATCGTAGACACAGCATATACACAGCATATACACATCATATACACAGCATATACACAGCATATACACATCCTAGACACATCATATACACATTCTGTACACTTCATATACACAGCATATACACATCACATTCACATTATATACACAGCATATACAACCATATACACAGCATATACAAAGCATATACACACCATATACACATCATATACACAGCATAGGAAGGAGCCTCAAGCTAGGCAAATTTACTGTAGTGCTGATAAAGCCCCAATAAAGACGCCATCGGGACTTTATCGGTACTGTATGTACCTAGCTTGTGTCAGTGGGGGTCTGGTATAAATGAGATATTTGTGGGTTTGAGGAATTTGGTCTGATTAATTCTACATGACATTTGAATTAGAAACATAGTGACACATAAAGTTAGATCATTGTATATAAGTTTTCATCTCCATTCAACCTCTCCTTTTGGGACTAAAATTTCCCAGGAGCACTGTGTCATAGTAAATGTAAATTTTATCAATCTCTCTACTAGAGCTTTTCACTGTCCCACGAATAAACGTAAAACCTGATTTAATGGAAGGAGATCACATGACAAACATGTGACACAAAGCCCAGCCCCGCGGAGCGACTACAGAGCTGCAGTTTGGTTTCTATAGAAAGGGACCAATGTGCAGGGATTCAATTCATCCAACCAATACCGAGTTCCCTCAGCTCAACTGGAGGATTCTGGGAATTATACCTGTGAGGTACAGACTGTAAACGGCAGTGTGAGGAAGAGGAGCGATTGTGACACGTGTACAGATACAGGGTGAGAATGTAATTCACTTTTATTTAAATGAACTACTTTGGTATTATAGGTGGCAGTTATATTTCTGGTTGACTTTTTTGGGCAAAATAGATCAATAACTAAGTGATGGGGCATGTTCGTAACGTATGGGCAATCCTCCTCGGGCCGCCTCACCTAAAGAGGGAAGGTGAAGTACATTACAGAAAGAAAAAAACGGACCATCTGCCGCTTAAAATATTCGTGTCAGTGCCGGCATTTACTTACACTGTTATCATTCGGCCATGCTCCGCTCCAGGCTCCAGCATTGGTAGTTCAGTGATTGTGGGTGTGATGCAAGCAACGCATTTCTCCTTCCTCTTAACCCTGACACTGTCGGCGATCCTGCCATCTTAGATGGACCACATTTACCTGAATATCAGTGAAGGTTCTTAATTCCTGACCACAGACTGTAATCTGTCAGTCTGACATATCATGCCAGTGTTGTCCCCAACAAGTCAATCAAGAGGCCATACATGTGAGATTGGTAGCTGAAATAGCGTTTCATTGTAGTGTGATGGCCGCTTTGGCCGGCACATATAGCACATGGCTTCAAAGAGGTGTCTGGATAATAAGAACAATGACTTATTCTGGATTTACACAAATATTGAAAATCATTTTTACAAACTTTTATCTTTGAGCTGATTCCTGTCGCAAATCTCATCTGGTGGGTGGTTAAAAACATAATCTTATCATTGAGAGATTATATGATTACCGTATACCTAAAACATGGAGCTAATTTAACTACACCGAAGGTTTCCTGTGTTGTGCTAGTTAAATCTGTAGATATTTTTAAATAGGTACACTATTGGACATTGAGAAATACATTAACAGAGCTGTGCTAAGATCAGATCACTTCATTATCCTCCCCCTGCAGCTCTGTACTATGTTATTTCTATAAGTGTAACTATTAAAGTTGTGATATTGAGAAATACATTACACAGAGCTGTGCTAAGATCCGGGTCACTCATTATCCTCCCCTGCAGGTCTGTATATGTTATTTCTATAAGTGTAACTATTAAAGTTGTGATTGAGAAATACATTACACAGAGCTGTGCTAGATCAGGGTCACTTCATTATCATCCTCTGCAGCTCTGTTACTATGTTATTTCTATAAGTGTAACTATTAAAGTTGTGATATTGAGAAATACATTACACAGAGCTGTGCTAAGATCAGGGTCACTTCATTATCCTCCCCCTGCA
>CM033476.1:326152529-326222757 GCA_019447015.1 Hymenochirus boettgeri | reverse complement strand
ACACATCATAGAACACATCATATACACATCTATACACATCGTAGACACCTCATATACAACATCATATACAACAGCATATACACATCATAGCACATCATAGCACATCATATACACATCATAGACATATCAGACACATCATAGACACATCATAGACACAGCATATAGGACATCATGGACACATCATAGACACTCATAGACACTCATATACACATCGTAGACACAGCATATACAAGCATATACACATCATATACACAGCCTTACACAGCATATATACACATTCTAGACACATCATATACATCATGTACACTTCATATACACAGCATATACACATCACATTCACATTATATACACAGCTATAACACACCATATACACAGCATATACACAGCCTATACACACCATATACACAATCATATACACAGCATAGGAAGGAGCATCACGGCCTAGGCAAATTTACTGTAGTGCTGATAAAGCCCCAATAAAGACGCCATCGGGACTTTATCGGTACGTGATGTACCTAGCTTGTGTCAGTGGGGGTCTGGTATAAATGAGATATTTGTGGGTTTTGAGGAATTTGGTCTGATTAATTCTACATGACATTTGAATTAGAAACATAGTGACACATAAAGTTTAGATCATGTATATAAGTTTTCATCTCCATTCTAACCTCTCCTTTGGGATCTAAAATTCCCAGGAGCACTGTGCTCATAGTAAATGTTAAATTTTATCAATCTCCTTACTAGAGCTTTTCACTGTCCCACGAATAAAAGTAAAACTGATTTAATGGAAGGAGAATCACATGACCAAACATGTGACACAAAGCCCAGCCCCCGCGGAGCGAATACAGAGCTGCAGTTTGGTTTCTATAGAAATGGACCAATGTGCAGGGATTCAATTCATCCAACCAATACCGAGTTCCCTCAGCTCAACTGGAGGATTCTGGGAATTATACCTGTGAGGTACAGACTGTAACCGGCAGTGTGAGGAAGAGGGCGAGTGTGACACGTGTACAGATACAGGGTGAGAATGTAATTCACTTTTATTTAAAATGAACTACTTCTGGTATTTATAGGTGGCAGTTAATATTCTGGTTGACTTTTTTTTGGCAAAATAGATCAATTAACTAAGTGATGGGGCATGTTCGTAACGTATGGGCAATCCTCCTCGGGCCGCCTCACCTAAAGAGGGAAGGTGAAGTACATTACAGAAAGAAAAAAAAAACTGGACCATCGCCGCTAAAATATTCAGTGTCAGTGCCGGCATTTAATTTACCTGTTATCATTCGGCCATGCTCCGCTCCAGGCTCCAGCATTGGTAGTTCAGTGATTGTGGGTGTGATGCAAGCAACGCATTTCTCCTTCCTCTTAACCCTGACACTGTCGGCGATCCTGCCATCTTAGATGGACCACATTTACCTGAATATCAGTGAAGGTTCTTAATTCCTGACCACAGACCTGTAATCTGTCAGTCTGACATATCATGCCAGTGTTGTCCCCAACAATGTCCATCAAGAGGCCATACATGTGAGATTGGTAGCTGAAATAGCTGTTTCATTGTAGTTGGATGGCCGCTTTGGCCGGCACATATAGCACATGGCTTCAAAGAGGTGTCTGGATAATAAGAACAATGACTTTATTTGGATTTACACAAATATTGAAAATCATTTTTACAACTTTTATCTTCTGAGCTGATTCCTGTCGCAAATCTCATCTGGTGGGTGGTTAAAACATAATCTTATTCTTGAGAGATTATATGATTACGTATACATAATAAACATGGAGCTTAATTTAACTACACCGAAGGTTTCCTGTGTAGTGTCAGTTAATATCGTAGAATTCTTTAAATAGGTACACTATTGGGACTATTGAGAAATACATTACACAGAGCTGTGCTAAGATCAGGATCACTTCATTATCCTCCCCCGCAGCTTGTACTATGTTATTTCTATAAGTGTAACTATTAAAGTTGTGATATTGAGAAATACATTACACAGAGCTGTGCTAAGATCAGGGTCACTTCATTATCCTCCCCCTGCAGGTCTGTACTATGTTATTTCTATAAGTGTAACTATTAAGTTGTGATATTGAGAAATACATTACACAGAGCTGTGCTAAGATCAGGGTCACTTCATTATCCTCTCCTGCAGCTCTGTACTATGTTATTTCTATAAGTGTAACTATAAGTTTGAATTGTGATATTGAGAAATACATTACACAGAGCTGTGCTAAGATCAGGGTCACTTCATTATCCTCCTCCTGCAGCTCTGTACTATGTTATTTCTATAAGTGTAACTATTAAAGTTGTGATATTGAGAAATACATTGCACAGAGCTGCTAAGATCAGAGTCACTTCATTATCCTCCCCTGCAGCTCTGTACTATGGTATTCTATAAGTGTAACTATTAAAGTTGTGATATTGAGAAATACATTACACAGAGCTGTGCTAAGATCAGGATCACTTCATTATCCTCCTCCTGCAGCTCTGTACTATGTTATTTCTATAAGTTCGCCGTCTGCGAACGAGGGTAAATCCGCCGCAGATCCGGGTTCGGATTCCGCGAACTGGGCCATCACTAATTATCGGCCCTGATGCAAAATTTAGGCATGGGCGCCCCCAACACCACCGCAAACACAAAGCGGCACCACAATCCAAATAATCATTGGTAAAATGCTTTGTATATAACCACTGGTAAAATAGGACTGGTTAGATGCTCGGCATGATAAAATGGTTGGGAAACTGGCACTGCATACAGCCAGGCACTGGTTAAATGCTTGGCACACAGACAATGGTAAAAATGCTTTGTATACAGACATTTGGAAAACAGTTGGCACACAGACTGGTAGTTTTAGAAACTTAGCACAAAATGGGGCCCCTTCTTGGCCAAGGGCCCTGGTGCGGTCGCATCCCCTGCACCCCTGGTAGCTACGCCCCTGAAAAACACCTTTGTAACCATTTAAGTGATAAAGTGCTCAGTGTCAAAGTGCTCAAGTGATTTAACACTGTTGAAAAATAGTGGTAGCCTTTAAAAGCTTGTTTATTACTATAAAGTACTGAGTGGTTAAGTAGTTTAGTTTCTCTTAACATAATAATATAGATAAAGTGCTCAGTGCATTCCAGCCACTTTCAAATCCCAATTATCCTTTAAAAGCTTTTATCAAAAAAACATGTGTCCTTTAAAAGACGTCAGTAATAATTAGTGACTATTATCACTCCATAGTTATGGAGATATATAACTGGTCACTTTTTCATGAATTACGATATTGTACACTTATAATAAACATTAAGTTATAGGGAATATAAGTCACTGAGCACTTTAATATCACCAGTTATAATTCCATAACAAGGAGTTATAGTCACTAATATTTTACTGACACCTCTTTTAAAAGGAACATTTTTTTTGATAAAAGCAAAAGCACATGTGCTTGAGAAAGGACCTTGTCCGACACATGTAGCACACGTGTTTCCAATAAATCTTCAGTTAGTTCACAGCTAGGAGTCTGTGCTTTCTGTACACTACGCTGCTACCTATGTGTTTGAGATTTGACCAGAAGTGTAGCCTACTGGCAATCATTGCATTAGGATTTGACGCCCCCAACCTACACAGTTCAATATTAACTCAGCACCACCACCACAGGATCTGAAAAGGACTCCCACCAGACCCAACATACCACCCTGACAGTACTATCATCCAGAACAACACTGGAAACCCTGGTTGCCAGATATTGTAGCACAAGTGCCCACAGCAATACCAATACCACTTTTAAATGTGCTGCACTCAGAATTGTATTTCAGATTACTGAATATGGTCCATAGAGGTCAAGGGACTGAGGAAGAAGCAACTCATATAGAACCTTAGTATTGCAGTACTTGTTTTTCGTGAGCTGTAATGTTTGTGTAATGTCAGGTCTCTAAGTCCATTACATTGATGGTTATTAATCAGTAGAGGCTAATGGTACCTACTGGATAGAGTCAATATACTAACAGGGAGATTCAATAAAAGTTCTTATCGTTTAAAATGGTGCTAATTTTGCCCCAACCAATCAGATCTTATTTAACATTTGAAAGCTAACATCTGATTGGTTGGGGCAAAATTAGCACCATTTAAACAATAAGAACTTTTATTGAATAACCCTGTATGTATAAAATACCATGTACAATATCTCTTTATAGTAATTCAACCTTTGTATTCCAGGTGGAAAAACCTCGGAGATCTCTAGAGAACACAGTGAGGCTGGTATTATCCATAATCATATTCATCTGTACGTTATGTTTCTCGTCCATCACATAAAACACAGTGATATATCACCAGGACACAGAGGAAGGTCAATTCCATCCCTCTAGTTAATGTAATACAGAACATATTGAACATCACAAGAAAGCGATGAATGAATGTACTACCTTCTAAGTAGGGATGGCCGGTTCGCGGATCCGAACCGGATCCACCGCAAACTTACCCATCCGCGAACGGCGGATTTTTCCGGATTTTCCGCCATCCGAACTTCCGATTCGCGGATTTTTCACAATTTCGAAAATTTTCGAAATTACAAGGATTTCTCTTAATTCCATACATACATATTTTCGAAATTTTTCGAAATTATGAGGATTACTTGTATTTTTGAAAATGCATATTTTCGAAAAAACATGAAAACTCGTAATTTAGAAAATTAACGAAAATACGAAAAATCTCGTTATTTCAAGGGTATTTTTAATTTAATGGGGTCCGCTCGCGGATTTTCAAATTTTCGAAAATTCGCGGATCCTCGAGCGGACCGGATTTTGCGAAGTTCGGACATCTCTACTTCTAACCTGTATTACTTAATGATACATTGTATAACAGATAATTATTCACCCTAAACCCTCAACATGTAACTGTCGAATTTACACTGTTTGGTTGATTGGTTGCTAATGGGCTATAGGGTTGTATTTATAAGGAATGTAAGGTATCAATACATTTGGGTATGCAATAGCATTACTTTACAACACTGTCATAAAATAAGTTCTGAATGTATAATACAGATAGAAACCAGTGTTTTATGACAGTGTCATTATTATTCGATATAATAATCACGTGATAATGGAACAATATCTTTATTATCTGATATATCACTATATATTAAATATGACCTATTGATGCCCATACACGATAAGGCCATATTCATTAAAAGGTGCTAAATGTTCCCCGTGTCCTTAATCTGCTGCAGCAAATAAGATGTTATTAATGTTTTCTTAGTAGAAACCACTAAAAAGCTAACATCTGATTGGTTAAGGCAAATTAACAGCTTAGACAAAATGTTGTCCCTCTTATTGAATAAGGGAAATATGTTCCTTACCTTCCAATGTTCCAGCGACGTTAGACCAGCGTCTGTACAAACTGATGAACCCATGTTATTTTCTTCTTATTGAATGGGCCAGAGTGGAAAACGTGGGAATGTCAGCATATAAAAATATACAGGGAGATTCAATGAAAGTTCTATTGTTAAAAATGGTGCTAATTTTGCCCCAACCAATCAGATGTTATTTAACATTTGAAAGCTAACATCTAATTGGTCAGGGCAAAATTAGCACCATTTTTAACGATAAGAACTTTTATGAATAACCCTGATAATCTATTAAACGTCTTATAAGTGTATGTCCAGCCAGCTTAGTGCTTTGCCTTTAAATAATGTTTTCAGTAGAGTTACCATTAGGATTTATTGTGATTGGTTAGATTCCTTCTAGCCCCAATACCAGTACAGACAATAAACAATCCATTATGATCATTAATAGTTTTATAATAAAGATGAAATTCACTCCAAGCTTTGTGTCCTGTGTATGTTCTTATGCCAAGTTAATGTAAAGGGGAAACAAATCCAGACACCAAGATGGAGGTTTATCTGCTGTAAGCAAAAAAACGAATTTTGAACAGTATAATACCCATCATCCTTTGTTTTACTGGAACAGGACACGACTACCTACTTACATACCTAATAACTGCAGTTTATTGTAATTGGAATAAGTGATACACATGGGTGGAAGAAGATGTAGATGTATTAAATGGCGGGCAGTGCATTTCCCTCTCCCCGTGGCTTGACCTCACCCTCAGACACATCATAGACACATCATAGACACAGCATATAGACATCATGGACACATCATAGACACATCATAACCATCTGCCGCTTAAAATATTCAGTGTCAGTGCCGGCATTTACTTTACCTGTTATCATTCGGCCATGCTCCGCTCCAGGCTCCAGCATTGGTAGTTCAGTGATTGTGGGTGTGATGCAAGCAACGCATTTCTCCTTCCTCTTTAACCCTGACACTGTCGGCGATCCTGCCATCTTAGATGGACCACAATTTACCTGAATATCAGTGAAGGTTCTTAATTCCTGACCACAGACCTGTAATCTGTCAGTCTGACATATCATGCCAGTGTTGTCCCCAACAATGTCCAATCAAGAGGCCATACATGTGAGATTGGTAGCTGAAATAGCTGTTTCATTGTAGTGTGATGGCCGCTTTGGCCGGCACATATAGCACATGGCTTCAAAGAGGTGTCTGGATAATAAGAACAATGACTTTATTCTGGATTTACACAAATATTGAAAATCATTTTTACAACTTTTATCTTCTGAGCTGATTCCTGTCGCAAATCTCATCTGGTGGGTGGTTAAAACATAATCTTATTCATTGAGAGATTATATGATTACCGTATACATAATAAACATGGAGCTTAATTTAACTACACCGAAGGTTTCCTGTGTATGTGCTAGTTAATATCTGTAGATATTCTTTAAATAGGTACACTATTGGGACTATTGAGAAATACATTACACAGAGCTGTGCTAAGATCAGGATCACTTGATTACAATGGGGCCCTTACCAATGGTTAGGAGGAGATATTATGAATGACATTGAGCTGTATAATGGATAAACCATAAACTGATATATATAAACTAGTACAGATAATGGGGGGGTTTATTATTTATATACTATGATTGGAAGTTTATCCTACATGATACCCAGACAGTAAACTGTTTGTAACATTCACTATCACACTCATTATGGTTTCATATAGATCTATATATATTGTTGTGTCTGTGGGAGCTGCAGTTAGACCTGAGATTTCATTGGCCCCAAACTGGATCCGATACTCACCAATGAATCTGTGACTTTGACCTGTAATGTGGATCCTCCTTAACCGGATACAGAGATTACTGGTACAGAGATGGGGAATAAATAGATGGAGATCAACATGAACCTCTCATCCGAGGAGCTAATGAAACGCACAGTGGAATACCAGTGTTGGACCAGTGATACTGAGAGAAGTGACCCTGTTAGACTGGATGTAATAGACAGTGAGTATGTAAAATGTGTTTATTTTTAGATTTATTCTAATCCCTATGGGGTGGGTCTACTAGGAGACATTGGACCGGGACCAACCCTTGTATTTATTTCTTCATGTGTGTAGATCACTCCACACAGCGGATCGCTCCTGTGCAACTGACAGTCTCCGATGTATGACAGTCTCCAGTAACTGACAGTCTCTATGTAATGACAGTCTCCGATGTAACTGACAGTCTCCGATGTAACTGACAGTTGATCTCCCATGTAACTGACAGTCTCCGATGTAACTGACAGTTCCCGACCACCCTTGCAGATTCTCTCTCCTGCACATTTACTGAAGAACAGGAGTTAGGACACAGCTCATTTACCTCCCGTTTCTCAGTTAAACAGTGAGAAGGTACGTGGACCTACCCTTTAAGTGGTGATCCATCCACTCCATATACATACTACACTAGGGGTCCAGGTGCTTCATGTCCCAGACCCTTTACCAAGTCCAACCACAGAAGATAATAAGAAATTAGAATTCAAGGCACATTTAAAGGGCATGTCCACCCACAAAACTAAAATTTAACCCACTGCTGGGTCCACTGTGTAGTGTAAACATCCCTGCTCCCTATGGTTCTCCTGCAGTGCATGTTCAAAGTAGCCAGGAAATTGAAGAGTAGGAGCCTGTCAATGAATCATCCAGTCCTTGTGCTTCCATAACCTCAGTAAGGCCGTTGAAAGATCCTCCCCCCCTCCTCCCACCATCGGATCCATCCCCTGCAGCGCGGTGCACCTAGCATGAAACCCTTGGCCATAAGGTATGTGCCCCTGCCCACTCCAACAACCAAAATATTTCTTTAAAAAAATGTTCAGAACGCTACTTACAAACCTTCTCTCCTGCGGTTCCCATTGACAGCATCCATGTCTGTTTATTGGTTGCCTCTCTGCCAATCACAGGGCAGATGTTGGGTCCGGCCCTGCTTGCAACTTCCGCCAAGCAGGGAGTAGGATCAAAGGCACAGTGGAGAAGAATGGCTGTAAGTAGCGATCTGAACAGAAATATCTCTGTTTGGGTGGGGGGGGCACCTCACTTATGCCCAAAGTTAATTTTAGGGTGGATATGCTCTTTAACAGGAATAAAAAGACAATTAATAAAACTAACTTTGTTTTTAACGTAAAATACATATATATTCTGGCAACTATGGTTTGTTAACTTTCCGCAGCCGTTATCGACGCAATAAACTGCTCAGTGGTATTTATAAAACACGGTTAATGGTTCCTTGTGTAAAGTTCGTCCATTTAAATCAACAGATCGTTGGCGGAAATGCATTAGTGCCCCATATATCTATCCAGTGGGTTCCGGAATGTGTCAGTACACTTGTGGGGTTTTTCTCTATACTAATAAGGGTCCATTGGGGTATTATCCAGATTTACTGTATAATACGATCAAGATTTCGGGTTTACCAAGATCGCCATTTTCCCCTTCCGCTGCAATACAAGAATGAACAAGAGCGATATGCGCTGGTGCACCACGTATTCCTTGAGTAAAGTACAGTATTGCGGCTATAAGGCACATCACCTTGAAGATACTTTACGCAGCAAAAACAATTTGTTTCTAAATACTGTGGAAAAAACGATCTTTACCACAGCGATTGCAAAACGCCAATATTTATAAATATGCCCTATGTCTTCATGTTTCGCTTTCAGATTGGATTGTCCTGCAAGCGCCCCCTACTGTCCATGAAGGGGATTCACTGTCCTCAGATGTCACAGTCGTACTGTATATTATGGGGGAAAGGTTAGATTCATATTCCAATCAATAAAAGGAACAAGTCATTGGCTCAGTTTTACATCTGGGACGGAACTAAATCCATGGATCTTATACGGTTGTGAAAAGGAGTTGACAGAATTCGGTGCTGTTTACTATGATGAAAAATCTTATTCAGTCTCAGGTAAGAACCAATCAATAATGATTTTATTCATTGAATTAGATGACAGGAAATGTTTATTAACATTACATGTGATAGTCACCCACATGGTGAGACTGTAATAATATCTCACCTAGAGACACAGTTACACATCTTTATACCCCAGTAAATAGTCCCCACTCCCCATTCCTGTCCCTGACCCCACAGTCCATTATGACAGGTATACATGACACACTAGTGTGCCTTATTGTACAATCTTGTGAGTGTTACAGTATAGTATAGTATAGTATTTGAGGTTGAATAAAGACATACGTCCATCTCAGTTCAACCTATCTAGCAATATCCTCATTCCTGCCTAACTGTTGATCCAGAGGAAGGCAAAAAAACCCACCAAATTTACGAAGAGGGAAAAAATACTTTCCTGGCTCAAGTGGCAATTGGAATATTCCCTGGATCAACTTTATGTGATCAATACAGTAATTGCAACATTCCTTGTTTGCAGAAACTCATCCAGCTTTTTATGAAACTGACCAATGAAGCGCCATAACAACGCACTGGAAGACAGTTCTAGTTCCATAGCTTTACCGTTCTCACAGTGAAAACCCTTTTCCCAACTCTACTTTATGTATCAATACCAGTAACTTGTAACATTCCTTGTTGTAGAAAACTCATCCAGCTTTTTATTAAACTGACCAATGAACCTGCCATAACAACGTCCACTGGAAGACAGTTCCATAGCTTTACCGTTCTCACGTGAAAACCCTTTCCCAACTCTACTTTATGTATCAATAACAGTAACTTGTAACATTCCTTGTTTGCCGAAAACTCATCCAGCTTTTTTAAACTGACCAATGAACCTGCCATAACAACTTCCACTGGAAGACAGTTCCATGCTTTACCGTCTCACAGTGGACAAACCCTTTCCCAACTCTACTTTATTGTACAATACCAGTAACTTGTAACATTCCTTGTTTGAGAAATTCATCCAGTTTTATTAAACTGACAATGAACCTGCCATAACAACATCCACTGGAAGACAGTTCCATAGCTTTACCGTTCTCACAGTGAAAACCCTTTCCCAACTCTACTTTATGTTATCAATACCAGTAACTTGTAACATTCCTTGTTTGTAGAAACTCATCCAGCTTTTTATTAAACTGACCAATGAACCTGCCATAACAACGTCCACTGGAAGACAGTTCCATAGCTTTACCGTACTCACAGTGGAAAAACCCTTTCCGAGCTTGAAGCCTAAACCTTTTTTCTTCAAGTCTTAAGGGATGTCCTTGTGTCCTTGACATGTTCATTGGTGAACAATGCCCCAGATAGTTTATTGTATGGCCGTTAATGTATTGATACACAGTATCATATCCCCACGCAAGCGCCTTTTCTCCAGCGTCCATAATTGTAACTTTTCCAGTCTCTCTTCATATTCAGACTCCACCAATCCCCTTATTAATTTAGTTGCCCTTCTCTGAACCTTTCCATTTTTAAGATGTCCTTTTGTACCAGGATTCCAAAATTGCACTGCATATTCCAAATGAGGCCTTACCAATGCTTTGTAAAGAGGGATAATTACATTTTTCTCCCTTGAATCCATACCTCTCTTTATACAAGAAAATACCATGCTGGCTCTGGCTGTTGCCACCTGGCACTGCTTGCTACCTAAGTTTGTTATCCACCAAAACTCCAAGATCCCTTTCCAACAGGGATTCACTTAACACAGAGCCATTATAGTATAAGTAGCACAAGTATTTTTAAGTCCAAAATGCATCACCTTACATTATCAACATTGAATTTCATCTGCCACTTAGCAGCCCAATGTGATAATCTATCTAGATCCTTGCAACGATTGCACATCTCTGAAGTTTTAATGGTCGACAAAGTTTTGTGTCGTCAGCAAACACAAGAAACCTTGCTGACAATACCCACTTCCAAATCATTAATAAATAGTTAATATAAATAGAAGCGGTCCCAACACAGAACCTGTGGCACCCACTTAGCACTTTACCATAATGATGAAGCCCATTAAAATACTCTCTGCATCCTATTCCTTAACCAATTTTTCTATCCATGTACAAATGTGACTCCCCAGACAACAGACCTTAGCTTATTCTTAGTCGCCTATGGGGGGACTGTATCAAAAGCCTTTGCAAAATCCAAGTAAACTACATCTACTGCTATACCAGAGTCTAAATTTCTACTTACTTCCTCATAAAAGCCAAGCAAGTTAGTTGACAAGATCTATTTCTCTAAATCCATGTGGTTACTACTTATAATGTCAGTCCTTGAAACATACTCTAGAACATGTTCCCTATTAAACTTTCCAGGATCTTCCCCACCACTGAAGTTAAACTACAGGCCTGTAATTACCCGGCTGTGAAAGACTACCCTTTTTGAATATTGGAATAACATCCGCCTTTTTCCAATCCAGAGGCACATCACCGGACATGAGGGAATCAGCAAAAATAGAAAACAATGGCCTAGATAAAACTGAACTTAGCTCCTTAAGTACCCGAGGATGTATTTTATCCGGCCCAGGAGATTATATATATAACCTTCTTTAGTTCTTTCTGTACCATATCCTCGGTTAACCAAAGTGACTTGAATCTTGTATACCATTATTGCTACCTACTCTATGATATCTGTACTTGGATCTTCTATAATATATAGAGGGAAAAAAATTATTCAAGATATTTGCTTTATCGCCATCCTCCGTAACTAACTTATCCCCATTAATTAATGGTGCCACATTTTCAGTCCTCATCTTCTTACTATTATATATTTTTAAAAAATGTAGGCTTAGTGATGCTTTGTCAGTATCCTAACTTCATTATTAATTTTAGTTAGTTTGATGCTTTCTTACACTCTTGTTACAGTTTTTATAATCCCTAAAGGCCCTCGTTGTTCCTCGGCCTTAAAGGTTTTAAATGCTTTTCTTCCTTTCCATTTGCCTCTTTACATCAGAATTCAGCACATGGGCACGGATTTATTTTTTTTACATTTATTTCTCAAGGGTATAAATTAGATGTGAACTGGCTTAAAATCCCCTTGACACAGTCCACTTCTGTTTAGTACATTTACCTGATAAACATTATCCCAGTTGACATTCTGAAGAGCTGCTTTAACCTTGGGAAATTTGCTTTTCCGAAATTTAATGTATTTGTTAACCCAGCGCACTTTTCCTTTCGATAACGAAGACCAAATGTCACTATTTCAGGTCACTATTCCCTAAGCCTCCAGTTACCTTTATCTATAATCGGCTCCACAATGTTAGATATTACCAGATCCAACAGAGCTCCTTTTCTAGTAGGAACCTCAACCACCTGTGAGGAAAATGTGAGAGAAAATTATCCTGCAGCAAATTCGGAACTCATTACCTTTTTCTGTGATGGCAGTTCCAACACACCAATCAATGTCAGGGTAATTAAAGTCCCCCATAATGAGAACACTCCCGAAACTTGCAGCCTTGCCAACTGCATATGAAGTTGACTCACCCTCTTGCTAGCATTTGGCGGCTTATAGCAGACACCAACAATGACATTACCCCTTTCTGTTGCCTAATTCCACCCAAGTTGCCTCCACTTTATCATCCATATCACCAGTATCTCTTCTTTTAAATTTGCTTCAATTCTTTTAACATAAACACATACTCTCCCCCTTTCCTTTTTTTTCTGTCTTGCCTAAACAAGGCATATCCTTATATTTACAGCCCAGTCGTGAGAACTGTTCACCAACGGTTCTGCTATACCTATTACATCATACTTTTCATTCATGCCATCATTTGAGTATGGTATGGTACAGTATGGTTTCCATGTAGATTATATATTATATTGTATATTGTGTGTCTATAGGAGCTGCAGTCAGACCTGGGATTTCATTGGCCCCAAACTGGACCCCGATACTCACCGGTGACTCACAACTCTGACCTGTAATGTGGACCCTCCTAATCCCCAGACAATACAGAGATATATGGTACAGAGATGGGGTCAGATACCGGAGACCAGAAGAATCTCACTGTCTATCCTGCTACATTGTCACACAGGGGGGATTACCGGTGTAAGGTCGGTGACAGTGAGATAAGTGACCATGTCACCATTGGATGTTAGAGAAGGTGAGTTAATCAGACAAGGTTCTGTGTTATTATCCCATGGAATAAAACATGGACCATCATGCACTGGGATTGAAATACAATATAAACTGTTTCTGAGAGGAAATAAGTAATTACAACACTAACCCATAATTATTACCAGTGGCGTAACAAGGAAACACTGGGCGCCCCTGTTAAAACTATAATGGGTCCCCTATCTGTGCTTCATACACAGTGGTTTTCTGGGAGGAGGTATATCTGTCAAAGGAAAATAAGAGGTGGCTCCCCCTTGGCTCCTGGGCCCCCTACGGCTGCTCCCCTGCTCCCCTCCAGTTATTCCCCTAATAATTACCTTTGTAAAGGGGCCACAGAGTTCGACTTGTTCAGGGAGGTTCACAATCATTTAAAACTGTTTGTTCTATTGTAGGTTGGATCTTTCTGCAGTCGCCCCCTATGTCCGTGAAGGGGATTCCTGTCCCTCAGGTGTCACAGCCATCGAGACTATAAGGAATAACACCGTAGTTTTATAGGATAATAACACTGCACCCAGATACAGAATCTATATTACATTTAGGAACAGTGACCATTTCTACTCCGGTTCATACACATGTGAGAAAGACATAATTACGACTCTGGTCCTACACGTTATATTAACAGAATCGTCTCAGTGTCAGGTAGTGCCAATCGGATACAAGATGTATTAGACATATTGGATATAAAATAATCCCTGTTATTAACTACTAACTGATTGAAATGCAAGTTTTCCAAAATCTTCTTCCTCCGACATGATACACTAGAATCTATAAGATGTGTAAAAATCATATACACAATATACATATTCATATACACAGCATATACACATCACATACACATCACATACACATCACATACACATCACATCAACCATATACACATCGTATAAAAATCTATTCACAGCATATACACATCTCATATACACCTCATAGACACTTCATAGAAACATCATATAAACATCATATACACATCATATACACAGATTACACATCGTATACACATCTATTCACAGACTATACACATCTCATATAACATCATAGACACTTCATAGACACATCATATAAACATCATATACCACTCATATACACACCATATACACATATAGACAACTCATAGACACATCATATAACAGATATACACACATAGACACATCATAGACACATCATATAGACTCATTGACACATCATAGACACATCATATACACAACACAACACATCACATACACATCACATAAACAACACATACACAGCACATACACTCACAGACACAGCACAGACACCGCACAGACACAGCATATACACAATCATATACACAGATATACACAGCTATGCACATCATAACACATTATATACACAGCATATACACAGTACACCACATCTACACAATATACCATAATACAGCTATACCCACTATACACATCATATACACAGATATACCAGCATATACACATTTTACACTCATAACACATATACACAGTATATACACAGCATAACCAGCATATACACATCATATACACAGCATATACCCAGCATATACACATCTATATACACATATATACCCAGCATATACACAGCATATACAAATCATATACCAACATATACACAGCATATACACACCATATACACATCATACACACATCAATACCAACTATACAATATATACACATCATAGACACAGCATAACACATCATATACACAGCATACAACATCTATACACAGCATATACACATATAGACAATCAGACACATCATAGAGACATCATAGACACTCATATACACATCATATACACATCATATACACATCGTAGACACATCATAGACACAGCATATACAAGCATATACACATCATATACACATCATAGACACATCATATACACATCATAGACTATCAGACACATCATAGATACAGCATATAGACATCATGGACACATCATAGACACATCATAGAACACACCATATACACATCGTAGACACAGCAAATACACATCTCATATACAAATCATATACAATCATATACACAACACACACATCACAAACACATCACAAAACAACACATACACAGCAGAGACACAGCACAGACACAGCACAGACACAGCACAAACATAGCATATACACATCATATACACAGCATATACAATCATATACACAGCATATGCACATTATATACACAGCAATACACAGCATATACACATCATATACACAGCATACCACATTCATATACACAGATATAACAGCATATACCCAGCATATACACATCATATACACATCATATATCCAGCATATACAAGCATATACACACATATACACATATACAAAGATATACATCACACATATCATCATCATCATACCACTATACACACATAACACAAATAACACAACATATACACATAATCACACATCATAGACACAGCATATACACATCATAACACATCATAACACATCGTAGACACATCATAGACAAGCGTAAACAGCATATCACAGAATATACACATCATATAACAGCATATACACATCATATACACACATCATATACACATCATATACACATCATATACACATCATCTAAACATCATAGACACATCATATACACATCAGACATATCAGACACATCATAGCACAGCAGATAGACATCAGGACACATCATAGACACATCATAGACACATCATATACACATCTCATATACACATACATATACATATCATAGAACATTCATAGACACATCATATAAACATCAATATAACATCATAGACACAGCATAGACACAGCATATACACATCAAGACACATAAGACACATCATAGACACAGCATATAGACATCATAGACACATCATAGACACAGCATATAGACATCATATACACAACATACACATCACATAAACAAACATACAAAGCACACACACAGACATACACATCACAGACACAGCACAGACACAGCATATACACAGCCTAACACACATAACACAGCATATACACATCATATAACACATCTAAACAGCATATACACATCATTACACATATTACACAGCATATACCTAGCATATAAACATTCATATACACATCATATACCCAGCATATACAGACACAATCATAGACACATCATAGACCAAGCATATAGACATCATGGACACCATCATAGAACATCATATACAAATCATATACACCTCGTAGACACATCATATACACATCAATACACAGCATATACCATCATAGACACATCATAGACAAATCATATACACATCATAGACATATCAGAACATCATAGACACATCATAGACACAGCATATAGACATCATGGACACATCATAGACACATCATAGACACATCATAACACATAGACAGCATAACACATATAACACATCATATAACAGCATATACACAGCATATCACCATCCTAGACAATCATATAAACATCATGTACACTTCATACACAGCATATACACATCACATTCACATATATACACCCAATACACACCATATACACGCATATAACAGCATATACACACCATATACACATCATATACACAGCATAGGAAGGAGCATCACGGCCTAGGCAAATTTACTGTAGTGGTGATAAAGCCCCAATAAAGACGCCATCGGGACTTTATCGGTACTGTATGTACCTAGCTTGTGTCAGTGGGGTGTATAAATGAGATATTTTGGGTTTTGAGGAATTTGGTCTGATTAATCACATGACATTGAATTAGAAACATAGTGACACATAAAGTTTAGATCATTGTATATAAGTTTTCATCTCCATTCTAACCTCTCCTTTTGGGATCTAAAATTTCCAGGAGCACTGTGTCATAGGAAATGTTAAATTTTATCAATCTCTCTACTAGAGCTTTTCACTGTCCCACGAATAAACGTAAAACCTGATTTAATGGAAGGAGATCACATGCCATAACATGTGACACAAAGCCCAGCCCCCGCGGAGCGACTACAGAGCTGCAGTTTGGTTTCTATAGAAATGGGACAAAGTGCAGGGATTCAATTCATCCAACCAATACCGAGTTCCCTCAGCTCAACTGGAGGTTCTGGGAATTATACCTGTGAGGTACAGATGTAACCGGCAGTGTGAGGAAGAGGAGCGATGTGACACGTGTACAGAACAGGGTGAGAATGTAATTCACTTTTTATTTAAAATGAACTACTTCTGGTATTTATAGGTGGCAGTTAATATTTGGTTGACTTTTTTTGGGCAAAATAGATCAATTAACTAAGTGATGGGGCATGTTCGTAACGTATGGGCAACCTCCTCGGGCCGCCTCACCTAAAGAGGGAAGGTGAAGTACATTACAGAAAGAAAAAAAAACTGGACCATCTGCCGCTTAAAATATTCAGTGTCAGTGCCGGCATTTACTTTTCACAGCATATACACTCTCCTATACACATCATAGACACTTCATAGAACATCATTAAACATCATATACACATCATAGACACATCATAGACACATCATATAGACATCATTGACACTCATAGACACATTATACACAACACATACACATCACATACACATCACATAAACAACACATACACAGCAGGACACAGCACAGACACAGCACAGACACAGCACAAACATAGCATATACAATCAATACACAGAATCAACATCATTACACAGATATGCACATTATAACACAGCATATAACAGCATATACACCATATACAACAGACATTACACTCATATACACAGTATAACACAGCATATACCCAGCATATACACATCATATACACATCATATACCCCGCATATACACAGCATATACACACCATATACCAGCATATAAAAGCATATACATAGCATATACACACATCTAACATCATACTCACATCATATACACAACTATACACACCATATACACATCATAGACACAGCATTAGACATCATGGACACATCATAGCACATCATATACACATCATATACACATCATCTACACATCATATACACATCATATACACAGCATATACAAGCTATACACATCATATACACAGCATATACACATCATATACACATCTACACAGCATATACACATCATATACACCGTATATACACGCATATACTAGCATATACACATCATACACATCATATAACCAGCTATACAGACACTCATAGACACATCATAGACACAGCATAATGACATCATGGACACATCATGACAATCAATACAATCTACACATCGTAGACCACTCATATACACATCATATACACCGCATATACACATCATAGACACATCATAGACACATCATATACACATCATAGACATATCAGAAAACATCATAGACACATCATAGACACAGCATATAGACATCATGGACAACATCATAGACACATCATAGACACATCATACAAAACATCGTAGACACAGCATAACGATATACACATAATATACACAGCATATACACAGCAATTACACATCCTAACACATCATATACACATCATGTACACTTCATATACACAGCATATACAACATCACATTCACATTAATACACAGCATATACACACATATACACAGCATATACACAGCATATACACACCATATACACATCATATACACAGCATAGGAAGGAGCATCACGCCTAGGCAAATTTACTGTAGTGTGATAAAGCCCCATAAAGACGCCATCGGGACTTTATCGGTACTGTATGTACCTAGCTGTGTGCAGTGGGGGTCTGGTATAAATGAGATATTTGTGGTGTTTTGAGGAATTGGTCTGATTAATTCTACATGACATTTGAATTAGAACATAGTGACACATAAAGTTTAGATCATTGTATATAAGTTTCATCTCCATTCTAACCTTCTTTTGGGATCTAAAATTTCCCAGGAGCACTGTGCTCATAGTAAATGTTAAATTTTATCAATCTCTCTACTAGAGCTTTCACTGTCCCAATAAACGTAAAACCTGATTTAATGGAAGGAGATCACATGACCATAACATGTGACACAAAGCCCAGCCCCCGCGGAGCGACTACAGAGCTGCAGTTTGGTTTCTATAGAAATGGGACCAATGTGCAGGGATTCAATTCATCCAACCAATACCGTCGTAGTCTCAGCAACTGGAGGATTCTGGGAATTATACCTGTGAGGTACAGACTGTAACCGGCAGTGTGAGGAAGAGGAGCGATGTGACAGTGTACAGATACAGGGTGAGAATGTAATTCAATTTTATTTAAAATGAACTAATTCTGGTATTTATAGGTGGCAGTTATATTCTGGTTGATTTTTTGGGCAAAATAGATCAATTAACTAAGTGATGGGGCATGTTCGTAACGTATGGGCAATCCTCCTCGGGCCGCCTCACCTAAAGAGGGAAGGTGAAGTACATTACAGAAAGAAAAAAAAAATGGACCATCTGCCGCTTAAAAATTCAGTGTCGTGCCGCATTTACTTTACCTGTTATCATTCGGCCATGCTCCGCTCCAGGCTCCAGCATTGGTAGTTCAGTGATTGGGGTGTGATGCAAGCAACGATTTCTCCTTCCTCTTTAACCCTGACACTGTCGGCGATCCTGCCATCTTAGATGGACCACAATTTACCTGAATATCAGTGAAGGTTCTTAATTCCTGACCCAAGACCTGTAATCTGTCAGTCTGACATATCATGCCAGTGGTGTCCCCAACAAGTCAATCAAGAGGCCATACATGTGAGATTGGTAGCGTGAATAGCTGTTTCATTGTAGTGTGATGGCCGCTTTGGCCGGCACATATAGCACATGGCTTCAAAGAGGTGTCTGGATAATAAGAACAATGACTTTATTCTGGATTTACACAAATATTGAAAATCATTTTTACAACTTTTATCTTCTGAGCTGATTCCTGTCGCAAATTCATCTGGTGGGTGGTTAAAACATAATCTTATTCATTGAGAGATTATATGATTACCGTTAACATAATAAACATGGAGCTTAATTTAACTACACCGAAGGTTTCCTGTGTAGTGCTAGTTAATATGTAGATATCTTTAAATAGGTACACTATTGGGACTATTAGAAATACATTACACAGAGCTGTGCTAAGATCAGGATCACTTCATTATCCTCCCCTGCAGCTCTGTACTATGTTATTCTATAGTGTAACTATTAAGTTGTGATATTGAGAAATAAATTACACAGAGCTGTGCTAAGATCAGGTCACTTCATATCATCCCCCTCCCTCTTCTTGACTAGCGATCTGTACTATGTTATTTCTATAGTGTAACTATTAAGTTGTGATATTGAGAATACATTACACAGAGCTGTGCTAAGTCAGGGTCACTTCATTATCCTCCTCCTGCAGCTCTGTACTATGTTATTTCTATAAGTGTACTATTAAAGTTGTGATATTGAGAAATACATTACACAGAGCTGTGCTAAGATCAGGGTCACTTCATATCCTCCCCTGCAGCTCTTACTATGTATTTCTATAAGTGTAACTATTAAAGTGTGTGATATGAGAAATACATTGCACAGAGCTATGCTAAGATCAGATCACCTTCATTATCCTCCCCCTGCAGCTCTGTACTATGTATTCTATAAGTGTAACTATTAAGTTGTGATATTGAGAAATGAACATTACACAGAGCTGTGCTAAGATCAGGATCACTTCATTATCCTCCTCCTGCAGCTCTGTACTATGTTATTTCTATAAGTTCGCCGTCTGCGAACGAGGTAAATCCGCCGCAGATCCGGGTTCGGATTCCGCGAACTGGGCCATCACTACTTATCGGCCCTGATGCAAAATTTAGGCATGGGCCCCCCAACACCACCGCAAACACAAAGCGGCACCACAATCCAAATAATCATTGGTAAAATGCTTTGTATATAACCACTGGTAAAATAGACTGGTTAGATGCTCGGCATGATAAACTGGTTGGGAAACTGGCACTGCATACAGCCAGGCACTGGTTAAATGCTTGGCACACAGACAATGGTAAAAATGCTTTGTATACAGACATTTGGTAAAACAGTTGGCACACAGACTGGTAGTTTTAGAAACTTAGCACAAAATGGGGCCCCTTCTTGGCCAAGGGCCCTGGTGCGGTCGCATCCCCTGCACCCCTGGTAGCTACGCCCCTGAAAAACACCTTTGTTAACCATTTAAGTGATAAAGTGCTCAGTGTCAAAGTGCTCAAGTGATTTTAACACTGTTGAAACATAGTGGTAGCCCTTTAAAAGCTTGTTTATTACTATAAAGTACTGAGTGGTTAAGTAGTTTTAGTTCTCTTAACTTATAATAATATAGATAAAGTGCTCAGTGCATTCCAGCCACTTTCAAATCCCAATTATCCCTTTAAAAGCTTTTATCAAAAAAACATGTTCCTTTTAAAAGACGTGTCAGTAATAATTAGTGACTATTTATCACTCCATAGTTATGGAGATATATAACTGGTCACTTTTTCATGAATTACGATATTGTACACTTTATAATAAACATTAAGTTATAGGGAACTATAAGTCACTGAGCACTTTAATATCACCAGTTATATATCTCCATAACAAGGAGTTATAGTCACTAATTATTTTACTGACACCTCTTTTAAAAGGAACATTTTTTTTGATAAAAGCAAAAGCACATGTGCTTGAGAAAGGACCTTTGTCCGACACATGTAGCACACGTGTTTTCCAAATAAATCTTCAGTTAGTTCACAGCTAGGAGTCTGTGCTTTCTGTACACTACGCTGCTACCTATGTGTTTAGAGATTTGACCAGAAAGTGTAGCCTACTGGCAATCATTGCATTAGGATTTGACGCCCCCAACCTATCACAGTTCAATTTAACTCAGCCCACCACCACAAGGATCTGAACAGGACTCCCACCAGACCCAACATACCACCCTGACAGTACTATCATCCAGAACAACACTGGAACCCCTGGTTGCCAGATATTGTAGCACAAGTGCCCACAGCAATACCAATACCACTTTTAAATGTGCTGCACTCAGAATTGTATTTACAGATTACTGAATATGGTCCATAGAGGTCAAGGGACTGAGGAAGAAGCAACTCATATAGAACCTTAGTATTGCAGTACTTGTTTTTCGTTGAGCTGTAATGTTTGTGTAATGTCAGGTCTTCTAAGTCCATTACATTGATGGTTATTAATCAGTAGAGGCTAATGGTACCTACTGTAGATAGAGTCAATATACTAACAGGGAGATTCAATAAAAGTTCTTATCGTTTAAAATGGTGCTAATTTTGCCCCAACCAATCAGATCTTATTTAACATTTGAAAGCTAACATCTGATTGGTTGGGGCAAAATTAGCACCATTTTAAACAATAAGAACTTTTATTGAATAACCCTGTATGTATAAAATACCATGTACAATACTCTTTATAGTAATTCAACCTTTGTATTCCAGGTGGAAACCCTCGGAGATCTCTAGAGAACACAGTGAGGCTGGTATTATCCATAATCATATTCATCTGTACGTTATGTTTTCTCGTCCATCACATAAACACAGTGATATATCACCAGGACACAGAGGAAGGTCAATTCCATCCCTCTAGTTAATGATAATACAGAACATATTGAACATCACAATGAAAGCGATGAAATGTACTTACCTTCTAAGTAGGGATGGCCGGTTCGCGGATCCGAACCCGGATCCACCGCAAACTTATCCCATCCGCGAACGGCGGATTTTTCCGGATTTTCCGCCATCCGAACTTCCGATTCGCGGATTTTTCACATTTTCGAAAATTTTCGAAATTACAAGGATTTCTCTTAATTCCATACATACATATTTTCGAAATTTTTCGAAATTATGAGGATTACTTGTATTTTTGAAAATGCATATTTTCGAAAATACATGAAAACTCGTAATTTAGAAAATTAACGAAAATACGAAAAATCTCGTTATTTCAAGGGTATTTTTAATTTTAATGGGGTCCGCTCGCGGATTTTCAAATTTTTTCGAAAATTCGCGGATCCTCGAGCGGACCGGATTTTGCGAAGTTCGGACATCTCTACTTCTAACCTGTATTACCTTAATGATACATTGTATAACAGATAATTATTCACCCTAAACCCTCAACATGTAACTGTCGAATTTACACTGTTTGGTTGATTGGTTGCTAATGGGCTATAGGGTTGTATTTATAAAGGAATGTTAAGGTATCAATACATTTTGGGTATGCAATAGCATTACTTTACAACACTGTCATAAAATAACGTTCTGAATGTATAATACAGATAGAAACCAGTGTTTTATGACAGTGTCATTATTTTATTCGATATAATAATCACGTGATAATGGAACAATATCTTTATTATCTGATATATCACTATATTATAAATATGACCTATATGATGCCCATACACGATAAGGCCATATTCATTAAAAGGTGCTAAATGTTCCCCGTGTCCTTAATCTGCTGCAGCAAATAAGATGTTATTAAATGTTTTCTTAGTAGTAAACCACTAAAAAGCTAACATCTGATTGGTTAAGGCAAATTAACAGCTTAGACAAAATGTTGTCCCTCTTATTGAATAAGGTAAATATGTTCCTTACCTTCCAATGTTCCAGCGACGTTAGACCAGCGTCTGTACAAACTGTATGACCCCATGTTATTTTCTTCTTATTGAATGGGCCAGAGTGGAAAACGTGGGAATGTCAGCATATAAACATATACAGGGAGATTCAATGAAAGTTCTTATTGTTAAAAATGGTGCTAATTTTGCCCCAACCAATCAGATGTTATTTAACATTTGAAAGCTAACATCTAATTGGTCAGGGCAAAATTAGCACCATTTTTAACGATAAGAACTTTTATTGAATAACCCTGATAATCTATTAAACGTCTTATAAGTGTATGTCCAGCTTTAGTGCTTTGCCTTTAAATAATGTTCTCAGTAGAGTTAACCATTAGGATTTATTGTGATTGGTTAGAATTCCTTCTAGCACCAATACCAGTACAGACAATAAACAATCCATTATGATCATTAATAGTTTTATAATAAAGATGAAATTCACTCCAAGCTTTGTGTCCTGTGTATGTTCTTATGCTCAAGTTAATGTAAAGGGGAAACAAATCCAGACACCAAGATGGAGGTTTATCTGCTGTAAAGCAAAAAACGAATTTTTGAACAGTAGAATATCCCATCATTCCTTTAGTTATACTGGACAGCAGACTATCCTACTTACATACCTAATAACTGCAGTTTTATTGTAATTGGAATAGTGACAGTGGGTAGAAGTGAATTGTATGGCGGGAAATTTCCTCTCCCAGTGCTACCTCACGGTGATTACAGAGCATGCTTGGCTTTACATAAAGTCATGACAGATGGAAGGAGGAGTCGGTTAATAGTGGGAGGGGATATCTAAACTGAGCAAGTAAGTCAATAGCGTCTCTCTATACATTGCGAATGTTAACACCAGCTATTTGCTGGCATTAAATATTAACAGGGTTACTCCATAAAAGTTCCTATCGTTAAAAATGGTGCTAATTTTGCCTCAACCAATCAGATGTTAGCTTTCAAATGTAAAATAATATTTGACTGGTTGGGGCAAAATTAGCACCATTTTTAACGTTAAGAACTTTTATTGAACCTCCCTGTATGTCTTATAGAGCCACTAGCGGCTTGGTGCATTAATTGCGGCAATTGTGTGACCCTCTTTTTGCACTCCAATGCAACCACCGGTATTGCCACCTTAAAGTTGTCTTACATCTTGGTGCATTACCACAAAGGGGTTAGCACGGATTTAAGACAGGAATAGCCAATGGCACCTTTCTTAACATCGTCCCTATTGTCTATATTAAGATGGTCTTTGCCTGGTGGGGACAGTTGGTCTATGAGGTTCTCTCTTTATCTGATATGTTGTAACTTCCGTTATTAGGAAAATGTAACTAACTATAAATATAACAAAGTGACAAATAACAAGTTTATAAAGAAGAATTAGAACCTTCCCACCCTCCGATGACAGGAAGTCACAGCAATTCCATTTCATTTCTTCTTTTATTAAATTCAGACAGTTATTTCCATGTGCTGGTTGCAAACACCATGGCAGCTCCCGTACGGATGGTTTCTTTACTCTGTAAGTACAATTCTATTTCTATAGTAACTAGCAACCCCAGATTCTTTAAAGAATTGTTCCTCCTTCATTTAAAGACCTCTTCCCTCTTTCCCTTCTCCTCTCTTTTCCTTCTCTCCCCTCCTTCTTTCTCTCTCTCTCCCCCTTCACTTTCTCTTTCTCTCCCTCCTCTCTTACGCTTTGTCTTTTACCCCCACCTGGAAACGGCATTGAAGTCTCTCGCATGCGTATCCCACACGCGAGAGACTTCATGGTGTCGGCTTCTCAGAAGTGGGAGGAGGAATTGATGACTCTGCGCTCAAGCTTCTGCGTCCGTGATCCATTTTATTTACAACTCTCGGTTAGTATATAGGATATCTCCATATATTGCTATCTATTTATCCTGTACAGTGAATTTCTATCTTGTACATAGGCACCAAGACCTGCCATATAAACTTGAGTATAAGCCGAGGTTTTTATTTTTTAAAATGACCCAGAGTAGCTAATCTCACCTTATACTCGGGTCACGGGCATTACTTACCTTACATGCGGCACACTGGAGCTGTCAGGAATGTGAGCGGGCACGAAGGCGCTGGAGCGTCGTAACGTAAGTTATGTGCCTCCTCTCAGCCCTCACCGGACATACCATAATGGAGGAGCAAGGTAGGACTGACTCTCCTGTCAGTGGAACTGGTAAGACTTAGTGCCTCTTTTCTTTTTCAATTTTTGTGGTACATCACTTATTCTTACATTATCAACTCTACAATTCTGCTTAAACCAATTTTTTCAATCTAATATTCCGTACAAACTTAAAGAAATCCACCTGGAATTCAAAAAGTCCTATGTGGGAATAAAGGTCGGACCCTTATTAATAACATGCTCTTCCATGGGGGTAAGTATTTTACTTGATATGTTAAATACTAGTTCAGTGTGTTCCTTATTCCCACTTCCTTGGTCTATGTCTATATCTCTGTGGTCCTCCAATCCTGCTCCTCTCCCTTCTCCCACCTCACAACCTGTCCCAGTGCTGCCCACCCCACATATACTGTCCCCTCTCCTTCCAGCCACGGCTTGAGTTCCCATGCTATCTTCAGCGCTACCCGAGTCACAGGAGGATGTGGCATTGCTTGCAGGTCCATACTGTTCATTTCCCCGCCTCTGCCTCCTCCTTTCTGCCGGCCAGCTATACACTCGGTTGAATTGATAATCTAAGATGTACTTTCTGAGCTTGCTCCGTATCAGGTCAGCTTTCAGTTCGGAGGTTTCGTTCTGTAGTTCAGCCAGCACCTTCTCAGGCTGTGTTTTGTTCATTTTTTCTTTTAATAAATTTATGTTCATATCAATCTCCTGTTGTTCTTCCTTTAAGGCTAATTCCTTGGATGGTGAGCTGCATCAGGTCCAGGGAGCATCTGTTTAAAATAGCTTGCCACTTGGCTACAAACTGCTTGTTTATAGGCCTCTCAGTATTCGGGAGACATTTATATATTCCGACAGTGTAGAGACATGTAGTGATAGGCTTACATCCTTCTTATAAAGATTTTCCAGTTTATTTATGACTTCATCTTGGCTGTTTACTGTATCCATCTGGATCTGTGACAGTGATTGTCCAACAGCAGCTAATATCTCCTGTTTTTCAGTTTAATGTAGTAGGTAGGGACTCTCAATACCTATAGCACCAAATCCCGGTAGGCTACACTTACTGGTCTCCTCCAAGCCAGATGAAACTCTTCAGGTAAATAAAAGTAGTAGTGTAGACTCCAAGCTGTGAATAATAGTAAACATTATTCAAGAAACATGTGTGTTACATGTGTGCTACATGTTTCGGACTAACGTCCTTTTTCAGTTTGTGAGAACGAAAATGTGTCTTCAATTTTGTCCATAATGGTAAATAGTGATGCAGGGTACCAACCAGGTGTCCAACTCCTCCCTGGCCACCTTACTGCCAGTATTCACATCCAGTATTTAAGAAAATGAGGGCTGTCCAGTCCTTTAGTATTCAAATCAGGGTGCTCCCATTTATAAGTGCAGACACAAAAACAACACAGGGCTTTGTCGAGTGTTACAATCCAGTGAATCTCACTCCTTATGTACCGAAAGTACATAGTGACACCTAGTGGTCATAATACATTCATAGATTAACACATAAAAATAGCTCCCACCGGTGGTAGCTTCCCAGTGTTGCAAGTTCTTTATCCTGACCCTGGAAACTTTACAGTGAGTTTCCCTTTACATGGAGACTGGAATATATTAATTGGATCTGACACAGCTTTAGTTATGTAACTTGGACAATGAACATTAATATCTCCATAAATATGCTGGGAAATGTTCCTACCACTTATCTGAACCGTGGAAGTCACTAATATAAAATGTCTTCAATCCAATGTTCTATGTAGGGGAACTGTCCTAATACAGAGATCTAATATCTGATAGGGTCACCTGACAGTAAGGTGAGTAGGATATAGAGAATGGCCCAGTTGTCAGAGTTAGTAGGTTTTTACCCATCAACTGCTACACTGAAGGCTCCACCATTTCTTAGACTCAGGCGAGCACACGCGTTTCATGTCCTACTACAAAAAATGTTGTTTGAATGTGCCTGAAAACAGAACAAATCGCAAATCGATTCTCACGCACTAACGTAACGTAGCACAGCAATGTGGCCCTTACTGCGAGTAGGAGGATATTATTAATGACATTGACCTGTATAATGTATAAATAATAGAGCAGGGTTTATTATTTTATTACTATGATTGGAAGTTTATCCTACATGATAACCCAGACAGTAACTGTTTGTAACATTCACTATCACACTCATTATGGTTTCCATATAGATCTATATATATATATTGTGTGTCTGTGGGAGCTGCAGTCAGACCTGAGATTTCATTGGCCCCAAACTGGATCCCGATACTCACCAATGAATCTGTGACTTTGACCTGTAATGTGGATCCTCCTTATAACCGGACACAGAGATATTACTGGTACAGAGATGGGGAATCAATAGATGGAGATCAGAAGAACCTTCTCATCCGAGGAGCTAACGAAACGCACAGTGGGAATTACCAGTGTTGGACCAGTGATACTGAAAGAAGTGACCCTGTTAGACTGGATGTAATAGATGGTGAGTACAATGTGGGTTGTGGACAAGGTTCTATCCAAACTATGGGGTTGGATCTACTAGGAGACAGGGACTCACCCTTGTATTTCAATCCACACTCAGTGGCTCAGTGGTTAGCACTGGTTCCTTGCAGCGCTGTAGTCCTGAGTTCGATTCCACACTTGGACACATCTGCAAGGAGTTTGTATGTTCTCCCCGTGCTTGCGTGGGTTTCCTCCGGGCACTCCGGTTTCCCCCACAATCATAAAGACATACTGATAGGTTATTTGTGTACAAAAAGTGATTAGATTGTAAGCTCTTCGGGGCAGGGCCTGGTGTGAATGTATACATGTAATTTTAAAGCGCTACGGTAGATGTTGGCGCCATATAAATCCATAATAATAATAATAAATTTACTATTGCTCACAAGAATTCCAAAATACAATTTGAATGTATTATTAACATATAAAAATGCATCAATATAAATAAGTTAATCATTACATAACATTATTGTTACCATGGAAACCATCCCCTGCCTGGAAGGAGCAGTTTGAGAGGTATGACATCACAGTGAGACACATCGCTTCCTGTTTGTACCTACTCTGAGTGGTGATCCATCCACTCCCTGATATACATACACTAGGTGGTCCAGGTGTATAATAAGAAATAAAGAAGCCTGATTTAAAATCTAAAATGCAAATTACACACACACACCCCCCCCCCCTTCTACTCCAGAACTCCAGAATATCAGGGAACGTATTACATGTATAAGTCTGGCAACTATGGGGCATATTTATAAACAAAAAATTACCTTTTTGGTAATTGCACCAAGTACAAGGTTGCGGCGAAGAGAGTTAAAATCCCAACGTATGGAGCAGGGGGCTGGGAGGGGCTGCTGGGAAAGCATCCCGCTGCGGGTGGTCGCTTCCACCGCCACAGGGGGCGGGCAGGGTGTACACCCACCCCGCCCTCAACTCCCGCAGCAGAGAGCACTGAGGGAGCACTAAGAAGTGCCCTTGCGGCCCTGACAAGGGCCCTTTGGGGCTTAAGGGGTCCCGCAGCTCGAACCGGGACACCCCTCCCCGGCCCTTGTAAGGGCCCTCTTTCTTCCATCGAGTGACACCAACTCTGCTGAAGTCGCTAACACCAGGCAATGCCCCTGCAGCCGCCATGGGCACGTCCGATGCGAGCGGCTTCAACAAAGCCGATGTTGCTAGCGTCTTGATCCAATGTCTTTTCTTCACAGCCTATGCTGAAGTCGCCAATGGCAGGCGAGGTCACTGCGGCTGCCAGTGACCCCGCTGGCACCACCGGCTTCAACGGGGCAGATGTTGCTGGGCCTCTTCTGTATTCCTTCTTCTTTCTTCTGCCATCAACTGCGATGACTTCTGAGCCTTTGTAGCTCTTTATATAGGTTTGCTGAAGGAACAAATCAAATTCTAATTAGTCAATTTCTGAAATATCAGGGGGAGGAGGGTCCGTAATGGCCCTAATAAGGGCTGGTTTGAGCTGCGGGACCCCCTAAGCCTCAAAAGGCACTTCTCACTGCCCCCGTTGGAGGGTTGGCGAGGGCGGGGTGGGCGTGCCTCTCGTGGTAGCTTGGGCGTACACCTCCGTCCCGATTCCCGGCGATCTCAGACATTTTCGGCAACTCACAGTTGCCGAATTGAAACGGCCGAAATGAACGCCAAAGCACAGTCACCGCTGCTTTATAAATAGAAGCGAGCGGTAACTGATGCGATGTTAATGAGGCATTAACTTTTCGACGCCGTGTTTTCACCTTTTTATAAATCATGTTAATAGAGATTTTGGCGAAAATGGTTGGAAACCCGGCGGTGTAAAGTTAATGGGCATTTATAAATACGCCCCTATGTTTTCATTTATCTTTCTTCTCTTTCAGATTGGATTATCCTGCAAGCGCCCCCTACTGTCCATGAAGGGGATTCACTGTCTCTCAGATGTCACAGTCGTACTGGATATTATGGGGGAAATGTTACATTTTATATTCCAATCAATAATAAGGAACAAGTCATTGGCTCAGTTTTACATCTGGGAACGGTAACTAATTCCATGGCAGGTTTATACCGTTGTGGAAAGGAACTGACAGGAGCTGAATTCCGTGCTGTTTACTATGCTGAAAAATCTATTTCAGTCTCAGGTAAGAACCAATCACCCTGGTAATCCATCCAGATCTGCAGCTCGCTGTAACAGGGTTAAAGTCACAGTAACAGATTCACTCACGATTGCTGAATCAGCTGTGTGAGTATCACAGGAGACACCCACACGTTACTTACATAGAATCTCCCTAAAATGTGATATGTCATCCACATGGTGAGACTTTACTAATTTCCCAACTACCATTCCCAGCTTAAAACCCACAATTACTGCTGATTAAACAATAACAGACCAGACAGTGGGTCTGGGAGGATATTAAATAGTCCCACCTCCCCATTCCTGTCCCTGACTCCCCAGTCCCATTATTGACAGGTATACAATGACACACTACTGTGTCCCCTATTGTACAATTCTGTGAGTGCTTACCGTATGGTTTCCATGTAGATTAATATATATATATTGTATATTGTGTGTCTATAGGAGCCGCAGTCAGACCTGGGATTTCATTGGCCCCAAACTGGACCCCGATACTCACTGGTGACTCAGTAACTCTGACCTGTAATGTGGACCCTCCTAATCCCCAGACTATACAGAGATATTACTGGTACAGAGATGGGGATCAGATACCTGGAGACCAGAAGAATCTCACTGTCTATCCTGCTACATTGTCACAAAGGGGGGGTTACCGGTGTAAGGTCGGTGACAGTGACATAAGTGACCCTGTCACATTGGATGTTAGAGAAGGTGAGTTAATCAGACAAGGTTCTGTGCTATTAAAGGGCATGTCCAACCCAAAAATGAACATTTAGGATAAGGTAGGTTCCTACTGCCTACCCCCAACCGCCAATATATTTCATCAAACAATGCTTAGACTGATACTTACAGCCCTTACATTCCCGCGGCGTCTCCTCCCTGCTCCCTTTTTGGAGGAAGTCGCAAACAGGGGCCGGACCGGCAGCCCGCGCCTGTGGCCCACAGATATGGCTGCTTTCAATGGAGACGCCGCGGGAGAAAAGGGGCTGTAAGTATTGATCTAAACATTTTTTTAAAATAAATATTTCAGTGGTTGGGGTCGGACAGGGATACTTACCTTATCCCCTGCCCATGCCTCAGTCCTTGTTGAGGTTAGTATAGAAACAGGCACCGTATGAATGACTGACAGCTCCTACTCTTCACTTTCCTGGACTTTGGACAAGCACTGCAGGAGAACCATTTGGAGCAGAGATGTAAGGTAGATTTAAAACTACACAGTGGGCCAGTAGTGGGTTCAATTTTAGTTTTGGGGGGTGGACATGCCCTTTAACCCATGGAATATAGAATGGACCATCATGCACTGGGATTCATGTAAAATGTTTACTGGGGAAATAAGTTAATTACACTAACCCTATAATAATTACCCTTGTAAAGGGGCCACAGAGTCCGACTTGTTCAGGGACGTTCACAATCATTTAACACTGTTTGTTCTATTATAGGTTCGATTCTCCTACAGTCGCCCCCTATTGTCCGTGAAGGGGAATTCCTGTCCCTCAGGTGTCACAGCCATCGAGACTATAATGGAATAAACACCGTATTTTATAGGATAATAACACTGCACCCAGATACAGAATCTATATTACATTTAGGAACAGTGACCATTTCTACATCCGGTACATACAGATGTGAGAAAGACATAATTACAGACTCTAGTCCCACACGTTATATTATTACAGAATCTGTCTCAGTGTCAGGTAAGAGCCAATTGGATCTAATGTCTCATTCAGTGCGATATCTTAGTAAATGTGTATTACATGTGTTAGTCACACGGGAATGGGATCATCTCTGTAACAATTAACGTTTAATTATAATTCCATGTTATTGCCACACTATAAGGACAATCTATATGGCAACTACAAACCTATAACCAAGTAAAACTGCACAGGGTGACACATGGGAGCAAGGAGAGCCAAAGGCTAAAACCATAAGAAAAACACTGACATGTGGTGGAAAGGACCCATGTTTATTCAATAGTCTGACATTAACCACATATTACCAGAGCAGGATTATCCATTAAGGCTACTTAGGCAGATGCCTAGGGCCCAATAACCACCAGGGGCCCTGTTTCAGAACTACATCCCATACAATGCAAGAACAAGGGCCCCCCAAACATCAGCCCTGCCCTTGGCCCAATTTGATCTTAATCCATCTCTGCATATTACTCACTTTATAACTTGTACCAGTATCATTTAGATTAACATTATCCTAACCATACCGAACCGTATAACTAAACCCTCTACATCTCTAGGAGATCTCCTGGGTATAAAGGGTAGTGTTCTGAGGGTATGATTTCTGAAACATAACAAGTAGTAATGAGATAGTAATAACTTACAACATCAATCGTGTTGGCAGACAGTGAATTAATCACAATGACTTGTTGAAGTTTAATCCAAAAAACTGAAAAGTTCTTATTACAGTGAACATCCAGATAGGGCAAAAGAAGATACTCGGGTCCACTACAGCAATAAACATATGGCCAAGGAGTCTGGACCTTAGCTAACATGTGGGAGGAGTCAAAGGATAGGTTCACTCAGCAAATAATCCTATCCTTTTTTTTTGCAATGATTGATGAACAGGAGGTAAAGGAGCTATGGTTTCCATTCCATTGTTTAATTAATCTAACAGGACCTGGGAACAAAAATACAGAACTTATCCATGAGCAAGATCCACCAAAGTCTCCTCTGACAGGTCCCGACTGTCTCCGGCTTAACTTGACTATAGCGCGCATGCACTCTAATGTGGCTTCCCAACCAAATCAGCACTTTATACATTTACTGGTATTCATTTATTTCGTATCTGGTACGTCCAGGGATCCTTATCAATTGTCATTTGAAGTCAGAAAAAAAAGTTATGGGGGTCTGATTCCGTTATGGCACATAAGTAAGAATTCTAACATTGCACCCAGAACTGCCAATGCTTTATATAAACAGTGTAGAGAATGTGCTTGTGAAGGTTCTCATCCATCCAGGTCATGGTATATCTGTTGTATTCAATTAGATCAACTGGACTTGAAGTTTAGTTCTTGAAGACGTTTCTCTAGTCATCCGACTGGCTTTCTCAATTCAGAATGACTTGTACAAGAATCTGTGGCAATTATGTACCCTGGAAAATCCCAATTAGCATATCACAGCCAGGTGTTAAGGGTGTGATTGGATAGTGGCTAAGAGGTGTTATAGGAACGCCCAGAGTAAGGTGTTAAAACAGCATTGTACATGGCAGACATATTGGCGAAGGAACGTGACTGGTTCAAGAGAGGTGTTAAGGAGGCCATTTATGTGAAAATAAAGAAACCAAGCCTAAATAGAGGTGGGGGGGTTCGACACCAACTGTCTGCCATGTACAATGCTGTTTTGACACCTTACTCTGGGCGTTCCTATAACACCTCTTAGCCACTATCTAATCACACCTTTAACACCTGGCTGTGATATGCTAATTGGGATTTTCCAGGGTACATAATTGCCACAGATTCTTGTACAAGTCATTCTGAATTGAGAAAGCCAGTCGGATGACTAGTGAAACGTCTTCAAGAACTACATTTCAAGTCCAGTTGATCTAATTGAATACAACAGATATAGTGTAGAGAATGGATTTTTTTTTTGAATAAAGACTTTTTCCTGCCAATCCGTCTATAGGAAGTAACTTAAATGTTATGGGCATGTCCAGCCTATAATAATCTTTCAGTAGTCTAGTAGAGGACCCCCCCCAACCCCATTTCCCCATTATTTAGAAATATCAAAGATTCCTCTGAATAGACTTGATCCGGTCCTTCACCGCTCAGCACTGATCTGATTCCTGGTCGCGACTTTCATTCAAGGCGCAACGTGACTCCCAATCGTCTGGCAGCCATGACCAGTAAGTAGAGCGGCTGTCAGCCCAGAACTTCTCTGCTCCTGTTTTTGCTCAAAATAGGAAGAGGGAGCAGTGCACAGACGCCAAGGACTGGGTCAGGTCCTTTAGGGGCATCTTTGACAATTATAAATAATGCAAAAATAGGGTTTGGGGGGGGGGGGTCTTCTACCCGAATATAAAAAGATTATTTTAGACTGGACATGCCTTTTAAATTCCATCAATTCCATTTCTAGATCTGTTCACTGTCCCGCTAATAAAGGTAAATCCTGACCTAATGGAAGGAGATCACATGACCATAACATGTGACACAAAGCCCAGCCCCCGCAGAGCGACTACAGAGCTGCAGTTTGGATTCTATAGAAATGGGATCAATGTGCAGGGATTCAATTCATCCAACCAATACCGAGTTCCCTCAGCTCAACTGGAGGATTCTGGGAATTATACCTGTGAGGTACAGACTGTAACCGGCAGTGTGAGGAAGAGGAGCAGTGAGATATACATACAAATTCCTGGTAAGTATAGACGGAAAAAAACACGTACCTGCATTATAATTGTATTAAAGGAATAGTTCACTGGAAAAGTGAACTATTCCTTTAAAGGGTATGTACACGGTATATTTAACTTAATGTTATTTAATAGCTGTGGCTTTAAATGTTAAGTTTTTTTTTTTTTTCTGTTCTAGCATCCTCCCATACCCTACCTACTGCAGGAAAGTTGCTGGCTTCCTCCTCCTGTATGCTCTCGTTTTTATCTCTGCCCCCACGGGTCTTGGCAAATCCTTTTGTCATGTGCATTGACATCAGTGAGCACGAGATGTGACGCCAATGTACGCTAACCGCTAACGTGCACACGTGACATCATTGCGGCGCAACCAGACACAGCTTGGCCTGATAACTTAACATGCGCGCATTCGCGCATTGAAGTCACCATGACGCTAGCGTGCATTGACGTCAGTGAGCACGCTAACGTCACACACGTGCTCTGCAGCCAGGAACAGTATTGTCCGACAGAAGGATTTGCCAAGACTCGTAGGGTCGGAGATAAAAACGAGAGCATACAGGAGGAGGTAGCCAGCAACTTTCCTGCAGTAGGTAGGGTATGGGAGGATGCTAGAACAGAAAACAATAAAACACTTAACATTTAAAGCCACAGCTATCCAATAACATTACAGTAAGTTATATTTACAGTGTACATACCCTTTAATGCATTGATTGAAGACTGGGAGGTTAAGGCTTTCCGTTCTATAATCAATGCCTGTGGAGCCAGGAACGAAGATAGCAGAATCTTACCGTTAAAGCTATTCTTCGCTGTCACACAGAAATTCCTGACCACTTCTGATTACCGAAAACGCGCATTGAATTTGGTGGAAAGTATCCATGTTTATTCAGTGGTCTGACATTAACCACATATTACTCACTTTATAACTTGCACCAATATCATTCAGATTACCGTATATACTCGAGTATAAACCGAGATTTTCAGGCTAAAAAAATAGCCTGAAAATCGAGTCTCAGTTTATACTCGAGCTCCACATCCTCTGCTGACTGACGTCACTACTCGGCACCCAGAAATGAGGCCGGCGCTGAGAAGTGACGTGAGCCAGCAGAGGAATGTGGAGCATGGGGTCGCCAGAGTAGAGAAGAGTATCCAGAGCAGCCTGCAGGGGAACATGTGGAGCAGGTAGGAGGAGGCAACTGGGACTTTCAGAAGGAATGGGGGGGGGAGTAGAGTAATTCCTGAAGTGGCAATTCCTTGCCACTGCAGATGTTTGGAAACTACAACTTCCAGCAAATAAAGCATGCTGGGAGTTGTAGTTTCCAAACATCTGGAGTGCCAAGGAATGAGGCTTTAGTTACCTTTTAAATGGACATAAGAATTCCCATACAGTAATAGCCAAATCCAGTATTTCTATTACTGTATGGGACTACTGTATGCGACGTCTGATGTTCATTTAAAGGGCAACTAAAACCTAAAAACAATACAGAATCAGTAGGAGGATGATATGTATTGCTGCCTTTTGATTCTGTATTGTTTCGAGGCTTTAGTTGCCCTTTAAATGGACAGCAGCATTCCCATACAGTAATATCCATACTGGATCTAGACATACATCCATCTAGTCCAACCTTTATACCCTACCCATAATGTCTGTATAACAGTTACATAGTAACATAGTATTGGAGGTTGTATAAAGACATACCTCTTATTAGTTTGACCTCTACACCCTACCTATAATGTCATTAAAAATAATGCATAAATTACCAGAATATAAAAAGATTATTTTAGACTGGACATGCCTTTTAAATTCCATCAATTCCATTTCTAGATCTGTTCACTGTCCCGCTAATAAAGGTAAATCCTGATCTAATGCAAGGAGATCACATGACCATAACATGTGACACAAAGCCCAGCCCCCGCAGAGCGACTACAGAGCTGCAGTTTGGATTCTACAGAAATGGGATCAATGTGCAGGGATTCAATTCATCCAACCAATACCGAGTTCTCTCAGCTCAACTGGAGGATTCTGGGAATTATACCTGTGAGGTACAAACTGTAACCGGCAGTGTGAGGAAGAGGAGCAGTGAGATATACATACAAATTCATGGTGAGTATAGAAGGAATGTTTTTTCCTTTTATTTGTGTTTACTAAAGGACCATTATACTACAGAGTGTAATTTTTTTTAAAAAACACGTACCTGCGTTATAATTGTATGAAATACAAGGAAGGAATAGTTCACGGGAAAAGTAAATTATTCCTTTAAATGGTATGTACAGTGTAAATGGTATGTACACTGTAAATGGTATGTACGCTGTAAATGGTATGTACACTGTAAATGGTGCCCCCCCGGGCGACTACCAGAGCTGCAGTTGGGTTTGCTATAGAATGGGACCAATTGCAGGATTCAATTCATCATCCAACCAATACCGCGTTCCCCTCAGCTCACTGGCAGGATTCTGGGATTATACTGTTAGGGTACGACTGTACCGGCATGTAGGAAGAGGAGCGATTGACTGTACAGATACAGGGTGAGAATGTAATTCACTTTTTATTTAAAATGAAACTACTTCTGGTAGTATAGGTGGCAGTTAATATCTGGTTGACTTTTTTTTGGGCAAATAGATCAATTAAACTAGGATGGGGGGCAATGTTCGTAACGTATGGGCAACTCCCTCCTCGGAGCGCCCTCACTAAAGAGGGAAAGGGTGAAGTACATTACAGAAGAAAAAAAACTGGAACCATTCTGCCGCTAAAATATTCAGTGGTCAGTGCCGGCATTTACTTTTCACAGCATATACAACATCCATATACATCATAGACACTTCATAGACCATCATATAAACTCATATACACATCATAGACACAATCATAGCACATCATTAGACATCATTGACCCAGTCATAGACACATCATATACACAACACATACACATCACATACCACTCACTATAACCAACACATACACAGTCAAGAGACACAGCACAGACACAGCACGACACAGCACAAACATAGCAAATATCCACATCATACACAGCTATAACAAGCATATACACGCATATGACATTATAACCAGCATATACACAGCATATACACATCATATACACCAGCATATACACATCATATACACAGTACATATACACAGCCATACACACTAACGCTCATATACCCAGCATATACACAGCATATACACACCAATACCAGCATATACACAGCAATATAAATACACTCCATATACAACCAATACCCATCATACTACACATACATCCCATATACACAACTTATACACACCATATACACATCAATAGACACAGCATATAGACATCATGGACACATATCATAGACAACCCATATACACGCATATACAACATCTAGCACATCATATACACATCATATACCATCATATACCCGCACTATACACATCTATACACAAAGCATATACACCTCATATACACATCATATACACATCATACCTAGCAATACACTCATACACCAGTATATACACAGCTATACCTAGCACTAATACACATATCATATCACATTCAGAACCCAGCCATATACAGACAATCAAACACATCATAGACCACAATAACTCATGACACATCATAGACACATCTCATATGACACATCATAACACACAATGACACATCATAACACATCATATACCGCATATACACATCTAGACACATATAGCCACATCTACACACATCGAATAGCAACAACAGTCATAGACACATCATCGCCAACAAATATACTCATGACACATCATAGACACAATCATAGACACATCATATCACATCGTAGACCCACGCATATACACAGCATATACAACATCATATACACAGCATTATACACAGCATATACACATCCTAGACACATCATATACACATCCATGTACAACTTCATATACACACCTATACACATCACTTCCCATTATATACAACAGCATATAACAACATATACCCATATACACAGCATATACACACCATATACAACATCATACACAGCATAGAAGGAGCATCACGGCCTAGCAAATTTACTGTAGTGCTGATAAGCCCCAATAAAGACGCCTCGGGACTTTATCGGTACTGTATGTACCAGCTTGTGTCAGGGGGTCTGGTATAAAATGAGATATTTGTGGTTTTGAGAATTTGGTCTGATTAATTCGTACTGACATTTGTAATTAGAAACATAGTGACACATAAAGTTTAGATCATCTTTATATAGTTTTCATCTCCATTCTAAACCTCTCCTTTGGGATCTAATATTTCCCGAGCACTGTGTCTCATAGTAAATGTTAGATTTTACGTCAATCTCTCTACTAGAGCTTTTCACTGTCCCCACTAATAAACCGTAAAACCTGTATTTACATGGAAGGATGCACATGACCACATAGAACATGTCACAAAGCCCGCCCCCGGGAGCGACTACAGAGCTGCAGTTTGGTTTCAAATAAAATGGGACCATGTGCAGATTCAATTCATCCAAACCAATCACCGAGTTCCCTCAGCTCAACTGGAGGATTCATGGGGAATTGATACCTTGTGGTCGACTGTAACCGCAGTTGAGGAAGAGGACGATTGCACGTGTACAATACAGGTGAGAATGTAATTCCTTTTTATTTAAAAATGAACTACTTCTGGTATTTATAGGTGGATGTAATATTCCTGGTTGACTTTTTTTTGGCAAAATAGATCAATTACTAAGTGATGGGGCATGTTCGTAAACGTAGGGCACACCTCCTCGGCCGCCTCACCTAAAGAGGAATGGTGCAAGTACATTACAGAAAGAAAAAACAAACTGGACCATCTCCGCTAAAATATTCACGTGTCATTTGCGTCATTTAACTATTACCTTGTTTACTCATTGGCGGCCATGCTCCGCTCCAGCTCCAGCATTGGTATTCAGTGATTGTGGGTGTGATGCAAGCAAACGCATTTCCCTTTCCTCTTTAAAACCCTGACCTGTCGGCGATCCTGCATCTTAGATGGAACCACAATTTCCTGAATATCAGTGAAGGTTCTTATGTCCTGAGCCCCCACCACAGACCTGTAATCTGTCAGTTGACATATCATGCCAGTGTTGTCCCCAACAATGTCCAATCAATGGCCATACATGTGGATTGTAGCTGAAATAGCTGTTTCATCATTGTAGTGTGATGGCCGCTTTGTCCGGCACATATAGCACATGGCTTCAAAGAGGTGTCCTGATAATAGAACACTGACTTTATCTGGATTTACACACAAATATTGAAAATCATTTTACAACTTTTATCTTCTGAGTGATTCCTGTCGCAAATCTCTCTGGTGGGTGGTTAAAACATAATCTTATTCATTAGAGATTAATGATACCGTATACATATAATCATGGCTTAATTTTAACTACACACCGAAGGTTCCTGTGTATGTGCGTTTAATATCTGTAGATATTCTTTAAATAGGTCATACACTATTGGGACTATTGAGAAATACATTACACAGAGCTGTGCTAAGAGCAGATCACTTTCATTCTCCTCCCCCTGCAGCTCTGTACTATGTTTATTTCTATAAGTGAACTATTAAGTTGTGAGATTGAGAAATACATTACACAGGAGCTGTGCTAAGGCAGGGTCACTTCATTATCCTCCCCCTGCGGTCTGTACTATGTTATTTCTATAATGTAACTATTAAAAGTTGTGATATTGAGAAATACATTACACGAGCTGTGCTAAGATCAGGGTCACTTCATTATCCTCCTCCTGCAGCTCTGTACTATGATTTCTATAAGTGTAACTATTAAAGTTGTGATATTAGAAATACATTACACAGAGCTGTGCTAAGATCAGGGCACTTCATTATCCTCCTCCTGCAGCTCTGTACTATGTTTTTCGATAAGTGTAACTATTAAAGTTGTGATATTGAGAAATACATTGCACAGAGCTATGCTAAGATCAGAGATCACTTCATTATCCTCCCCCTGCAACTCTGTACTATGTTTTTTCATAGTGTAACTATTAAAGTTGTGATATTGAGAATACTACAATCACAAGCTGTGCTAATTCAGATCACTTCATTATCCTCCTCCTGCAGCTACTGTACTATGTTTTTCTATAAGTTCGCCGTCTGCGACGAGGTAAATCCGCCGCCAGATCCGGGTTCGGATTCCCGCGAACTGGGGCCATCACTACTTATCGGCCCTGATGCAAAATTTAGGCATGGCCCCCCAACACCCACCGCAAACACAAAGCGGCACCACAATCCAATAATCATTGGTAAATGCTTTGTATATAACACTGGTAAAATAGACTGGTTAGATGCTCGGCATATAAACTCGGTTGGGAAACGGCACTGCATACGCCAGGCACTGGTTAAATGCTTGGCACACAAACAATGGTAAAATTGCTTTGTATAAGACATTTGGTAAAACAGTTGGCACACACTGGTAGTTTTTAGAAACTTGCACAAAATGGGGCCCCTTCTTGGCCAAGGGCCCTGGTGCGGTCGCATCCCCTGCACCCCTGGTAGCTACGCCCCTGAAAAAAAACACCTTTTGTTCACCATTTAAGTGATAAAGTGCTCAGGTCAAAGTGCTCATTGATTTTTAAACACTGTGAAACATAGTGGTAGCCCTTTAAAAGCTGTTTTTACTAAAAGTACGGTGGTTAATGTTTTAGTTTGTCTCTTAACTTATAATAATATAGATAAAGTGCTCAGTGCATTCCAGCCACTTTCAAATCCCAATTATCCCTTTAAAAGCTTTTATCAAAAAAAACATGTTCCTTTTAAAAGACGTGTCAGTAATATTAGTGACTATTTATCACTCCATATTATGGAGATATAACTGGTCACTTTTTCATGAATTACGATATTGTCACTTTATATAAACATTAAGTTATAGGGAACTATAATCACTGAGACACTTTAATATCACCAGTTATATATCTCCATAACAAGGAGTTATAGTCCACTAATTTATTTGTACTGACACCTCTTTTAAAAGGACATTTTTTTTGATAAAGCAAAAGCACATGTGCTTGAGAAGGACCTTTGTCCGACACATGTAAGCACACGTTTTTCCAAATAAATCTTCGTTAGTTCACAGCTAGGATCTGTGCTTTCTGTACCTACGCTGCTACCTATGTGTTTAGAGATGTGACCAGAAAAGTGTAGCCTACTGGCATCATTGCATTAGGATTTGAGCCCCCAACCTATCACAGTTCAATTTAACCTCAGCCCACCACCACAAGGATCTGACATGACTCCCACCAACCCCAACATACCACCCTGACAGTACTATCATCCAAACAACACTGGACCCCTGGTTGCCAGATATTGTAGCACAAGTGCCCACCAATACCAATCCCATCTTTAAATGTGCTGCACTCAGAATTGTATTTACAAATTACTGATATGGTCCATAGAGGTCAAGGGACGGAGGAAGACAACTCATATAGAACCTTAGTATTGCAGTACTTGTTTTTCGTTGAGCTGTAATGTTTGTGTAATGTCAGGTCTTCTAGTCCATTACATTGATGGTTATTAATCAGTAGAGCTAATGGTACCTACTGTAGATAGAGTCTATAACTAACAGGGAGATCAAAAAAGTTCTTACGTTTAAAATGGTGCTAATTTTGCCCCAACCAATCAGATCTTATTTAACATTTGAAAGCTAACATCTGATTGGTTGGGGCAAAATAGCACCATTTTAAACAATAAGAACTTTTATTGAATACCCTGTATGTATAAAATACCATGTCCAATACTCTTTATAGTAATTCAACTTTGTATTCCAGTGAAAACCCTCGAGATCTCTAGAGAACACAGTGAGGCTGGTATTATCCATAATCATATTCATCTGTACGTTATGTTTTCTCGTCATCACATAAACCAGTGATAATCACCAGGACACAGAGAAGGTCAATTCCATCCCTCTATTTAATGATAATACAGAACATATGAACATCACATGAAACGATGAAATGTACTACCTTCTAAGTAGGGATGGCCGGTTCGCGATCCGAACGCCGGATCCACCGCAAACTTATCCCCCGCGAACGGCGGATTTTTCCGGATTTTCCGCCGCGAACTTCCGATTCGCGGATTTTTCACATTTCGAAATTTTTCGAAATTACAAGGATTTCTCTTAATTCCATACTACAATATTTCGAAATTTTCGAAATTATGAGGATTACTTGTATTTTTGAAAATGCATATTTTCGAAAATACATGAAAACTCGTAATTTAGAAAATTAACGAAAATACGAAAATCTCGTTTTTCAAGGTTATTTTTAATTTTAATGGGGTCCGCTCGCGGATTTTCAAATTTTTTTCGAAATATTCGCGGATCCTCAGCGGACCGGATTTTGCGAAGTTCGGACATCTCTACTTCAAAACCTGTATTACCTTAATGATACATTGTATAACAGATAATTATCACCCTAAACCCTCAACATGAACTGTCGAATTTACACTGTTTTGGTTGATTGGTTGCTAATGGCTATTGGGTTGTATTTATAAAGGAATGTTAAAGGTATCAATACATTTGGGTTGCAAGCATACTTTACAACACTGTCATAAAATAACGTTCTGAATGTATATACAGATAGAACCCAGTGTTTTATGACGTGGCATTATTTATTCGATATAATAATCACGTGATAAGGAAACAATATCTTTATTAATCTGATATACCACTATATATAAAATATGACCTATATGATGCCCTAATACACGATAAGCCATATTCCATTAAAAGTGCTAAATGTTCCCCGTTTCCTTAACTGCTGCAGCAAATAAGATGTTATTAAATGTTTTCTTAGATAACCACTAAAAGCTAACATCTGATTGGTTAGGGCAAATTAACAGCTTAGACAAAATGTTGTCCCTCTTATTGAATAAGGTAAATATGTCCTTACCTTCAATGGTTCCAGCGACGTTAGACCAGCTTCTGTACAAAACTGTATGACCCCATGTTATTTTCTTATTGAATGGGCCGAGTGGAAAACGTGGGAATGTCGCATATACATATACAGGAGATTCAATGAAAGTTCTTATTGTTAAAAATGGTGCTAATTTTGCCCCAACCAATCAGATGTTATTTAACATTTGAAAGCTAACATCTAATTGTCAGGGCAAAATTAGCACCATTTTTAACGATAAGAACTTTATTGAATAACCCTGATAATCTATTAAACGTCTTATAAGTTATGTCCAGCTTAGTGCTTTGCCTTTAAATAATTTTCTCAGTAGAGTTAACCATTAGGATTTATTGTGATTGGTTAGAATTCCTTCTAGCACCAATACCAGTACAGACAATAAACAATCCATTATGATCATTAATAGTTTTATAATAAAGATGAAATTCACTCCAAGCTTTGTGTCCTGGAGTTCTTATGCTCAAGTTAATGTAAAGGGGAAACAAATCCACAACCAAGATGGAGGTTTATCTTGCTTTAAAGCAAAAAACGAATTTTTGAACAGTAGAATATCCCATCATTCCTTTTATTTATACTGGACAGCAGACTATCCTACTTACATACCTAATAACTGCAGTTTTATTGTATTGGAATAGTGACAGTGGGTAGAAGTGAATGTATGGCGGGAATTTCCTCTCCCAGTGCTACCTCACGGTGATTACAGAGCATGCTTGGCTTTACATAAAGTCATGACAGATGGAAGGAGGAGTCGGTTAATAGTGGGAGGGATACTAAACTGAGCAGTAAGTCAATAGCGTCTCTCTATACATTGCGAATGTTAACACCAGCTATTTGCTGGCATTAAATTAACAGGGGTTACTCCATAAAAGTTCCTATCGTTAAAATGGTGCTAATTTTGCCTCAACCAATCAGATGTTAGCTTTCAAATGTAAATATATTTGACTGGTTGGGGCAAAATTAGCACCATTTTTTAACGTTAGAAATTTTTATTGAACCTCCCTGTATGTCTTATAGAGCCACACGGCTTGGTGCATTAATTGCGGCAATTGTGTACCCTCTTTTTGCACTCCAATGCAACCACCGGTATTGCCACCTTAAAGTTGTCTTACATCTTGGTGCATTAACCACAAGGGTTAGCCACGGATTTAAGACAGAATAGCCAATGGCACCTTCTTAACATCGTCCCTATTGTCTATATTAAGATGGTCTTTGCCTGGTGGGACAGTTGTCTATGAGGTTCTCTCTTTATCTGATGTATTGTAACTCCTTATTAGAAAATGTAACTAACTATAAATATAACAAAGTGACAAATAACAAGTTTATAAAGAAGAATTAGAACTTCCCCACCTCCCCGATGACAGGAATCACAGCAATTCCATTTCATTTCTTCTTTAATTAAATTCAGACAGTTTTTTCCATGTGCTTGGTTGCAAACACCATGGCGCTCCGTACGGATGGTTTTTCTTACTCTGTAAGTACAATTCTATTTCTATAGTAACTAGCAACCCCAGATTTTTAAGAATTGTTCCTCCTTCATTTAAAGACCTCTTCCCTCTTCCCTCTCCTCTCTTTTCCTTCCTCTCCCCTCCTTCTTTCTCTCTCTCTCTCTCTCCCCCTTCACTTTCTCTTCCTCCTCCTCCTCTCTTATCGCTTTGTCTTTTAAACCCCCACCTGAACGGCATTGAAGTCTCTCGCATCGTATCCCACACGCGAGAGACTTCATGGTGTCGGCTTCTCAGAAGTGGGGAGGAGGAATTGATGACTCTGCGCTCAAGCTTCTGCCGTCCGTGATCCATTTTATTTACAACTCTCGGTTAGTATATAGGATACTCCCATATATGCTATCTATTATCCTGTACAGTGATTTCTATCTTGTACATAGGCACCAAGACCTGCCATATAAACTTGAGTATAAGCCGAGGTTTTTATTTTTTAAAATGACCCAGATAGCTAATCTCACCTTATACTCGGGTCACGGCATTACTTACCTTACATGCGCACACTGGAGCTGTCAGGAATGTGAGCGGCACGAAGGCGCTGGAGCGTCGTAACGTAAGTTATGTGCCTCCTCTCAGCCCTCACCGGACTACCATAATGGAGGAGCAAGGTAGACTGACTCTCCTGTCATGGAACTGGTAAGACTTGTGCCTCTTTTCTTTTTTCATTTTGTGGTACATCACTTATTCTTACATTATCAACTCTACAATTCTGCTTAAACCAATTTTCAATCTAATATTCCGTACAAACTTAAAGAAATCCACCTGGAATTCAAAAAGTCCTATGTGGGATAAAGGTCGGACCCTTATTAATAACATGCCTTCCATGGGGGTAGTATTTACTTGTATGTTAAATACTAGTTCAGTGTGTTCCTTATTCCCACTTCCTTGGTCTTGATTCTATATCTCTGTGGTCCTCCAATCCTGCTCCTCTCCCTTCTCCCACCTCACAACCTGTCCCAGTGCTGCCCACCCACATATACTGTCCCCTCTCCTTCAGCCACGGCTTGAGTTCCCATGCTATCTTCAGCGCTACCCCGAGTCACAGGAGGATGTGGCATTGCTTGCAGGTCCATACTGTTCATTTCCCCGCCTCTGCCTCCTCCTTTCGCGCCAGCTATACACTCGTTGAATTGATAATCTAAGATGTACTTTCTGAGCTTGCTCCGTATCAGGTCGCTTTCATTCGGAGGTTTCGTTCTGTAGTCTCAGCCAGCACCTTCTCAGGCTGTGTTTTGTTCATTTTTTCTTTTAATAAATTATGTTCATATCAATCTCCTGTTGTTCTTCCTTTAAGGCTAATTCCTTGGATGTGAGCTGCATCAGGTCCAGGGAGCATCTGTTTAAAATAGCTTGCCACTTGGCTACAAACTGCTTGTTTATAGGCCTCTCATATTCGGGAGACATTTATATATTCCGACAGTGTAGAGACATTAGTGATAGGCTTACATCTCTTCTTATAAAGATTTTCCAGTTTATTTATGACTTCATCTTGGCTGTTTACGTATCTCTGGATCTGTGACAGTGATTGTCCAACAGCAGCTAATATCTCCTGTTTTCAGTTTAATGTAGTAGGTAGGGACTCTCAATACCTATAGCCCAAATCCCGGTAGGCTACACTTACTGGTCTCCTCCAAGCCAGATGAAACTCTTCAGTGTAAATAAAAGTAGTAGTGTAGACTCCAAGCTGTGAATAATAGTAAACATTATTCAGAAACATGTGTGTTACATGTGTGCTACATGTTTCGGACTAACGTCCTTTTTCAGTTTGAGAACGAAAATGTGTCTTCAATTTTTCCATAATGGTAAATAGTGATGCAGGGTACAACCAGGTGTCCAACTCCTCCCTGGCCACCTTACTGCCAGTATTCACATCCAGTATTTAAGAAAATGAGGCTGTCCAGTCCTTTAGTATTCAAATCAGGTGGCTCCCATTTATAAGTGCAGAACACAAACAACACAGGCTTTGTCGAGTGTTACAATCCAGTGAATCTACTCCTTATGTAACGAAAGTACATAGTGACACCTAGTGGTCATAATACATTCATAGATTAACACATAAAATACTCCCACCGGTGGTAGCTTCCAGTGTTGCAAGTTCTTTATCCTGACCCTGGAAACTTTACAGTGAGTTTCCCTTTAATGGAGACTGGAATATATAATTGGATCTGACAAGCTTTTTATGTAACTTGGACAATGAACATTAATATCTCCATAAATATGCTGGAAATGTTCCTACCACTTACTGAAACCGTGGAAGCACTAATATAAAATGTCTTCATCCATGTTTCTATTTAGGGGAACTGTCCTAATACAGAGATCTAATATCTGATAGGGTCACCTGACAGTAAGGTGGAGTAGGATATAGAAGAATGGCCCAGTTGGTCAGAGTTAGTAGGTTTTTACCCATCAACTGCTACACTGAAGGCTCCACCATTCTTAGACTCAGGCGAGCACACCGCGTTTCATGTCCTACTACAAAAAATGTTGTTGAATGTGCCTGAAAACAGAACAAATCGCAAATCGATTCTCACGCACTAACGTAACGTAGCACAGCAATGTGGCCCTTACTGCGAGTAGGAGGATATTATTAATGACATTGACCTGTATAATGTATAAATAATAGAGCAGGGTTTATATATTTTTTATACTAGGATTGGAAGTTTATCCTACATGATAACCCAGACAGTAACTGTTTGTAACATTCACTATCACCACTCATTATGGTTTCCATATAGATCTATATATATATATTGTGTGTCTGTGTGAGCTGCAGTCAGACCTGAGATTTCATTGGCCCCAAACTGGATCCCGATACTCACCAATGAATCTGTGACTTTGACCTGTAATGTGGATCCTCCTTATAACCGGACACAGAGATATTACTGGTACAGAGATGGGGAATCATAGATGGAGATCAGAAAAACCTTCTCATCCGAGGAGCTAACGAAACGCACAGTGGGAATTACCAGTGTTGGACCATGATACTGAAAGAAGTGACCCGTTAGACTGGATGTAATAGATGGTGAGTACAATGTGGGTTGTGGAACAAGGTTCTATCCAAACTATGGGGTTGGATCTACTAGGAGACAGGGACTCACCCTTGTATTTCAATCCACACTCAGTGGCTCAGTGGTTAGCACTGGTTCCTTGCACGCTGTAGTCCTGAGTTCGATTCCACACTTGGACACATCTGCAGGAGTTTTGTTTTTCTCCCCCCGTGCTTGCGTGGGTTTCCTCCGGCACTCCGGTTTCCCCCACAATCATAAAGACAACTGATAGGTTATTTGTGTACAAAAATGATTAGATTGTAGCTCTTCGGGGCAGGGCCTGGTGTGAATGTAACATGTAATTTTAAACGCTACGGTAGATGTTGGCGCCATATAAATCCATAATAATAATAATAAATTTACTATTGCTCACAAGAATTCCAAAATACAATTTGAATGTATTTAACAATAAAAATGCATCAATATAAATAAGTATCATTACATAACATTATTGTTACCATGGAAACCATCCCCTGCCTGGAAGGACAGTTTGAGAGGTATGACATCACAGTGAGACACAAATCGCTTCCTGTTTGTACCTACTCTGAGTGGTGATCCATCCACTCCCTGATATACATACACTAGGTGGTCCAGGTGTATAATAAGAAATAAGACCTGATTTAAAATCTAAAATGCAAATTACACCACACACCCCCCCCCCCCCTTCTACTCCAGAACTCCAGAATATCAGGGAACGTATTACATGTATAGTCTGGCAACTATGGGGCATATTTATAAACAAAAATACCTTTTTGTAATTGCACCAAGTACAAGTTTGCGCGAAGAGAGTTAAAATCCCAACGTATGGAGCAGGGGCTGGGAGGGGCTTGCTGGAAAGCATCCCGCTGCGGGTGGTCGTTCCCCGCCACAGGGGCGGGCAGGTTGTACACCCACCCCGCCTCAACTCCCGCAGCAGAGCGCACTGAGGGAGCACTAAGATTGCCCTTGCGGCCCTGACAAGGGCCCTTTGGGCTTAAGGGGTCCCGCGCTCGAACCGGGACACCCCTCCCCGGCCCTTGTAAGGGCCCTCTTTCTTCCATCGAGTGACACCAACCTGCTGAAGTCGCTAACACCAGGCAATGCCCCTGCAGCCGCCATGGCACAGTCCGATGCGAGCGGCTTCACAAGCCGATGTTGCTAGCGTCTTGATCCAATGTCTTTTTCTTCACACCTATGCTGAAGTCGCCAATGGCAGGCGAGGTCCCTGCGGCTGCCAGTGACCCCGCTGGCACCACCGGCTTCAACGGGCAGATGTTGCTGGGCCTCTTCTGTATTCCTTCTTCTTCTTCTGCCATCACTGCGTGACTTCTGAGCCTTTGTAGCTCTTTATATAGGTTTGCTGAAGGAACAAATCAAATTCTAATTAGTCAATTTCTGAAATATCAGGGGGGGAGGTCCGTATGGCCCTATAAGGGCTGGTTTGAGCTGCGGGACCCCCTAAGCCTCAAAAGGCACTTCTCACTGCCCCCGTTGGAGGGTTGCGAGGGCGGTGGGCGTGCCTCTCGTGGTAGCTTGGGCGTACACCTCCGTCCCATTCCCGGCGATCTCAGACATTTCGGCAACTCACAGTTGCCGAATTGAAACGCCGAAATAGAACGCCAAGCACAGTCACCGCTGCTTTATAAATAGAAGCGACGGTAACTGATGCGATGTTAATGAGGCTTAACTTTTCGACGCGTGTTTTCACCTTTTTATAAATCATTTTAATAGAGATTTTGGCGAAAATGGTTTGGAAACCCGGCGGTGTAAAGTTAATGGGCATTTATAAATACGCCCCTATGTTTTTTCATTTATCTTTCTTCTCTTTCAGATTGGATTATCCTGCAAGCGCCCCCTACTGTCCATGAAGGGGATTCACTGTCTCTCAGATGTCACAGTCGTACTGGATATTATGGGGAAATGTTACATTTTATATTCCAATCATAATAGGAACAAGTCATTGGCTCAGTTTTACATCTGGGAACGGTAACTAATTCCATGGCAGGTTTATACCGTTGTGGAAAGGAACTGACAGGAGCTGAATCCGTGCTGTTTACTATGCTGAAAAATCTATTTCAGTCTCAGGTAAGAACCAATCACCCTGGTAATCCATCCAGATCTGCAGCTCGCTGTAACAGGGTTAAGTCACAGTAACAGATTCACTCACGATTGCTGAATCGCTGTTGGAGTATCACAGGAGACACCCCCCACGTTACTTACATAGAATCTCCCTAAATGTGATATGTCATCCACATGGTGAGACTTTACTAATTTCCCAACTACCATTCCCAGCTTAAAACCCACAATTACTGCTGATTAAACAATAACAGACCAGACAGTGGGTCTGGGAGGATATTAAATAGTCCCACCTCCCCATTCCTGTCCCTGACTCCCCAGTCCCATTATGACAGGTATCAATGACACACTACTGTGTCCCCTATTGTACAATTCTGTGAGTGCTTACCGTATGGTTTCCCCATGTAGATTAATATATATATATTGTATTGTGTGTGTCTATAGGAGCCGCAGTCAGACCTGGGATTTCATTGGCCCCAAACTGGACCCCGATACTCACTGTGACTCAGTAACTCTGACCTGTAATGTGGACCCTCCTAATCCCCAGACTATCAAGATATTACTGGTACAGAGATGGGATCAGATACCTGGAGACCAGAAGAATCTCACTGTCTATCCTGCTACATTGTCACAAAGGGGGTTACCGGTGTAGGGTCGGTGACAGTGACATAGTGACCCTGTCACATTGGATGTTAGAGAAGGTGAGTATCAACAAGGTTCTGTGCTATTAAAGGGCATTTCCAACCCAAAATGACATTTAGGATAAGGTAGGTTCCTACTGCCTACCCCCAACCGCCAATATATCTCATCAAACATGCTTATGATACTTACAGCCCTTACATTCCCGCGGCGTCCCTCCCTGCTCCCTTTTTGGAGGAAGTCGCAACACAGGCCGGACCGGCAGCCCGCGCCTGTGGCCCACAGATATGGCTGCTTTCAATGAGACGCCGCGGGAGAAAAGGGGCGTAAGTATTGATCTAACATTTTTTTAAAATAAATATTTCAGTGGTTGGGGTCGGACAGGGATACTTACCTTTCCCCTGCCCATGCCTCAGTCCTTGTTGAGGTTAGTATAGAAACAGGCACCGTAATGAATGACTGACAGCTCCTACTCTTCACTTTCCTGGACTTTGGACAAGCACTGCAGGAGAACCATTTGGAGCAGAGATGTAAGGTAGATTTAAAACTACACAGTGGGCCAGTATGGGGTTCAATTTTAGTTTTGGGGGGGTGGACATGCCCTTTAACCCATGAATATAGAATGGACCATCATGCACTGGGATTCAGTAAATGTTTACTGGGGAAATAGTTATAATTACACTAACCCTATATAATTACCCTTGTAAGGGGCCACAGATCCGACTTGTTCAGGGACGTTCACATCATTTAACACTTGTTTTTCTATTATAGGTTCGATTCTCCTACAGTCGCCCCCTATTGTCCGTGAAGGGAATTCCTGTCCCTCAGTGTCACAGCCATCGAGACTATAATGGAAAAAAAACCGTATTTTATAGGATAATAAACACTGCACCCAGATACAGAATCTATATTACATTTAGGAACAGTGACCATTTCTACATCCGTTACATACAGATGTGAGAAAGACATAATTACAGACTCTAGTCCCACACGTTATATTATTACAGAATCTGTCTCAGTGTCAGGTAGAGCCAATTGGATCTAATGTCTCATTCAGTGCGATATCTTAGTAAATGTGTATTCTGTGTTAGTCCACGGGAATGGGATCATCTCTGTAACAATTAACGTTTAATTATAATTCCATGTTATTGCCACATATAAGACAATCTATATGGCAACTACAAACCTATAACCAGTAAAACTGCACAGGGTGACACATGGAGCAAGGAGAGCCAAAGGCTAAAACCATAAAAAAACACTGACATGTGGTGGAAAGGACCCATGTTTATTCAATAGTCTGACATACCACATATTACCAGAGCAGGATTATCCATTAAGCTACTTAGGCAGATGCCTAGGGCCCAATAACCACCAGGGGCCCTGTTTCAGAACTACATCCCATACAATGCAAGAACAAGGGCCCCCCAACAATCAGCCCTGCCCTTGGCCCAATTTGATCTTAATCCTCTCTGCATATATCACTCACTTATAACTTGTACCAGTATCATTTAGATAACATTATCCTAACCATACCGAACCGTATAACTAAACCCTCTACAATCTCTAGGAGATCTCCTGGGTATAAAGGGTAGTGTTCTGAGGGTATGATTCCTGAAACATAACAAGTAGTAATGAGATAGTAAACTTACAACATCAATCGTGTTGGCAGACAGTGAATTAATCACAATGACTTGTTGAAGTTTAATACCAAAAAACTGAAAGGTTCTTATTACAGTGAACATCCAGATAGGGCAAAAGAATATACTCGGGTCCACTACAGCAATAACATATGGCCAAGGAGTCTGGACCTTAGCTAACATGTGGGAGGAGTCAAAGGATAGTTCACTCAGCAAATAATCCTATCCTTTTTTTTTGCAATGATTGATGAACAGAGGTAAAGGAGCTATGGTTTCCATTCCATTGTTTAATTAATCTAACAGGACCTGGAACAAAAATACGAACTTATCCATGAGCAAGATCCACCAAAGTCTCCTCTGACAGGTCCCGACTGTCTCCGGCTTAACTTGACTATAGCGCGCATGCACTCTAATGTGGCTTCCCAACCAAATCAGCACTTTATACATTTACTGGTATTCATTTATTTCGTATCGGTACGTCCAGGGATCCTTATCAATTGTCATTTGAAGTCAGAAAAAAAAGTTATGGGGTCTGATTCCGTTATGGCACATAAGTAGAATTCTAACATTGCACACCAGACTGCCAATGCTTTATATAAACAGTGTAGAGAATGTGCTTGTGAAGGTTCTCATCCATCCAGGTCATGGTATCTGTTGTTATTCAATAGATCAACTGGACTTGAAGTTTAGTTCTTGAAGACGTTTTCTCTAGTCATCCGACTGGCTTTCTCAATTCAGAATGACTTGTACAAGAATCTGTGGCAATTATGTACCCTGGAAAAATCCCAATTAGCATATCACAGCCAGGTGTTAAGGGTGTGATTGGATGTGGCTAAGAGGTGTTATAGGAACGCCCAGAGTAAGGTGTTAAAACAGCATTGTACATGGCAGACATATTGGCGAAGGAACGTGACTGGTTCAAGAGGTGTTAAGGAGGCCATTTATGTGAAAATAAGAAACCAAGCCTAAATAGAGGTGGGGGGGTTCGACACCAACTGTCTGCCATGTACAATGCTGTTTTGACACCTTACTCGGGCGTTCCTATAACACTCATTTTAGCCACTATCTAATCACACCTTAACACCTGGCTGTGATATGCTAATTGGGGATTTTTCCGGGGTACATAATTGCCACAGATTCTTGTACAAGTCTCTGAATTGAGAAAGCCAGTCGGATGACTAGTGAAACGTCTTCAAGAACTACATTTCAAGTCCAGTTGATCTAATTGAATACAACAGATATAGTGTAGAGAATGGATTTTTTTTTTGAATAAGACTTTTTCCTGCCAATCCGTCTATAGGAAGTACACTTAAATGTTATGGGCATGTCCGCCTATAATAATCTTTCAGAGTGCTAGTAGAGGACCCCCCCCAACCCCATTTCCCCATTATTTAGAAATATCAAAGATTCCTCTGAATAGACTTGATCCGGTCCTTCACCCTCAGCACTGATCTGATTCCTGGTCGCGACTTTCATTCAAGGCGCAACGTGACTCCCAATCGTCTGGCAGCCATGACCAGTAGTAGAGCGGCTGTCAGCCCAGAACTTCTCTGCTCCTGTTTTTGCTCAAAATAGGAAAGGGAGCAGTGCACAGACCCCAAGGACTGGGTCAGGTCCTTTAGGGCACTTTTTGACAATTATAAATAATGCAAAATAGGGTTTGGGGGGGGGGGGTCTTCTACCCGAATATAAAAGATTATTTTAGACTGGACATGCCTTTTAAATTCCATCAATTCCATTTCTAGATCTGTTCACTGTCCCGCTAATAAAGGTAAATCCTGACCTAATGGAAGGAGATCACATGACCATAACATGTGACCAAAGCCCAGCCCCCGCAAGCGACTACAGAGCTGCAGTTTGGATTTCTATAGAAAATGGGATCAATGTGCAGGGATTCAATTCATCCAACCAATACCGGTTCCCTCAGCTCAACTGGAGGATTCGGGAATTATACCTGTGAGGTACAGACTGTAACCGGCAGTGTGAGGAAGAGAGCAGTGAGATATACATACAAATTCCTGGTAAGTATAGACGGAAAAAAACACGTACCTGCATTATAATTGTATTAAAGGAATAGTTCACTGGAAAAGTGAACTATTCCTTTAAAGGTATGTACACGGTATATTTAACTTAATGTTATTTAATAGCTGTGGCTTTAAATGTTAAGTTTTTTTTTTTTTCTGTTCAAGCATCCTCCCATACCCTACCTACTGCAGAAAGTTGCTGGCTTCCTCTCCTGTATGCTCTCGTTTTATCTCTGCCCCCACGGTTTTTGGCAAATCCTTTTGTCATGGCATTGACATCAGTGAGCACGAGATGTGACGCCAATGTACGCTAACCTAACCTAACGTGCACACGTGACATCATTGCGGCGCAACCAGCACAGCTTGGCCTGAAACTTAACATGGCGCGCATTCGCGCATTGAAGTCACCATGACGCTAGCGTGCATTGACGTCAGTGAGCACGCTAACGTCACACACTGCTCTGCAGCCAGGAACAGTATTGTCCGACAGAAGGATTTTGCCAAGACTCGTAGGGTCGGAGATAAAAACGAGAGCATACAGGAGGAGTGTCCCAGCAACTTTCCTGCAGTAGGGTAGGGTATGGGAGGATGCTAGAACAGAAAACAATAAAACACTTAACATTTAAAGCCCAGCTATCCAATAACATTACAGTAAGTTATATTTACAGTGTACATACCCTTAAATGCATTGATTGAAGACTGGGAGGTTAAGGCTTTCCGTTCTTAAATCAATGCCTGTGAGCCGGAACGAAGATAGCAAATCTTACCCGTTAAAGCTATTCTTCGCTGTCACACAGAAATTCCTGACCACTTCTGATTACCGAAAACGCGCTTAATTTGGGTGAAAGTATCCATGTTTATTCAGTGGTCTGACATTAACCACATATTACTCACTTTATAACTTGCACCAATATCATTCAGATTACCGTATATACTCGAGTATAAACCGAGATTTTCAGGCTAAAAAATAGCCTGAAAATCGAGTCTCAGTTTATACTCGAGCTCCACATCCTCTGCTGACTGACGTCACTACTCTGCACCCCAGAAATGAGCCGGCGCTGAGAAGTGACGTGGCCAGCAGAGGAATGTGGAGCATGGTCGCCAGAGTAGAGAAGAGTATCCAGAGCAGCCTGCAGGGGAACATGTGGAGCAGGTAGGAGGAGGCAACTGGGACTTTCAGAAGGAATGGGGGGGAGTAGAGTATTCCTGAAGTGGCAATTCCTTGCCACTGCAGATGTTTGAAACTAAACTTCCAGCAATAAAGCATGCTGGGAGTTGTAGTTTCCAACATCTGGAGTGCCAAGGAATGAGGCTTTAGTTACCTTTAAATGGACATAAGAATTCCCATACAGTAATAGCCAAATCCAGTATTTCTATTACTGTATGGGACTACTGTATGCGACGTCTGATGTTCATTTAAAGGGCAACTAAAACCTAAAAACAATACAGAATCAGTAGGAGGATGATATGTATTGCTGCCTTTTGATTCTGTATGTTTCGAGGCTTTAGTTGCCCTTTAAATGGACAGCAGCATTCCCATACAGTAATATCCATACTGGATCTAGACATACATCCATCGATCCAACTTTATACCCTACCCTAATGTCTGTATAACAGTTACATAGTAACATAGTATGGAGGTTGTATAAAGCCATACGTCCATCTAGTCCAACCTTTATACCCTACCCTAATGTCTGTCTAACAGTTACATAGTAACATAGTATTGGGGTTGTATAAAGACATACATCCACTGTCCAAACTTATACCCTACCCATAATGTCTGTCTAGCAGTTACATTGTAAAACATAGTATTGGTGGTTGTATAAGACATACGTCTCTAGTCCAACCTTTATACCCTACCCATAATGTCTGTATAACAGTTACTATAACATAGTATTGGAGGTTGTATAAAGACTATACGTCCATCTAGTCCAACCTTTATACCCTACCCATAATGTCTGTATAACAGTTACATAGTAACATAGTATTGGAGGTTGTATAAAGACATACGTCCATCTAGTCCAACCTTTATACCCTACCCATAATGTCTTGTCTAAAGTTACATAGTAACATAGTATTGGAGGTTGTATAAGACATACATCCATCTAGTCCAAACTTATACCCTACCCATAATGTCTGTCTAGCAGTTACATTGTAACTAGTATTGTGTTTGTTAAAGACATACGTCCACTAGTCCAACCTTTATACCCTACCCATAATGTCTGTATAAAGTTTACATAGTACATAGTATTGGAGGTTGTATAAAGACATACCTCTTATTAGTTTGACCTCTACAACCCTACCTATAATGTCATTAAAATAATGCATAAATTACCAGATATAAAAAATTATTTTAGACGGACATGCCTTTTAAATTCCATCAATTCCATTTCTAGATCTGTTCACTGTCCCGCTAAAAAGGTAAATCCTGATCTAATGCAAGGAGATCACATGACCATAACATGTGACACAAAGCCCAGCCCCCGCAGAGCGACTACAGAGCTGCAGTTTGGATTCTACAGAAATGGGATCAATGTGCAGGGATTCAATTCATCAAAACCAATACCGAGTTCTCTCAGCTCAACTGGAGGATTCTGGGAATTATACCTGTGAGGTACAAACTGTAACCGGCAGTGTGAGGAAGAGGAGCAGTGAGATATACATACAATTCATGGTGAGTATAGAAAATGTTTTTTCCTTTTATTTGTGTTTACTAAAGGACCATTATACTACAGAGTGTAATTTTTTTAAAAAACACGTACCTCGTTAAATTGTATGAAATACAAGGAAGGAATAGTTCACGGGAAAAGTAAATTATTCCTTTATGGTATGTACGCTGTAAATGGTATGGTACGATGTAAATGGTATGTACACTGAAATGGTATGTACGCTGTAAATGGTATGTACGACTGCTGTAAATGGTATGTACGCCTGTAAATGGTATGTACGCTGTAAATGTATGTACGCTGTAAATGGTATGTACGCTGTAAAATTGTATGTACCTGTAAATGGTATGTTTACGCTGTAAATGGTATGTTGCTAGCTTCTAGTCCTGTATGCTTTCGTTTTTATCTCCGCCCCCACGAGTCTTGGCAAATGCCTTTGTTAAACAATACTGTTTTCGTCTGCAGTGCTTGCTAGTCGCTGAAGTCATGCTCTGCAGCCAGAAAACGTATTGTTTGACAAAGGGATTTGCCAAGACTCAATGGGGGCGGAGATAAAATTGAGTCATACAGGAGAGGTAGCCAGCAACTTTCCTGTAGTAAAGGTAAGGTATGGGAGGATGCTAGAACAGAAAAAAATAGACGCTTTTCCTTCCGTTCTTCAATCAATGCCTGTGGAGCCAGGAATGAAGATAGAAGAATCTTATCTTTCACGTGATCCTACGCTGTCACACTGCAATTCCCGACCGCTTCCTTGTTTTCTACCTTCTGTAACAAAATGGCCGGATGGCCGGGGTACTTACAGTACGCTTTAGGAGGAGGCTGATACAGAATGTGCGGGACACAGAGTCTGCTGGGAACTGTAGGCTGAATGCTGGATACAGGCAAGGTAGGTGCTGGGACAGGTAAGGTAAGTCCTGAATGCTGGATACAGGTAAGGTAGGTACTGGAGACAGGTAAGTCCTGATGCTGGATACAGGTAAGGCAGGTACTGGAGACAGGTAGTCCTGAATGCTGGATCAGGTAAGGCAGGTACTGGAGACAGGTAAGTCCTGAATGTGGATACAGGTAAGGTAGGTACTGAGAAAGGTAAGTCCTGAATGCTGGATACAGGTAAGGCAGGTACTGGAGACAGGTAAGTCCTGAATGCTGGATACAGGTGAGGTAGGTACTGGAGACAGGTAAGTCCTAAATGTGTGGATACAGGTAAGGTAGGTACTGGAGACAGGTAAGTCCTGAATGCTGGATACAGGAGGTAGGTACTGGAGACAGGCAAGGTAAGTACAAAGAGCAGGAGCAGGATCCAAGGCAGGTGAGTATGGAGCCAGGGTAGCTAACGCTACTATCGGGTGCGGGTCCAGGAGGACGCCGGCTTTTCAAATCTCACGCCGCCCGGGGGTCGGCGTGTGACGTCATGACATCCGCGACGCCGCCCACCCGGAAGTGGCCGAGCGGCGCGGGACACGGAGCGGCAGGTAAGTCCGTGACACCTCCTGTCCTTTCCTGAATATGAATTTTCTTTCACCACTAACGTAAAACTTACATTATCCTATAAAGGAGGTTGTTGTTTGTTACAGTGAGGAGTCGGACAATCCTGGTACCGGTTCTATTGGGATCTCAATAGTCTGCTTCTCATCTTTGCTGCTATCCCCATCCTTGTTTACAAGTAAAGACAGAAACCTCTGCCATCGAATGAAGGAGGGTAACTGGATTTTACCCACCAGAACAGATTCAACTCATTATTTAATGGGAACAAAAATACAAATGAACAAGCTACACAGGTGTATTTCAATAACAGTTAATGATCCCTTTGAAAGCATTATTCTCACCGTGAATAAATCCTGAGTAACATCTTCACTAAAGTCAACTGAAAACCCTTTTTATTGTCGTATTGTGAAGTCATTCTTTAATTAAATGATCAAAGATGGTTTATAGCTCCACCCTCCAAATGACCTCACTGAGACAGGCAAATTACATAGAATTAAATAGCTGCTTGGCCCTGATATCTCTAAATTGTGGGGGGCAGTGCTATGAAGAGTGGGACCAACAGTGACCTGATACCTTCTCATTGGTAAAGGATTTTCAAGTAATTGCTCTATGATTGGGATTTATAGTATTTGTACAATTAACCCCTCTATTGTCATGTTCCCATGTAGGTTTTCCACATGGAAATACTTTCATTTTTGTAAAGTCAATATCAACCCTGTTCATTATTATTTTCCTTTTCTCTTTTCATTTCAGGTAACGTTACCGACCGCTTTTGTGTAGTAATTAGATGGTTGTCTACGTGATCTTCTCTTTTATCTCTGGAATTGCACAATTCAAAATCTTTTATAAGATTTATTGCTGTGAATTAGTTTCTTATCCTACTTGTCATTGCCTGTATGTTTAGTTAGTGAGTCTTACAAATCTGTGTTTTGTGTTAAATATAGCACAATGGGGTTGTGGGGATTCCATGACAGGAATCTAGCGATATCACATGTTGGCTACAAACACCCCATTTTTATATAATAACATAACATTTGTATAAACAAATTCAGGGCCCAAGATAACTATATATAGAGAGAGTTCGGCTATATTTATTGTGTTCGATTGAACATTATTCAAAAGAAAAAAATACATAAGGCAAAAAAACATAACCCCCATAAGTTCATGTGTCCAAATGCTTTAATGTTTTAAGCTGTGACCCCTTCTTTTTAGCAGATTCTGCCCTTCTAATACACAAGGCAAATAGAAAGTCCTGTCTTTATATACAGAAAAATAAGGTTGTCCAGTTGTTCGTTGCTTTTAAAGGGGTGATCCATCTTTATTCGATGCAAAACACACAACGCAGACCGCAGGGCTAAAATGTTGTTGTTTTCTATCTGCACTGATAAAGATGGGATTACCCCTTTTAAAGCCACCAAATGACTGGAAAGCGATACTTTATGTAATAAAGATTGTATATGTCGCAGAGAGGTGGCCAACAGGGACTAGGCATCTAGCAGGTACCCGGTTTATAAACGTTTGTTGAAAGAAAAATGTCCCTTTTACTCCGAGTGTATGAAAATATACAATCCCTACACACGTGTAAAAAATGTTTTATGTTGGATACAGCTGGTCACCATAGCTAAGGGTAATGTTATAAGTAATAAAGAATCCCAGTGCACACCTAACTATTTATTTATGCCAATTACATGGTACATTAATCAGACCTGAACCATCATTTTAATGGCTATTCTCTGAATAAGATTAACTGTTGAGAAGTGTGAGATTTTTCGACACCATTAAAAGCCTTAATATAAGTTGTTAAACATTAGAGATGTCCGAATTTGCAAATCCGGTCCGCTCGAGGATCCGCGAATTTTCGTAAAAATTCGAAATCCGCGAGCGGACTCATTAAAACCCATAAAATAAAAAAATCTCGAAAATAAAAGGATTCTTCGATTTTTCACGCATTCGTGAAAATACGTGAAATCCTCGTAATTTCGAAAATTTTCGAAAACGCGGTTCAGAAAAGTTCGGAAGGCGGAAAACCGGAAAATCCGCGATATCTGTTGTTCGCGAATGGGGATCCGAGTTCGGATCCACAAACTGGGCCATCATTAAACATTGTGGCAAATTGGAATTATGGGTAGAACATTTAGTAAAAATTTATTTTGGCATATGGATTCTTTATATTCCTTATGTTGTATATCAATATCTGTGGGTATCACTTGAAATTAAAAGGTACATATTTACATTTTTAAAATACAGAAGTCTTATTTATGCATTACGAACATTAAAATCTCACCAAGACCAGCCGGAGACAGTTTGGGTAAGAAAATAACATTAGAAATATAAATAATACTGTAAATTCTATTTCCAGTTACACAGTGTTCACCATACTTTGTATTCCAATATATTCCATAACAGGGATGGAACTATAATTACTCATTGGAGTGAGCCCTCATTTTATAATAGTTTCATATATTTAGTATCAACAACATAGTGATTTGATTTTCCCTGTCTAAATAACTGGAGTAAGATCCTACATACAGATGGATCATCTTACAGTGAACATCATATAAAACTATTCTAATGAAATGAATGAACATATACATCAGAAGTTCCCTTTACCTTAAACCCTAAACCCAATTTACTCCCTAAGATATAGGCATCATTTATATTGTAATATTAAGCAGTTATTTTAATGCCAAATTCAATACAACTTTCTTACTATTTTTGCTTATTTAAAAAAATGTAACTTTACGCATCTTTACTAACACCAAATGGCAATATAATAGTGGAAATAGTTCACCCTTATGGGGCAATTTATAAAGCAGGGATCTGATTTTTTAATTTTTTCTGCGATATTTTCGCCGGAACAACAACTATAATTTTTTTAAATTTTTTAATTTAAAAATGATTTTTTCAAATTTATATAATCTTTTAATAATCGTATAACTGCTCTGGGAAATTTTCACCACATATGGCAAATATTTTTACCTTCAGATTAACAAAAAGACGCAAATGTAATTTTTATGAAAAGTTGGTCAGTAAATTCTCTGTATCGAGAAGAAATTTCTGGGGGCCTTTTCTTGGCTGTAAGTAGTTTTAAAAATCAATCTCTGTTATTTTTACTTATTAACAGAAAAAAAAATGTCCTTGGAATTTTAGAAGACTTTTATTTATATATATTTTTTTTATTTTTTTTTCATGCCGACTGACTTATACACTGAAACAATTTATGGTGTATACTATTTTTGCAAGATTGTTAAAATCAACAATAATTTTGTTATGGTGGATTTTGCCTCTGCAAAAATTGTGCTATGAAAATTAGCTTGTTGATAAATCTGAGAAAATAGCGATCTGTTATAAATATGCAAATAAGGAACAGAGACCTCTGGGTAATTGCCATGTTTCCATGGCAGCTTTTAGGAAGCTATATCTTTAAAAGACTTTTACCAGCATTCCACAAGCTAAATGCAAAACCAGAAGCGCCATCTACAGACTGGACGCATAGCATGCTTAATATCTGCTCCATCTGCAAAACAAAGTCATGTCCTTTTAATTCAAATCTTTATTGTGTCTGTGTAACTCTAAGTATGTTTAAGAATAAAACCACACGGATATTTTTTATGTTATTGCATCCACCATGTAACCTGTGCCAGTTAATGTTGGTTAGGTGAACCACATAAGAATACAGATAGTTATTTGAGTGGTAATGCTCGTGGAAATACAGGAAATTCTTATTCAAGTTAAGTCTCTCTCTGTAGTTGGTCGAAGTCTCCCAGAGGGGGAAGATGTTGCCTATACTTACCTGGATGTAAGACGCAAACAGGGAGGTAAGTTTTACGATGATAATATAACAATAATAACAACCTCTTATTATCCTTAATTTGTAAATATTACATATGGATCAGAATGTTATATTATTAAAGAAACTAAAGTCCCAAGCAACAACATTGTCCCAATAGAGAAGCACATTCACAAACGAACAACAAGCTGTGTCTCATGTCTCCCTTGGTGGATGCTGGGTGATTTATGAAATAGCCTGTGTGTACTAGGTCAGCTCCCATAATTCACCTTATCTGGGAAACCCATCTAGTGTCCGCCGGACACTTCACAGGAAACTGCAGTCTTGTTCCTGGAAGCTGACAGCCAATCAGTTTACAGCTCAGAGTTCCCTCCTCTGACACAGAACACAGATACCAGTGCAGTTTTTGTGTAAACACAATAGAAATGCTCCTGTCCCTAACAATGATAAATTCCTATGCTTTACATACAAAAAAGAAAAGTAATCTTTGCAGTGTATGTCTTTGCTAGCATGGATGAAAGAAACAGAACATTAACATTTCAGCAAAAAAATAAAGTAAGTATGGGGAATCGAACCAGCAACCTTCTATTCTGGTCTTTCTAAAAGAAAGCTTTCTACCACTAGGCCACAAGGGCTAATAAGTAATGGACTAGTACATGTAGAGTCTTTATCTTTTGCTAGACACATAATAAAAACAAAAAAGGGAACATGGGGAATCGAACCTGTGTCCCAATAGTCTGATTTTTTTCCCTAACCCAGCACTTAGCAGAGCACGCCACAGGTGAACTCTCAATCAATAGAAGTAAATGTCAGTAAAATCAGTACACGTTTTGTTTGTACTGGAAGACTGTCAGCAATTCACACGGTTGGAAATAAATAACAGAGCTGCTATATATAAAGATTGTACATATGTAGAAACTTCATATTTTTCTAGAAACATGGAACAAACAAACAAAAAAAGCACTAAATTCAGGCAGTACACTATTTTATATTGTTTCATAAGAAAGCTAGGGGATTTGAACTTGCAACTTCTTGGTCTGATTGTTTCTAAACACACAGCATTTACATGGTGCGCCACCAGCAACTCAACTGTGATTGCAGGTACATTTAGAGGCTTTATCTTTCACTAGAAAGAGATGCTAGAAACTCTGCACATAGAGACAGTGAATGGGGTCAGGGGGCGTGGCTCTTTGAAGCCAACATGGGCTATGAGTTGTACTGGCAACAAGATGGAAGCCTCCTTTGTTACAGAATCTATTACTCATATCTAATAAATGCAAATACTAGAGAAGAATCTTTCAACGTGTAGGTGTTCTGGGGAGAAAAACTTTCACATTAGGATCTGAAAAACTGAAGTTTAGTTCTCCTTTAAGATAAACCCAGTTGATATAATCCCAGATTAACATGATATCTTTTTTTCCCCCAGCCACTCTAGCATTGAAAGCTGATCATGTAAGTATGTGGGATTCCATATGGACTTGGTTTGATGGGATTTGTTTAGTGGGAGGAATTAAAATATTTTTAATGTTTAAAATACTAATGCAACTTTAATTCAGTGTTTTCTGATTGGTCCTGATTGGTGATCAAAATGCAGAACGCTCAGAAAAATCTCAATCCCTCTATAGCGGGTGCAGTGCGGACTTACTAAAGCAGTTGCAGCTGTCAGTAAATATTGATCCCTTATACAGTTTCCCTTGCTACGTGTTGCCTTAAACAGTTCTGCAATCATGTTATTAATTTGCAAATCCGTCTTATTAAGTGCTTCTCCTTGTAAATTAGTGCAAAAAAAGTTGGCGTGACTTTAAGATGGTTTTGAGTTATTGTTATCCTCTGTGTAATTTTTAGTCACTCGATCCCCCTTACATTGAATTTTTTTCTTACTCAGTTATCCTTCATGGAATAATCCCTACAGAGAGATTTCATAACCATTAAATATTCCTGAATTATTCCTGTTCATTATGTCCCAATGAAATAATGTGAAACACAAGTTTAATCATATTCACTCAATTCTTTCATTTAGATTTAATCGTGTTGGGTGGATTGATCTGGGCTAGAAAGTTAGTTGGTTTGTGTTATTGATGAAATGAAACAGCCGCATAGAGAACATTCTCATAATAGGCTAAAACGTTGACTAATCAGAATAATTGTAAAATTAAATCTGGTCCTGCCGACCCTCTTCTTGTGAACATCTTAACGCCTACTATTCTAGGGTTGAATTGAACAACGTAAGGTCTATGAGGGAGACCTTATGTGTAGATTCCCCAGAAAGCTGTTGGACCGGATGGAATACCAGGAAGGGTTGTGGTTCTGTGCTTCTGAACTGGCCTTCATCTTCTGGGCTATTTATAATAGATCATTGTCATCTGGAGTGGTTCCAGTAATATTTAAAACCCCATGCATCACCCCATTACCAAAGAGGGAAAGATAGGTAAATGTTTAGACCTTAGTAAATAGATTTTAGATTTTCTGGTGGGTAGGCAACAATTGTTGAATTCGACAATGAGAGTGTCAGATTTAAGAATTTTAAATGTAGTCCCAAGTCCATTGCTATATGCAATTCACACCAGCGACTGCAAACTTAGTGGGGGATTTAACCAACTTTTTAAATATGCAGATGATACCACTTAGTGGGTTATTTCTAATAACAATGAGAGGGACTATTAAGTTTACTATCAAGTAAGGTTGGAACAGTGTGTGTAATGAAATATTTGGTTATAAAAAGTGCCAAAACAAAAGAGATGATAGTCGACTTCAGCAAAAATAGGAGGGAAGTCTGGATCACTCTCATCCAAACTCGAGATTTGTTTACTATGTTTCCCTCTGGGAGATGTTTTAGAAATATTTGTGTAACTGAACGTTTTATGTTAAGCTTTTATCCATCGCCATAAATAATTTAAATATGTTCTGTAATATGAATTGTACTATAACCTACTTGGACCTATTTTTTAATTTCACTGACATTGTATTAATGTGTTTAGCGACAATAAAAGATTCTAATCTAATCTAATAATAACTTTACTAGACTGGTGAAATATTGTATTTGGTTTGGTACCTAGACTGGTGAAACATGTGTATTTGGTTGGGACCTAGACTGGTGAAACATGTGTATTTGTTGGTACCTAGACCTGATGAAACATGTGTATTTGGTTGGTACCTAGACCTGGTGTGAAATGTGTGTATTTGGTTGGTACCTAGACCTGGGAAACATGTGTATTTGGTTGGTACCTAGACCTGGTGAAATTGTGGTATTTGGTTGGTACCTAGACCTGGTGAAACGTGTGTATTTGGTTGGTGCCTAGACCTGGTGAAACATGTGTATTTGGTTGGTGCTAGACCTTGTGAAATGTGCATATTTGGTTGGTACCTAGACCTGATGAAACGTGTGTATTTGGTTGGACCTAGACCTGTGAAATATTTGTATTTGGTTGGTACCAGACCTGGTGAAACGTGTATTTGGTTGATACCGAGACCTGGTGAAACGTGTGTATTGGTTGGTACCTGACTGATGAAACATGTGCGTATTTGGTTGGTACCTAGACCTGATGAAACGTGTGTATTTGGTTGGTACCTAGACCTGATGAAACATGTGCATTTGGTTGGTACCTAGACTGATGAAATATTTGTATTTGGTTGGTACCAGACCTGGTGAAACATGTGTATTTGGTTGATACCTAGACCTGGTGAAACGTGTGTATTTGGTTGGTACCTAGACCTGATGAACGTGTGTATTTGGTGGTACTTAGACCCGGGTGAAAGTGTGGTATTTGGTGGTGCTAGCCTGGTGAAACGTTTGTATTTGGTCGGTACCTAGACCTGGTGAAACATGTGTATTTAGTTGGTACCTAGACCTGGTGAAAAAGTGTATTTGGTTGGTACCTAGACCTGGTGAAACGTGGTATTTGGTTGGTACCTAGCTGGTGAAATGTGTATATTTGGTGGTTCATTCTTGAAACCGTCAGACTGGTAACTTGATGGAGACATAGTATCCTAATGTTCATGCTTTTAATAAAATTCAATGTTATTATTCAATCCCTAAGTAGCGCATCCTAATTTTTCTTGGGAGAGAGAACTGTATTATTGGTGCCTATGGGGGAGGTAGGTTTGTGGATAATGTGCACCAGGTGATTAGTATACGGAGTGCCGCCAGCCAAATCTGTAAGTACAAGTCTGTATATTTGGTTGGTACCTATATCTGGTGAAACATGTGTCTTTGGTTGGTACCTAGACCTGGTGAAACGTGTGTATTTGGTTGGTACCTAGACTGGTGAAAAGTGTGTATTTGGTTGGTACATAGACCTAGTGAAACGTGTGTATTTGGTTGGTAACAAGACCACGTAAATTGTTTCTACATATTGGTGTTAGACCCAGCAAGTCTTCTATTTCTCTGTAACATCCTTAGAGCCGTATATATAAAGTTGTTGTGCAGTATCTGTATAGAGATGGACGAACATTTGAAAGTTCAGTCGTTTTTGAATTTCGAACATATGGAAAGTTTGAAAGTTCGAAAACGGACCCATTAAAGTCAATGGGAGTCAAATAGTTTGAAAAGTTTGAATGAAACCAACTAAAAAATCAATGTATTAATGTAAATGCTGTGGGACCTGGGAATGGTCTGGGGAACATGTTAGAATATCCAGGACTTTCGAAAACTCGTTTTTACCCTCACACACGGTACTTCGAGCTCTCGCGTTCGAACATTCGATAATTATCCATGAACGACTCGCAGATCCGAAAATGCGATATTTACTAGCATAGGTATAATAGACATTTTACTCGCATATTCGAACATTCGATGATTATCCAAATTCGGAAAAATAAAAAATCCGGGTCCGGGATAGTTTGAGAAGTCCAAGTCCGTTCAAACTCGAATAGTTCGGCTTAAACTCGAGTTCGAGTTCTAGTCCATCTCTATATCTGTATTAACAGATAACACTGTTTCTTACTGACCATGGGTATGATTTGGGTGTAACTTAACTGATCAATGTCAGTATATAAAGCTGGCCATACAGTTTTTATGGCTGCACATGAGCTGGAAGTACCAATCAAATGTCACGATCTTGCACAATCTATCAATGGAAATCTGGTTAGATTCCTTCTTGGCAATCTAGCAAATAGATGGACATACACAGGTCAACATTTCAATAGACTCAAATGTGTGTACACTTCATTATTTTATAGTACAACTTCAAGTAGTTTATAACTGGTATAAGGAAATGTGAATATTTCCTGCTGAACTATTCAATAAAACATTTATGTAAAGTTAAATTTAATAACTCGGTCTGTTCAACCAGTGAATATATAAACCATCAGTGTCATTAACATAAATGAATTGAAGGTAAATTTGGATAACAAAAGTAAAGGGAGCTAAGAAAATATCCCTCCTTAATGAGGCCCAGTTAACCCACCTTGAACCTTCCTTTAATTACCCAATAATTAATCCTCTGATATTCTTGTTGACAGTTCTAGAAATTCACCTAATCTAAACTTCATTAGTCATGAAAAAATGTCCTATGGGGATGAAATAGTTTTTTTTTTTCTTAAGATGTGAGTGAGATCTGTGGCAAGACAGAGACTAGCACATTGCAATTCATCATACTAAACTATTCCTACAGATCTTTACGTTGTAGTCCAGCAACATCATTAACCTTAAATAGCCTTAAATCTTGGTATAACTGGGAGAACTGATCTAATCCGTTAGATCAAGGACTTGAAGTTTAGTTCTGCATACACCTTAGTTCAGGTCCTAACACCGTGTGATATGCTAATTGGGACCTGCCAGGGTACATCATTGTCACAGATTCTTGTACAAGTCATTCTGAATGAGAAAGCCAATCGGATGACTAGCGAAATATCTTTGAAAACTTAAACTTCAAGTCCAGTTGATCTAATTGAAACAACAGATATACCATGACCGGATGCACGTGGAATTTCACATAGACTTACTAGTAGAACTAGAGAAGTAAAAAAAAGTTTTTGACTTTTCCTAAGTTATTGACAACATTTCTGGGTTGAGCAAATCTGGTATGGCACCAACCCTTAAAGAATATCTCCACCCCGTAAAACAACTTTTTACTATTGTAGGGCACCCCTGCCCACACCCACCCCCATGTTAGATTAATAAAAAAAAAAACATAAGAAAACTAAATACAGTCCCTTTGTTCCTGTGGTGCTCTTATCCGGCCCTCTGCAACTTGCAAACAGGGACTGGACCGCAGCCGTGTCTGTGATTGGCTGAGAGGCAGCCGGGTTGTTCCTAGGGTTTTTGACTCCTGAAACAACTTTTAAATGTTGCCTATCGACGACTGCATGGCATGTGAATTGGGCATGGCTTCATCAGTGAACTAGTGTGGCTTGTGGAGGTGGGTATGGTGGGCTGACTTACACTGACTGGGTGGACTGGAGGGTGAATTAAAACGATGGTGGACTTGAGGACGATTAACACTGATTGGTGACTGTGCTGAAATGGAGGTATGCAGGGGGAGGAATTTTTTAAACTGCTGCCTTTTAAGAGCTCTGCAGGGGCAACGTCCTGAGCAAATATTTCAGTTTGCTTCATGGTAGGGGCACCCCTTGAGGCAGCCAATCACAGACCTGGCTGCTGGCAATGCACTGGGGAAGGAAGCAATGGTAGTAATGCTTTTTTTAACTAATCAATATGGCAGTTGGGGGTGGGCAGGGGTGCCCCACACTACAGAAAATACATTTATAGCTTGAAGGTGAGGCAGCCATGAGGATCCAGAGGGTGGGATGGAGGTGGGGAAAGGGCTCCCCTGCCCATGTTCACTAACAGTTACATAGTAACATAGTATTGGAGGTTGTATAAAGACATACGTCCATCTAGTCCAACCTTTATACCCTACCCATAATGTCTGTCTAACAGTTACATAGTAACATAGTATTGGAGGTTGTATAAAGACCTTTATACCCTACCCATAATGTCTGTATAACAGTTACATAGTAACATAGTATTGGAGGTTGTATAATATTATTAATGCCAGGATATTTCTAGTGTGACAATCACACAAAATACCCCATACAAAGCAACATGTGACCGGGACTGTCAATATTTTATCACAATTTTGTTGCAATAAATAAAGAGAGTTCAGGTTCTGTGAGGTTGAATTTCTTCATTTTTTTTCTCCTTCTAGTTGGAGAAGAAGATGAAGTGTCCATTAAGGAAGCTGCAGAGAGTATTGTCACCGCCATGGACTTTAAAGGGGAGGTTGTTGTATCCTTCACAGGGGATTGCGGGAGCTTGACAGGCCAGCATGCAGACATGACAAGCTCCCAACCTTGTCATTGGACAATTTGTCGGACAATCAGTCTGCACATCATCCAATCACAGAAAAAGATGTCAGAGCTCAGTAGGACATTGAAGTAACAGTTGCTGCTGATGTCATTAGTTTCCTTTTAACATAGTAACATACTTCCATCTAGTCCAACCTTTATACCCTACCCATGATGTCTGTATAACAGTTACATAGTAACATAGTATTGGAGGTTGTATAAAGACATACGTCCATCTAGTCCGACCTTTATAC